>OY848923.1:1280101-1622601 GCA_963693285.1 Xestospongia muta
TCTCTCTCTCTCTCTCTCTCTCTCTCTCTCTCTCTCTCTCTCTCTCTCTCTCTCTCTCTCTCTCTCTCTCTCTCTCTCTCTCTCTCTCTCTCTCTCTCTCTCTCTCTCTCTCTCTCTCTCTCTCTCTCTCTCTCTCTCTCTCTCTAGGAATCAATCTGAGCACTACTTAAGAGGTAAACAGGATGGTACATTCCTTTGTCGGCCATCAGGAAAGTCCCAAGAAGTCAAAGGTGCCCTTCATACTCACACTATTGATATTGTGTAAGTTTCCTATAACTCAACATGTGTCCTTAATAAGGACTAATATTTAAACATTGTAGGTGTAAGTTGTTTTGGATTAGAGTATAAACAAATAGTCTTATATCATTGACTTTATATGTACATGCCCCTTAATATGGTCTCTAATTAATATGATATATTTCCACGTCATATATTGTTATTTGATCGTTATAAACCTTTCATTTCCTTTGCTTGTACAACTTGTCAGTATATAGCACATGTACATGGACATGGACACGTGTTACATGTACATGTGTGTGACTTTGTTATGTCTGTGTTATTGTTATATTAATTCAATTATTCTATTATGTAGTCTTTGATAACAGCATTTGGCTAAGGGAGTAACTGCAGACATGTATGTATACCCTTTCCCATTGTAACTAGTTGCCCAATGAAACCTCTCTAAAACGGATGCAATAAGAACACTTGTCACGTAGTCCTAAGATTATTTTGGCCTTACGGTGTCCATATACATTTAGTATTGTTTTATTATATTATTGTATATGGCTTTTGAGTATGACAAATGTAGTTAAGCTAACTGCCATCACACTCAGTGACCAATGATTGTGAGCAATTTCAATTTTAGTGTAACTGAGTGAAGTTACTTTAAAACGATTGACTGTTAAAATAAACTTTAGGATAATTTTTACAATTATATTCTTGTTACTGTCTAGAGGTTAAATAATGCATTAAAGTACAGTGTGTTAGAATTGAACAATGTCTTAATTCAGAGTATCATTATAAGAATGTACCGTTGTAATGTACATGTACATGTAATACGATTGTTATTTTGTAATTTGTAGATTCTGTAAATAAATGCATAATTTTATATGATCATGGATATTATTTAAATGTTAACATTTTATTCATCCATTTTTATCCTCTATTCATCCATTCTTATCCTCTATTCATCCATTCTTGTCCTCTATTCATCCATTTTTATCTTGTATTCATCCATTCTTATCCTCTATTCATCCATTCTTCCCCTTTATTCATCCATTTTACCTTGTATTCATCCATATCCAGATACAAAGGTATCAAACATTTGAAGGTTGTCTATGACGGTACCAAATATGGTTTCTCTAGTCCATGTGTCTACAAATCTCTCTTGGAACTTGTACTACATTACTCTGAAAACTCTCTTGAAACTCATAACCCAAAGTTAACAACAACATTAGCTTTTCCACTTAGTAGTTAATTAACTAACTGTTATTTGTTAACGAGGGAAATATTTCAAATAAATTGTCTTTTTATGATTAGCGTTTAGATAGGAAGGGACATGATTTTATCTTAGTATTGATGTACATGTTTAGATTGTCTGTATGTATGTATGTGTGCGTGATTATTCTTATAATATTATTATAGTATTCTTTGGTTGTGATTCACTTTTGTTAATTAATACCTTTATTTTTGAATCTTTTTTTTTTAATTGACATGTCTGTAGATAAAATTGTTGTATATCATTTTTTGCTTGACATTACATTTTAAAAGAGATAAACTTAATTTTAATGAATTGTATATCACGTCACCTGTGTCGGTATGCAATAATGGGTGTGGTTCATAGATTGTATGTTTAGATCTAGGGGTGGGGCCTAATATAACACTGACAATATCATATTCCGAAATTATCAAAACAGTTTGACACAAAATGGCACGCCATAAATTTGACCTACATGTATTATTGTTCACTGTTATTACTAATTGTGTTTGTTCTTTAAAATCCAGGAGTTGTGTGTGATTTGCTGAAACTTTACTGTTTCAAAACAAAACCAGTTTGTTGACATAACAAATTAATGTTGTTGCCCCCACTAGTAAATTGACAATTGTAAAAATATTATATAATTTCAATCTGTTGCCATTACAGGGGAAACACCACAGTCTATGGCATCATAACCACAAAATTACTTCATGAAGCCAGCACCATTTTTGGTTGGTCCAAGTTGTCTTATAATCATAACCACAACTTCTATTAAAATAAACCACCAATTTATCATATCTACAAGTAGTGGTTAATCATCTATTATATTACATCCTCTCAGGTGTAAGTCCCTGCTTATTACATCATAACATAAAGGTTAACTGCATGTACAATGTCACCGGTAGTATTTCTAATGATAATGAAATGATCCCCATTTATTGTGAATTAGGATATGGTAGTTACCCAAGTTATTTTTAGGAATCGACTACCCGTTTACACACAATGTACATTATATTCCCATGTTATGCTCTGTTAATTGTTGTAATGTTTTCCTACTAGTGTATGTACTAAGGGAGTGTTACTTTTCCTATTAATGTTGATCCATATCTCCTGTCATTCTCCCAAAGTCTCATTCCGACAATAAGTAATTTGTGATGTATTATATTTATCAATGTTGAGTCATGACAATCGTCTTTATCGTTACAACAATATGCTCACACGTCAACATCATTTAAATACATTTACTTTCAATAATGATTCATCAAATATAAATTACATGAAGTAATCTTTCCCTTAAATATCTATGTGTTCACAAAGCAGTACTATTCCTACTTCCTATCTTCCTACCTTACAAATCTTGTGAGTGTTGTTTTTAATAATTTTAGGGATGACAATGAAGATCCTGAATTGATTTATAAACCTCCGCCTGAAGTTTCCTTTCCTTCAGCTAATCCCAGCCCTCCTCCTCCTCCTCCAGTAAAGATATTGATGTGATGTATCAAAATGTGATGTATATCTATGTGATCACCTGTTCACAAAGCAGTACCATTCCTACTTCCTATCTCTCTATCTTACACAGTACTACAAGTCACCAAAACATCTACATAGTTAGTTATAAATGGACAATGATTTCTTTGTTACATAATAACGTTCAAAGATTGTGAGTAAAATAACTCCATGTGGTGTAGCTAACAGTGGCTTCATTAATGATGATTTCAGGAGTTCGCATTGATGTTATGACTTGTAATGGCTGTGTTCTAAGAATAATTAAGTGCACAGTCAAAATATATAAGGAAAGACTGTTGCGAGGTTGCTCTAATGACTTTTGAAGTAATCTTCTATTTTGCACACACCATCCCTATAGGGTGTTAGGCTGTGCTAGTTGTAATAATGTACGTTAACATGTACAAAAAGGACATATGTTTATAAAAATTAATTATACAGACAAAAAATGGTAACCATAAAACATTATTACAGTAAATAGGAAACCACAAGACAGGAAAAGTGGAAACCAAACAACAAGATGTTATTTCCTGTAATGGAGGTAAAAGCCCTTCATTTCCTTTGGAAGTATCTATATATATAAAAGTGGTCACAGACACAATCCATCACTCCAGTAGAGCTCTTAGACAAAGACTATTACTGACAGTTCTGTTCAATGATGTCTCTTATCAACATAAACATTTTCCTTCTTCTCATTGGATGTTGTTCACAAAGATTGAACTGTGCTCCATTGGAGTTAAGCGAATTTGATGTTGAATTTGTAAGTAGCATTGTACCCTCACCTAGCAGCTCAGTGCCTGTTGTGTCAGCAACTCCTCTAGTTCTATCTAATCCTGGTCCATCACCTACTCCTGATCCAATACGTCCTGTTAAGAAATTACCTGAAAAAAGTTTGGTAAGAATCTGATACCAAGATACCTTCTCTATGCATACCAAAACCAATTCTATTCTTTCACTTTATTGAGGATGCTTTCAGGACAGTTTACAATGTCCTAAATTCTTAAGTGTACTGTTTTCAATGTAGAGAATTTTTTATGATCCTTTTAAAAAATACTTTCCTCTCTTACAGAACTTGATATTGTTATGTAGCTACTTAAATATGTACTTGGTAGCTGATGCAAAAAAGAGTAGTCTTTCTGCTAGTGGGAGTCCGAGTAGTGCAACAGTTTTTACTATGGAAAGATATGTTGTGGATACAAACAACTACTACTACAAATTGAGAATTCAGAACACAGAGAGTTTTGTTTATTTTACCGAAGAGGGGACACTCGGAGTAGGAGTGAGTTGGTGTATACATATCATTATAATGTATTTATAAATCTTTTTAAATATACCTAAGCCACTCATAAGTAGTTTACGAAACGTAGTACGCTAAATTATAGACCAACAGTTGAGTTATTCAAGTCTAAGAGACACTGTTTTTCATGTAATCAGATTGTATTGAAAAGGTTTATTGAATAAACATAATCTGGTGTACTTTCAGCTTATAACGGAAACACCACATGGTGGTAGTCCCAAATCATATAACTTAATATGAAATTAGTGCTTCCCTCAATACTAAGAAGTCACCTGTTAACTAGAACTACGTCTGAAGTCACTCATTTCAACTTCTGAACTCATCCACTCAGCTGCCAATATCCTTGACCTTTATTAGTGGCATTGTTAGATAACTTAGTATAATTATGTACAACACTTTTCTAAGGTACCCTTAAAAGGAAGTGGCTTATGAGAATATCAGTAGTAGTAAGCAATTAGAAATAATTTACAAAAATTAAAGTTAAGTGGTGTTTAAGTTACTGTAATTTCGTCTTTCCTGTATCAGGTACCACCAAATGGAGCAATAGACACTTTTGAACGGCACGAAAAACCCTTGAAACAAGGCAGTGTGGAAATAACTCTAAAAGCCATTGACTCAAACTGCTATCTTGGGTTTAAACCTCAGGGTCGTGGCTTCTGTTCTCATCTGAAACAGCTTGGAGGTCTCTTTGAGTACCCACATCCTCTCAAGTTTTTTGGTTAAATTATATAATCGTTGAGTATCGGGAAATTCAGTGAATTCATTATATTTGAGTTATCACTCAGTTAAAACATTTTTTTGATAATTTATATTAACAATTAATTTATTTTTTAAGCAGATATATAGAGTCTGTATCACTTTTTAAAACATCAATATTAATTTATAGTTTGTATGAATCAGTTCAGTATTATTGTAAAAATACTCATTATAAATCAGTTATTACTACATTACAAACTTCCACAACACTGACCATTAATTGTTCACAAAATTTCCTTCTTTAAATTCTATTTTACCATAAAATCTCTGATTTATTACTTTATTTATTCTAATAGCTCCAAAAATAGCTTGCACACTTATCTCACACTACTGGTGTCCACCTATGACAACCACACACACATATCACTCCTTCTAATGGACTTTCAATGTGGATGTTAAAACTGGTTTGTTAACTCTTCAAGGTAAAACGGTTTAAATAATCTAATCTAATAATGGCGCTAAACCAAGAAGCCATATAAACATTCAACATCATTTTAAAAGCAATTATTACAAAACAAAAAACACTTCAATATGGATAATAGGATTGGTGGTTAGCCTCATAGAAGAGTCAGACTGCCTGTGATTTCATCAATTATATAACCCTTTCCAAACAGACCAAGAACAGTTACAGAACCTGGTTGGATTTGTGTTTTACCTAATAAGGAAAGAAAGAAAAAATGAAACATCACAGTAAGGGAGAGTCAAGTTTAGATAGCATCTAATCACAAAATATATTAAAACCACTCAACACAGCAGTATGCACTAAATCTCTTACATACCGGCATCTTTTAGTAAGAAAGAAGGAATACTCGATCTTTTCGCTTTCTCCTTTAACAAAAATAACTGTTCAGTACTGGACCCTTTCAATACAATTTTCTTTGCCCCTTTCTCTTCCCATTCTCTCACGTTTTGTTGCTCAGAGATGTTTATTAACAATGATTTATAAAGAGCTAATGTAGCATGTCCCACTTGAGCAGCCACTTTACCAATACCCATCCCTAGAGACATGTTGACAACAAATACCATCTTGAATGCTCTGGACTCATCAAGGCTAGCTTGTATTCCTTTAATGTCTATGTCTTCTTGTTTCTCCATGACCAAAACTGGAGGAGAGAATGGCTTATGTAAGTCCGGGTTTTCTAAGTTCTCAAAAACCCAAGCAGCTGCTACATCAGCATTTGTGTTTCCTGTGTTATAAAGTCCTCGTTTTGCTGCATTTTCTGAAATACCCATTGACAGTAGAATCTAAAGTAAGATAGAGATCTCCGATAATACAATCACATGTTAAATAGTGATGGTGATAGAGATCTCCGATAGTACAATTACATACTAAATAGTGATGATGATAGAGATAGTACAATCACATATTACAATACAAGGTTTATACATATTGTCTATTATCTCTATTTAATGCATTGAATTCTTACATGAAGAATTTCAATGTTAGGATACCACTCGTGAACAGACTCAGTTGAAGAAGGGACTTGAGGCGGTACCTTTAGTGTGAAAGCATATTTTTATTAATAGAAATTATACTAAATAAACACACCTACCATTCATCCATTTATCCATCCATCTATCCATTAGTTGTCCATCCATTCATCTATCCATTAATCCATTCAATCGTCTGATTGTTTGTCTGTCTGTTCATCCGTCCATTCAAGCATCTATCTATCCATCTCCCCATCTTTCTATCTCAACTATTCATTCATTGATTTCATTCATTTGTGTGTTAATTCAAACTTGACAGTGTCCAAATTTCCTGCTTTTGTACATATGACCTAATATAAACACACACCACCACAATGTATTAAGTTATATGACATCAATTGTGCATATATAGAGCTACTCTCCTAACATAGACTGTAAGGAGCCATAACTGATACCTTGTAGCGTCAAAGACCAAAATCTGACCTGGTTTGTCTTGTTGTCATTTTGTATTATTAAATTGCCAGGGTTTACCCCTTCGAGAGACAGCGCAAGTGCTCTTGCTAGCTGCTCATCTTCACTGGGTTCTTCCATAATAATTAGTGGGCGTGGCCGTCTAGTAATATCTCTTTTTTTTTAACCTTTCTCTGCAGGATGGTTTCTAGAATTGTATTTACTGAATTTCGCTTTCAGAGTCATCTTCAAGGAGGAGGTATTGGTGGAAAGAAATGTTCTGTATTACGATTATTACATCTGTCACAACGGGAGCAGACGTTATCTTCTGAGAAACAGTTTGTCACAAATAACAAATATTTGGAGTTCAGTTCAACTGCTAAAGAGGATTTTAATGATATTATAATTAAGGAGAATTTTGTTAATGAGGAAGAAGAGGCATCATTGTTGAATGAAATCAACAAGTCATTTAGACGGACAAGATATGAATATTCACATTGGGATGGTGTAAGTATAGATACAGGTTCATTCACAGACTCCCTTGACACTGGAGTTTGGGAATGAGACTTTTCAATATAGATATAATCTCAATTCCAGACTCCAATGTCGAGGAGTCAGAGAACAAGGGTTGTAAGTAGATATATCCTTGTTCCTAAATTTCCTTGACATTTGAATCTAGGAACAAGACTTATATATAATATAGTCTCATTCTCAGACTCCCTTTACACTGGAGTTTGGGAATGAGACTTTTCAATATAGATATAATCTCAATTCCAGACTCCAATGTCGGAGGAGTCAGAGAACAAGGCTTGTAAGTAGATATATCCTTGTTCCTAAATTTCCTTGACATTTGAATCTAGGAACGAGACTTATATATAATATAGTCTCATTCCCAAACTTCCTTGACATTTGAATCTAGGAACGAGACTTATATATAATATAGTCTCATTCCCAGACTTCCTTGACATTTGAATTTGAGAATGAGATTTATAAACCATTTCTTAGGTGATCACAGGATTTAGAGAGACAGAAAAGTCACATTGGAAAGAAACATTATCACATTCTGTAATAGAGAGATTACAAGAGATTACTAAAACTAGTGCCACTAACAATGCCCAATCTTTACCACTTGTCCATGTCTTGGACTTAGCACATGATGGGTATGTGATGATAGAAGGATACGTGTATTTGTTAACGACATAAATTCTTTTATATTTATCAGATTTATTCGTCCACATATAGACAGTGTTAAGTTTTGTGGTAATGCATTAGGTGGAATCAGCTTATTATCTACTAGTGTCATGAGATTGTGTCATCAAAATGATCCAGAGAGATGGATACTAGTTCTGTTACCTCGATACTCACTATATATTATAAAGTAAGTCTAAAGAGATTAATTGTGCACGATGTATTGTATTTCCTAAATTAATACATTCCTTAAATAAATAAATGAGGTTTTACTCAAAGAAATCTGGCAGAGAACATTGCTACTTTTAATGGTATAATAGAATCAATTGCTATGTGTGTTTGTTTAACTTATGTATTAATTTTGACATAGTTTTAATTTGTGTTATTTTTATTTTTAGAGGTGTTGTTCGTTATAGTTATACACATGAGATATTACCAGATAAAGAGTCCTATTTCAATAATCAATATATTCCTAGAACACGAAGAATATCAATTATCAGTAGAACACAAACTAATACATCTACTATATAGAATAGCCAGTATTATATTTGTGGTCTTTTGTTATCTTAATTACATGTTTTCACAGTTTATTATAATGTAAATATCGTCATTATCAGCTGTATAATAATTATAGTATTGATTGTAATATTGCTGCCATTACCATCCATTCTGATTGGTCAGTCAGTCGATACGTCACTTATTCAATATGCCTACAATATTGCTGCCATTACCATCCATTCTGATTGGTCACTCAGTCGGTATGTCACTCATTCAATACGCCTACAATATTGCTGCCATTACCATCCATTCTGATTGGTCACTCAGTCGGTACATCACTCATTCAATACGCCTACAATATTGCTGCCATTACCATCCATTCTGATTGGTCACTCAGTCGGTACATCACTCATTCAATACGCCTACAATATTGCTGCCATTACCATCCATTCTGATTGGTCAGTCAGTCGGTACATCACTCATTCAATATGCCTACAATATACTGTATAGTTACTAGTTCATTAGTGTACTTTATTCATGTGTTATGTTATGTGTACACGACTCCCTTTCTCCTCTTAAAAAACTGAACCATTTATAATACATTATACTAATGTCATATATTGTTATGTTACATTCAAAGTACATTATTGTACTGTCATTAATGGTGGTAGCTTTCCTCCATCACCTGGACGTTGGAGACCTTCAAGTTCTCGTATCTTAGCACGTAATTTGCTTATTTCCATCTTCTGTATTTCCAACACTCGTGAGTTATCTGTCGGCTCGATTTTACTGAGACCACTTGGAGGAGGAGGGGCTCGGATACCGGAGAGAACAGCCTGGTCATCAAATCCATTTTTTCGAGCTATTTTCAGAGCTGCCTCTAAGTCGTGTGCTAATGTACGAGACATTTTTAATTCTCTTCGGAGATCATTAATCTCTTTAAGCAAAGATACATTTTCCTAATACGGAAAAAATATTATAGTCAATCATTAATATTTTACTAATAAATTATTTAATTACAGGAGACGTACATGCATAACTCGTATATTGTCAGCTCGATGAATATCAGTATCTTTAGTGAGTTTCTTCCTCAGAGAAGCCACTGTACGTTCCATGTGTTCTCTTTGTCTTGCATACTCAGTGTGCATATCCGTCTCTCCACCTACATCGGTTTTGTCAGCCTATAAGGAAGGACATACCACGTGATATACATTATGTCCATTGTTAATAAGACACACAACCTATGCATACATCTAGTTCTGAATCTTTAAAATAATTATTAAAAGAATTGTACTATAGATAGATAATGCTGTATTTATTTAAAGTAGTAATATGCATAAACAGATTGTCCCTGTAATATCTAATACTAATATTTTATCATTTTTTCTCTATTATAATTCCTTAACAATATTGGTAGGTTTATTATAATATTTTAGAGAGTAACCATTTAATATCATAACTAGTATATTCTATATAAATTTTGAGCTAAATTAATTGATAATTTTCAAAGATGAAGATCATTTAGGTAATTAAATTAATTAAAATCAATTAAATATTGGTCACGCGTTTTGGTAGCGTGTAAGAAGCGGTCACGTGTTTTGGTCCTCTATCTGGGAGCGTGAGAACGCGAGATTAGCATAAAAGAAGAACTCTCTTTTCCCGGTTTCAGTGCACTGCACCTCCGTGGGATCTTCGTCTCGTCGTTGCTTCGATCGTCTCGTTACTTCGTTGGATCTTCTCGTTACTTCGTTGGATCATCTCAGCGCTTCGTTGGATCATATTTTTTTTAGTTATGTTCTTTTCAGTTCTTTTCTTTTTTATCTTTTTATCTTTATTTTTTATCATTTTGTAATTTTTTTTGTATTCAGTTCACTAATTGATTTCTTCTCTTTTCTACAGGAGTGGTGACTTGGACTGATGTTCTCTGACTGTTCTCTGATGTTCTCTGATGTTCACTGACGTTCTCTGATGTTCTCTGATGTTCTCTGACGTTCTCTGATGTTCTCTGACTGTTCTCTGATGTTCTCTGATGTTCTCTGACTGTTCTCTGATGTTCTCTGACTGTTCTCTGATGTTCTCTGACTGTTCTCTGACTGTTCTCTGACTGTTCTCTGATGTTCTTTCTGGATGAAAAAGATGAGTCGCTCTCCTGCTCAGTCCTTCCTGTCTTCCTTCAAGCCTTCTTTCCTTTCTTTTTTTATTTATTTTTATTTTTTTTGGGCTATCTAGCCTATATACACCATACACACATTCACATAAAACCCTACAAATCCTCTCCCCCCCACCATCCCTCCCTTTTTTTACCCCCCCGGTGGTGGGGGAGAGGTTTGTAGGGTGCGTGTGTGTGTGCGCTATGTGTGTGTGTAGGTTGGTGGTCCTTTTTCACTTCCTCTGTCTCTCTTCACTCTCCATCCATTCATTGTCATCACCAGTTCAGTTATAACTACTTTTTCTTTTCTTTTCTGCAGGAGCAGCACTATTGGAAAAGGTGAGCTGTCTCTCCATCTATTTCATTCTTCAATTATCCAGTTTACTACCTCTTTTTCTTCCTCTATGTTCTCAACTATTGGACTGGACTGGAGGATGACCTTTAACCACCAAGACTTTTTTTTAATTTTAACTACCAAGACTCTTTTTTAATTTTAGTTTATTTTATTCTCTTTTTTAATTTTAGTTTATTTTTATAATTATCTTTACTTTTTAATCTTTTTCAAAAAAATCATTTTAAACTCACAACATTGTCAATCTAATTTTAGTTTACTTTATTATTATCTTTAAAAAGTACTTTTTAATCTTTTTCTAAAAAATCATTTTAAGCCCACAACATTAACCTTTGTTAAAATCAATTGTAGAACTATAATATTATTATAAGTATATACTAACCAAAGCTTTCAATTTGTAATTGGTATGTTTTGCTGAAAGCTAGTTTCCAATTAAAAACAATGGTCACACACGTTACACCATTTAGTGCTGTTACTAATCCAATTTTTATTGCAAACGCCATCAAAACATACCAAATATCCCAGCTGTATTTTCCAGTATTACTATATCTATCTTTTATATACACTTTTATAAATCCTTTAACAATATTGATAGGTTTTAGAAAATAACCATTTATATAAATTTTGAGCTTTTATATAAATTTTATATTTATAAAAGTTTTAATCGATAATTTTCAAAGATGAAGCTTAGTTAGGTATTATTAATAATTAAATCAATTAAAAATCAATTAATATTAGTCACGCGTTTTGCTGGTGTGAAAGAATCACTTAAATGTTGGTCACGCGTTTTGTTAGCGTGCAAGAAGCGGTCACGCGTTTTGGTGCTCTAGCTGGGAGCGTGAGAACGCGAGATTAGCATAAAAGAAGAACTCTCTTTTCCCGGTTTCAGTGCACTGCACCTCCGTGGGATCTTCGTCTCGTCGTTGCTTCGATCGTCTCGTTACTTCGTTGGATCTTCTCGTTACTTCGTTGGATCGTCTCGTTACTTCGTTGGATCATATTTTTTTTAGTTATGTTCTTTTCAGTTCTTTTCTTTTTTATCTTTTTATCTTTATTTTTTATCATTTTGTAATTTTTTTTGTATTCGGTTCACTAATTGATTTCTTCTCTTTTCTACAGGAGTGGTGACTTGGACTGATGTTCTCTGACTGTTCTTTGACTGTTCTCTGATGTTCTCTGGTGTTCTCTGACTGTTCTTTGATGTTCTCTGATGTTCTCTGACTGTTCTCTGACTGTTCTCTGATGTTCTTTCTGGATGAAAAAGATGAGTCGCTCTCCTGCTCAGTCCTTCCTGTCTTCCTTCAAGCCTTCTTTCCTTTCTTTTTTTTATTTTTATTTTTATTTTTTTGGGCTATCTAGCCTATATACACCATACACACATTCACATAAAACCCTACAAATCCTCTCCCCCCCACCATCCCTCCCTTTTTTTACCCCCCCGGTGGCGGGGGAGAGGTTTGTAGGGTGCGTGTGTGTGTGCGCTATGCGTGTGTGTAGGTTGGTGGTCCTTTTTCACTTCCTCTGTCTCTCTTCTCTCTCCATCCATTCATTGTCACCACCAGTTCAGTTATAACTACTTTTTCTTTTCTTTTTCTGCAGGAGCAGCACTATTGGAAAAGGTGAGCTGTCTCTCCATCAATTTCATTCTTCAATTATCCAGTTTACTATCTCTTTTTCTTCCTCTATGTTCTCAACTATTATTGGACTGGACTGGAGGATGACCTTTAACCACCAAGACTTTTGACTTTTAGTTTATTTTTAGTATCTTTACTAACTTTTTTTTCTTTTAGTATTTTTGCTAATTTTGTAATCTTTTTTTTTCTAAAAAAAATCATTTTAAACCTTACTAATATTTTTAAAAATATTTAAAAAAATTTTTCAAAAAAATTATTTTAAACCTATACTATACTCTAAACTTTGTAAAGATTACTTTGAATTTTTGATTTAAAAAATCATTTTAAAATCACGTTTGTTAAGCTATAGTTTAGTCTTTGTAATGATTATTTATCAATTTTTACATATTTTAAGCTAATAATTTTGCATAAACAAATCAATTCCTAAAATTTTTAATGTATGTTTTGTTAAAAGCCAGTTTCGTTATTACATTGATAATGTAACATTGTTTTATATGGAAACTGTTTAGTGTTATAACTAATCTAATTTTATTGCAAACGCCATCAAAACTACCAAATATTACATAATTTCCACTTTTATGTTTGGCTAGCTCCAATAAAAATAATTACCTTCAAAATTCTCTCCAGTTCAATGCTATAATACAGTATAATATACATGTATCATTTTTTTATAACAGCCAATGTTTATTGACATAATTATTTATCCAGGCCTTTTCTACCATAGTATACAAGTTATATTAAATATAATTATATATAATTATATATATAATTATATATATATATATATATATATATATATATATTTACATGTATATGTTGTGTGTAATACCTCATCATAATCTTTTAAGTATTTCTTGTAAAGATCTTTGACTGCATCTTTGAGAAGTTTAGGCTCTTGAATATGACGTGTGGTAGCATGAAGACTGTATTTAAAGTTATCGATCTCTACTTTCAAATCATGTACCTAAAATAATACATAATGTAAACAACTTGCAGTCTTGTCTGCTACAATTATTCTATCTGTTGTCTGCTAGACTTATTCTATCTGTTGTCTGCTAGACTTATTCTATCTGTTGTCTGCTAGACTTATTCTATCTGTTGTCTGCTAGACTTATTCTATCTGTTGTCTGCTAGACTTATTCTATCTGTTGTCTGCTAGACTTATTCTATCTGATGTCTGCTAGACTTATACTATCTGTTGTCTGCTAGAGATACTCTACCTGTTGTCTTTCTTTCATCATTTCTTTTGTGGTAGCTTGTAGTTTGAGTTCTTGTTGTTCCATTTGACGTAGTAATTCTTTATTATCTCTGTTATAATCACCTAACTCTACTTCCATCTAAATGACAAAGAAAAATTGATACATTAGTATTATGAAACAATGGATACATGCTACTACAATGGATGTATGAGGTACAAATGGACATATATGATAGAGAAAATGATGTATATATGATTTAGTTACTTTTTATAGACTTTGTTTCTGAGCATAATCATTTACTCTACTTAATAAGGACTTTATTAAAAATTTAAATGATTAGGGCCATTTTTTTTCAAATAATTTTTGGCCATGGTCTCCAGTCAAAAATTAAGAATTGGTCAACATCACAAAATCATCGAATTTTTTTTATGGAACAGCTATATAGGTCCTTGTTGAATGCCATTACTATTACTGCTCTAAAGTGTTGCATTATATTATGAATACATTATAATAATACCCCCTGTTATACTAGTACATTATACATGTACATGATATTTCTAATGGTATTATAGTACATATACAATGTAAGTACACATCATAAGTCCATGTACTTGTACAAGTTTCTTACCTTGCTAATTTGTTCTTTCATGCTCTTGATCTCGTTTTCACGTGGTTCCATTTGCCGTCTCAATTCCTTGATTTTATAGTCAAGAACAAATTTGAACTTTTCTAATTCTTGGTTCTTTTTCTTGAGATCATATATACGCTTTTCCTAGAAAACATCAACGGAGCAATAGGTTATGAAATGAATCAATGAGTTATAAAATGGATCAATGAATTACAAAATGGATGAATGGTTATAAAATGGATCAATGAGTTATAAATGGATTGATGAGTTATAAAATGGATGAATGGTTATAAAATGGATCAATGAGTTATAAAATGGCTTGATGAGTTATAAAATGGATCAATAGACCAATTAATAGATTGGTAAAAGTCTGTGAGTAAAATTGATTGTAACTATTTACTTTGTCTTGTATGGTATCATCTCTTTCTTGTATCTCTTTCTTTAATCCTTCAATATCACTCTTCAAAGAGCTAATGACACCGTCACGTTTCTTGACTTCTTGTTTGAGACGTAATATCTCTGACTTCAATTCATCTATTTCACTCTGCAAACTGTCCACCTAATAGAATGTAGTAGATGTAATATTATATGATATCAATATGATATTGTGTGTTCAACCATCTACCCATCTATCCATTACCTTCTTTCTAAGGATCCCTGTATCCCCTCTTAGTTTCAGATTTTCATCATGTTGTTCACGGAGCTGTCTCTCGTAACGATTTTTTAGAGCTAAAATCTCCTGATCTGTATCTTCCTCCATCTGACGTTGAAGCTCCTCCCCTTCTCTCTGCTGCTGACGAAGATCATCACCGGCCTAAAGAAAAGTTGTACAAGTATATATATACATATAATAGAGTCATACATGTACATGTACTATATAACATACTCTATACATGTACATGTACTATATAACATACTCTATACATGTACTATATAACATCTCTATATATGTACTATATAACATCTCTATATATGTACATGTACTATATAACATACTCATACATGTACATGTACTATATAACATACTCTATATATGTACGTGTATTTACCTGTTCAAGTTGTTTTTGTTTCTCCATTAGTTTCTCCTCATAATGTTCAGTCAGTTCTTGAAGTGCTTTCTCTCTTGCTTCCTCCATATCTTGCAATTGTCTTTCGTAGTCTTCTTGAAGTCTTTGACTTCTAGCTTGAAGCTCCTGATACTTCTCATATTCTCCCATTAACTTAGCATTGGTTGTGTTCTCTCTTTCTTGTAACTCTCTGCTGTGACTTTCTGAAGTCTGATGAATCTCTTCTTCATATCTAGCTTCTTGCCTCTCCTTCTCTACTTTTAAATTCTATATGGATGGATGAAGTAGACAAATGGACAAAGGAATAGATAAATGGATTGATGGATGGATGTGTATGGATGCACACAATACGATAGACACATTAATGGATCAATGATATTCTCTTTACTTCATTTTTGGCTTTTAAAGCTTCAATCTCTTGTATAAATTTATCAGTAAGATCTTTAATCTTTTCATTATAATTCATATCTTTCAATCTCAATTGATACTCATTCTCCATCTTCAACTCTTCAACGCGAGTACGTAACTCAGACATTGTTGTGTTCTATAGAAAATGAAAATTTAATACTATTATATGTTAACTAAAGCATTTGGTTTTTCTCTTGACTTGTCTGGTGCTTCTTACCTTTTCCTCTAAGTCTGATCGTGTGATGAGTACTTCTTCAGCATATGTAACTTCACGTTCTCTTTTCATCAATCTTCCTTCTTTGTCCATAATTTTAAATGTGAAAAGAGTGCCATCTTCTCCAACTGAGAAGAGATATTGATCATCGTAAGATATGCACATCTAAGAGAGAGAGAGAGAGAGAGAGAGAGAAACGTGACAAAGTGTTACATATGATAGTATCTTATTTTACTTACTCTAGTCACTGGTGCAGAATGAGCTTGATATTCATGCCATTCACCAGGTTCACTTATGGGGAACTTAACAGCTTGAACAGAACCACTAGTAGTACCTACAAATAACATCCTACCAGAATGGGAGAGAACAACCTGAGTCAGGACCACCTCACCAGAACTCATCTGACGCAGGATCTAAAAATACAGATACAAAATGCAGTACTTTAAACTCTGAGGGCGAATGAAACACAAACTATGCTAAGATATTTGTTGACTATCAAGTACTTTAAGATACATGTACATGTATATTATAACCATTTATAATAGTGTTTAAATATACCTGTGAATCAGCTAGTATAATTTCCTTCAAAGTACGATCTGAGCCCACAGCAAAAGTGGACCTTACATCAGGTGATATTGACACACATGTATAACTACAGTTCTTCAAGACAGATTCCTTTTCTCTCTTAGAAGTGAGAACATTCCACTCATATACAGCGCCATCCATACTGCAAGAAACTAACTTGGAATCATCAGGACTCCAGACTATACTACGAACCTAAAAATGGATAGATAGATGGATTAGTAGATGGTTCTATGTATGGACATACCTTTCCATTATGGCCTTTGAGGTTAGCAGTATTCTCAAATGAAAAAGTTGAGTAGATTTGAATGAGATTAGCATTAGCTGCTGCCAACAAGTGACCACCATTACTGAATGAACACTAAAGAAGAAGAAATTATCATTTAAAAACTTTATTATCTTAGCTTACTTCTCGGCAACCACGAATCATAATTTCCTTAAAAGGGCGTATATCATCAATAAGTATATTCATGAGTCTGAGTTTCTCGCTGAAACCCACAAGTAAGAACAACCCACTGGGATGTATAGCTATACTGTACGCCTCTTCTTGGAACTCTTTAAGAAGCTCCAGTGAACTAATAAATAGAAAATAATTTTTTACATTTATAATCCATTCATCCTTCTGTTGTCCTTTGCTTGTCATATCTCACTTAGTTTCATAGTTCCAAATCCGTATGGTCTTATCCATCGAACAGGAGACAACAATAGGTTTTCTCAGACACACATCCAAGCCTGTAATAGCTCCATAATGGAATGAAGAGGAGAGAAAATCAAACGCTGCACCCTGTAAAGTTAGAGAGAGGAGGTAAGATTAGATAAGTAGAAATGTATGTACGTAACATCATCACTAACAGTGGTCACTTACTTTCCCAAGATCTGCAGCAGAAAGAGTTAATGTATAAAGCTGTTGTGATCTGGTGCTACAGATGGCATTCTCTTCAGAAGGACTTAGTGTCAATGATACAATATCATTGTTAATACTGCTACTGCTAGTAATAACAGATCTCGAGTGATCTTCACTGATTGGATCTACCCAGATAGTGACTGAGCGCACTTTTTTGTACGTATTCTTGTCTTCAGTCTTCTCAAAAAGATGGACTGTACCACTACCACTGGAACAAATGAATCCTTTTGAGTAATAGAGGAGAGATAGGACAGGAGGTTGGTCACTGGGTGTTGTGGATGATGGATGAGGTCTACAGAAGAATGAATTAATAAAATATAGTGCAGAATAATGTTAGACTAGTAAACATCAGTACTTACCATAGTGATCTAGGATAGCTACCATTAGTAAGCTCTAGACTAGTAAACATTAGTACTTACCACAGTGACCTAGGATAGCTACCATTAGTAAGCTCTAGACTAGTAAACATCAGTACTTACCACAGTGACCTAGGATAGCTATCATTAGTAAGCTCTAGACTAGTAAACATCAGTACTTACCACAGTGACCTAGGATAGCTACCATTAGTAAGCTCTAGACTAGTAAACATCAGTACTTACCACAGTGACCTAGGATAGCTATCATTAGTAAGCTCTAGACTAGTAAACATCAGTACTTACCACAGTGACCTAGGATAGCTACCATTAGTAAGCTCTAGACTAGTAAACATCAGTACTTACCACAGTGACCTAGGATAGCTATCATTAGTAAGCTCTAGACTAGTATACATCAGTACTTACCACAGTGATCTAGGATAGCTACCATTAGTAAGCTCTAGACCAGTAAACATCAGTACTTATCACAATGACCTAACCATAAATTAGATCTAAAATCTATACTTGTGATATGACAACTTACATAGAAGATTTAGATGCTCTAGTTGATGGTCGAGTAGTTGGTGGTGGATTAACTAAGAACTCATTCTTCAAGTCAGCTACTTCAAACAGTTGTATTTTCCCATTATCAGTGCCAAGAATCAAGCGATCTTCTGATAGCCAAGATTGGCAGAGATAGTTCTGAGGCTCAGCTTTAGTGAAGGCAAACTGTTTAAGAGTCCCTTCACTATAACGGAATAGTTTGAACAGTTTCTCTCCTACTACACAGATCTGTGTATTGTCTTGGGGATTGAAGGAGATCTAGAGTGACGGACAAATGTCAGTAAAATAGATTATTGGTAAATGGATGAATGATTGGTAGAATGGATGAACAACTGGTAGAATGGATGAATGGGTACATGAAATTATGGACAAATGGATAGTGGAATATGATTGATATGTACATGTACATTATATGAATATACCATTCATTTATTTTATGACAACTATAAGATACCTACCTGATGGACAACACCACTCGACAAGGTTGAGACTTTTGTATGAGCCATTGTTTTAGATTTCTCCCAATGCCAATACACCAGTATCCAGTCAGGTCCTGCCCCTTGGCCTATCAGATATTTGGAGTCTGGAGAGAAGGCCACACTAAGAAACTCATTAGTGTTTGCTTCAGGACATGTTAGGACTTTTCTCTTTCGCATTGTTTGTAAGTCAAAAACGGTCACTGAAGGCTTGTCTGGGTGTCTCTCTGCAATGGCTGCATAACGTCGGTTTGGACTGATAGCCATTGAACTGGCACCGTCCCCTCCTTGACTGAAAGGGAGGAAGCGTTGTGTCTTCTGGTCAATGTTGAACAAGACCAGATTGGTACCTGCTGGATAGATGATAGTTTGTTCATCAATATAGCTGGCATTTTGTTTAACTTCTCCTTTTAAACCAAACGAGTATTTCAACTGAGCTACCGCAATAGACATTTCTCCTTTTGAGTTAGCTCTTTTCTGCTAGTTCTAGTTGATCAGTTACTATGACAACACAGTAACTATCGCAACGATAAATTTGTACTGCGCATGCGCAAAGTTTATCACTCTGAACCCACGTGGTTCAATTTTCAAAGACGGTGGTGTGTGTGAGTACATGTTAGTGGGCGATTTTTGACTAAATAAAGAAAGATGTCTCGAATGAAGATAGAAGAGGTAAAGAGCACAACCAAAACTCAACGTATAGCAGCTCACAGTCATATTAAAGGACTTGGATTGGATGAACAAGGTACAGCCAAACCTGTTGCAGCTGGTCTAGTTGGGCAAGAGTTAGCTAGAGAGGCTGCTGGAGTTATCACAGATCTTATAAAAAGCAAGAAAATGGCGGGTAGAGCTGTTCTACTAGCTGGTCCTCCAGGAACAGGGAAGACAGCACTTGCTTTAGCAATTGCCCAAGACCTTGGACCAAAGGTACCATTTTGTCCGATGGTTGGAAGTGAAGTTTACTCGTCAGAAGTAAAGAAAACAGAAGTATTAATGGAAAACTTCAGACGTGCAATTGGCTTGAGAATCAAAGAAACGAAAGAAGTTTACGAAGGAGAGGTCACAGAACTTACTCCTTGTGAGACGGAGAACCCAATGGGTGGTTACGGTAAGACTGTTAGTCATGTTGTGATTGGACTCAAGACGTCAAAGGGCACTAAACAACTTAAACTCGATCCTATGATATACGAAAGTTTACAAAAGGAGAAAGTAATGGTCGGTGATGTCATTTATATTGAGTCAAATAGTGGAGCAGTAAAAAGACAAGGACGATCTGATGTATATGCCACAGAGTTTGACTTAGAAGCTGAAGAATATGTACCACTGCCAAAAGGTGATGTTCATAAGAAAAAAGAAATTATTCAAGACGTCACTCTTCATGATCTGGATGTAGCTAACGCTCGGCCTCAAGGAGGACAGGATATTATGAGTATGATGGGACAGCTATTGAAACCTAAAAAGACAGAAATTACTGATAAACTTCGTAAAGAGATTAACAAGGTTGTTAATCGGTATATTGATCAGGGTGTGGCTGAGTTAGTCCCTGGTGTATTATTTATCGACGAGGTTCATATGCTGGATATTGAATGCTTCACTTACCTCCATCGTGCACTAGAATCATCGCTTGCCCCTATTGTCATCTTTGCAACAAACCGTGGGAACTGTCAAGTCAAAGGGACAGAGTTATCGGCTCCCCACGGCATGCCTCGTGATCTCCTTGACAGGATTATGATTATCCGTACTCTGCCCTATTCCCAGGACGAGACTATTCAGATTTTACGTATCAGAGCTCAAACAGAGGGTATTCAACTTGACGATGACTCTATACAGTTACTAGGAGATATAGGAGTAAAGACAACTCTCCGTTACGCTATTCAACTATTGACACCTGCTAATATTCTTGCTCGTATTAATGGCAGAGACGCCATTGCTCGTGATGATGTTCAAGAGATTAGTGAACTGTTTTATGATGCTAAATCTTCAGCAAAAATGTTAGCAGAACTTGAAGATAAATACATGAAATAATTTACAAACAACAAGACCTAACTTCTCTTTCTTTTTTCTGTACTTACATCGTATTGGTGTCTTTGACATCAATTAGTATTATGATAACTTATGTTTTTTATATATAATTATTGTGACAGTGAGGATGAATCGTGTGAATACATCCACAATTATATAGCTCATTCTAGTAGATATGTAATGTATTGTGAATGAGAGCTTGTCTACTATAAATAAAATGCTATGTTGTTAAACAACAATTGTGATTCATTGTTCCAAAGTGAAGGAGCACGCACGGAACTGCCATTCAATAGCCATTATGTAGTTTCATCCTCCTTCCTTTGTGAAGTTATGGATTTCTGATGCTTATAATGTGGCTTAAGTATTTAACTAATTTTAGTTATTTTATCAACCTTTTTAGTTCATCGATACTATTAATTGATCGACAGTTATCAGTAATCGATGCTGGTAATCATATTCAGTTATTGTTAATGATATTCATAGCTGACAAGCTATTGCTAGCATTAGCAACCTTTGGCCAGGGTGTAGCTTCTTTCCATGATTCTTTGAACTTTTGTGTCTTGTCATCAGACTCATCACTATCTCTTATACACCGCCTCTTTGATAAGGGAGATACAAGGCCACCAAATAAATCTGTTTGTTTACTTATCACAGTATTTATGTCATATGCATTGTGGTTAACAAATTAACATACCAAAGGATGTGCAACCCAGAAAGGTCAGGGCTTATTAGTTGTAAACAAACTCATTAGAATCATTTAAATTAGTAGGCAAAACAGAATAGGCAAACGTGGTGTAGGTGAATTTACCAAAACATTTTCTATCTCATATTGTCTGTATTCTGTGTTTAGTGTTGCTATGGAAACATTTTCTATGTCAACATGGAATCGTGTTATGTTATACAATACAAATAATTGGATACAAGATCTAGTTGTGTTAGAAGTTTCATCTAGTTCAGTGATGTAGCTATTTCCTACCATGTTTACAAGCTTCATCATACCATCTCTGTTCATCTGGTGTCATCTCTAATATCTGTGTATGTGTGTGTGTGTGAGAGAGAGAGTGAGTATCACTTATAACCATTATCCAAATGAGAACTCACATATTTTGGAAGTGGCATGTTCCGTTCCCATTTTGAACCATCAGGTGCATCAGGAGCTAAGAAAATAAAATTAGAGTATGTTTAGGTTTCAGTCTGACTGGAATGAGAATGAGTCTATAACATTACCATAATAACACTATTCTATTATAGCCACACCCAATTATAAATATTCCAGTCCTTATATCCAAGAGTGTAGATAGTATTACCATATTATATTATAGAGGTTACTTACTGATATATGGGTCTGGATGCTTAAGATAGTTAAACTCTTCTTCACCATCTTCTAATAGGTGGATAGCTTTCTTCATATCTCTGAGGTCTTTGTGAGCATCAAATCGTGCTCTCAGTTCTAGAGCTTGTTGTCGCCATGATGCTCTATCTATTGTCCAAGAAAGCAAGTGCTTCAACGACTTTCTATACAATCTAGTGACCTTCTGAGCATGAGAAAGAGCAGCCATTTTGTAGGCGGAGTTAACTTGGTTTAATTAAAGGCGTGGTTTACAACTTTAACCCTGTTGTGACTTGGAAAACCACACCCTTTGGATTGTTGTTTGACCATGGTATGTCCTTAAAAATTATTGCATGTTTACAAAATTTAAATTATTTAGGGAGGAACTAAACACTTTGAATATCCCAAGTTTGTTTGGTCTCCTGCTGGTGGTTGGTGGTGTAACCCTCGCTATTGGAAGAGAAATACTGCACTAGCTTTTATAGCCATGTTTGCTTTAACAGTACCTGTCTTCTACATATCATCACAACTAGAAGTATGTGCATGTACATGTATTATGCATTGAACATGTAATGTTGTATTTGGCCACACCCATATGTAACATTGGACACACCCCTTTTTTGTAGAGACGTCCTATACCTCCTTATAGACACATTCCATCACAGCGATGGTGTAAATATGCAAAAGTGAGAGTTACATATTATATGTTATAAATGTCCATTATAAGGATGGATAAATGGATGAATGAATGGATAAATGGATAGATGGAAAATGTCTATTTGTTATTACTAGATAATGTTAATGTTTTTATATATTACTTTTAAAGTGTTTCTCTTTTTCTATTGTAGGTTGATGATCCTAGACTGCAATAATAAACTCAGACCTTACTAGTCTAAACATTGTAGGTATAATTATAAATTGATTACAGACTTTATAATGTTATAATCATATTACCACTGAAGATATCTTGTTAACACTACATTTATTGTACACAGGTTGAGTGTGTACACAACTTGAATTAACAGCTTTTAACACTTATTTCTAACTCATTGATCCATCCTTCTGTCCATCCATCCATCAATCCCTCCACCCATCCATTCACCAAACTATTTATCCATTCACCAAACTATCCATCCATTCTATTGATTATGTATTATTGGATTCCTCTAGTTTAATGACAGCTGTCTAAAATTCACTAAATTAACTTAAATCCTAATTTACCACATCAAACATAATACATAAAACTATTCTACCACCAGCAAACCATTGTTGTCAACACACACACACACATTACACCCATAGTACTAATATAATAATAATTGACTACAATGTAGTAGTGGGCTCGATGCCAAATCTTTACAATATTACAGTAATAACATGTACCATATAAAGTACTATAAAATAACAACAAATATAAACAGTATTATAATAAAACTAATAAAAACCTAATATAGTTATATTATAAGGTGTTGACTTTGTTTATGCCTTATTTAGTAAACTAATGGCAAAAGGGCGTTTCTTTTGGGTGGGTAGCCATCTAACTCCTTCTGATACCATTTATGGTTTTGTCTAGCTCTAGGTATGAGAATAGCTGCCACAAAGAGAAACCAGACTAGCCCAGCTAATGACCATGTCATGATAACCCATCCAAACCACTCAATCAATTCACCAAGATAGTTAGGACATGAAATACAATAGAATGAACATCCATCTGGTATTAGGTACTGGGTATCTTTATAATCACTTCGCAGACATATGAGTTGTCCATCAGCGACACGGTTTAATACAAAACCAGTTATAAATAAAATTATTCCGATAATAAATCGAGGATCATAGTAATAGCCACGTAAGTACTGAGCCTCACCGATAAACTGTGCATTAATGAAATGATAGAACATTATAGTGAGTGTTCCCAGTACAGGGATCCACAGTGCCACTTTCTTCTGACTATGTCTATTAGCGATGGTATCAACGATGCCTCGATTGATGTAATGTATTGTAAATAGACAATACATTACAATGTTGACTCTTGTATCGATGTTTAGCCTATTGCCATCAAAATTTCGCTGTACAAAGTAAGTTATTGTAAAGACAACTATTCCAGTTAGAATATGCATGATCCCAAATGCTAATCGTAGGGGAACTTGAATGGTAGTATCTCCTTTATTGTATTTGCCATATGGTACAGTCTTTATTATGTTGAAAATTAATACGGCAATGGCTAGGAGGAAGCAGAAAATGACCAGTCCAAAATGGACCCAAAATTGAATTGGATCATCACGTTGTCCTGTAATAGGATTGGGGCCTGTAGTGGGATCTTGTGGAAAGAAGCAGTAAGGGACACCATAAAAAATACTGAGTCTATTGTGTCTACCAACACAGGAATCGTTAGGAGCAGAGGCCATGTTACTTGAATACAGTCAATTCAACTGAAACAGATAACAACTATTCGAGCTAGCTAGAATACCAGATGGTAGTAGATCACAAGGCTTAGTATACTTATACAGCTGAGCTTGTTGGCGCTTACTATGTAACTTGTATTCATCGTGTCCTTTTATAGACTAGACAAAGCTGGTTGATAAAGGGCGTGGTCGCAGGTGTGACCAATGACCACGTGAATACACGTGAATGTGGCAGATTGCACTGTATATTCAAAGTAATTATTAAATCTTGTGGTCAGAAGTTCCAGGGGAGGGAACTAATGAGTTTAATTATTTGTTGTTTTTTACCATGAGCAAAACAATTTTAGGCAAAGCATAACAGTTTATAATTTTATTCTTGTTTACATAGTCATCTAATAAAAGGAAACACTCTTTACTAATTGTGTTTTCACACAAATATATTCATGTGCTCAAGTACATAGTACAAGCATTACAAGGTATAAATTGTTTTTTAATATTTCCTATATAATAAAAGCCATAAGTGTTGGTCTACATATCACATTCCTGTTTTCTCATTTCCTGTGTAACTTTATCTATTATGATCAGATTTGAACACATCAACATTTCATGAGGGTGTATTATAAATGACTCATGTTTTCTTTGAGAGCTGGTTTATCTAAATCAGATAAATTGATATCACATAATTTGATATTATTAAGTTTGAGGTATATACAAAACTGTTATTATAACTAATCCAAAGACATCATAATACAAGAAATGATATAGTCTGGACAACTTATTACATAATAAATACCAGTGGTTCTCTTTTCTGGACTACACTCTTCTCCTTTAGCCTTCTTCATTATGTTATCTATATGATATCATTATGACATCATATAGTTTTATAATGTAATATCCTTACCTATACTATCTGCATTGTTAAATGAACATGATATGTCTTCATCACTTTGTTGTACATACAACTTTGAGGAAGTCACTTCTGAAACATTACCATCAGATTTTTTAAAAAATAATGCCAGTAGTCCCTAAATATAAAAACATTTTAACAAATCATTTCAATAGTATAATTTAAATCACTTACTATATAAGAATTACCAGTGATATCTTGATGTAGTTTGTACTCATCAACATTAATGTTGATCAATCCCCTTGTTTCCTCTATAACAGTATCTGTAAATTAAATATGATAATAAATTTATTCACTATTATCTCAATACTCATAATACTCACCAATACTATCAAATATACCAAATGATAGTAGGTCAGTGTTAGGGTTTTTACTGTTTACAGCTAGGACTAATTCTAGCCTCCATGGCCAGCTACCATCAGGACTTCTTACTTCTAATATAAATGGCTAATTAAAATAATAATATTTATAACATGAAGTGATTACTATATTACCATGTTGTCATTAATATTTATCATAGCATCAATTAAAGTTTCCTCGAGATTACCATCACTTAAGGTCATATAATGATCATCCCAGTACCACAGTCTACACTTATCAGTTGTTGATATGTTAAACAGTTCCTTTGTCTTCTGTAATATAGTACCTGTAAATAAATGCAATAAATAATCTACATGATATTGTCAATAAATTGATCATTAATTAGTTTAATAAACTTATACTCTGAAGTATAGACTAGTTCTCCATTTGTAATTAATGTAGATATTTTGTCAGTCATTAATCTTAAAACATGTCTTGTTTAGTCAGACTATCACTTTAAATTAACTGAAGTTATTACAATAATTTATCTATTTATTTATATATCAATAATATATTTATTATAGAAAATCTACTTGACTTATGAAATTAAATTCATTAATATAGATGTTGTCTTTAAAATTTAATATTAATAATTAATTTAACATTTTAAATTATATTAAATTATTAAATGTAATAATAAATAATGTTATATATTAATAGTTACATAACTGTAATATCTATTATACATAATTACTTACCCACACTATCAGATAAACCAAATGAACACAGTTTAATGTCATCAATACAGGGATATAGACATAGTTTAAATGTAATCGTTTGTGGCCAACTACCATCAGGATTTCTTATTTCTAGTATAATCTAAAAGAAGAAATCAACTTTTTCATTATAATGATAATCCTTACTATCTCATCATCAAAGCATCGAAACAAAATATTGTCTAAATCAGTATCCAGTGCACTGAAGTAGGACATAGCACATCTCCACAGTCTACACTCATTAGTTGTTGATATATTAAACAGTTCTCTTGTCTTCTGTATAACAGTACCTAAATATAACAAGTAAATAGAAGACGATTATACTTGTCACTTACTCATATTATCAGATATATCAAATGACCACAGTCTGATATCATTAATATTTGGATAGACACATAGTTTGGATTTGAAGTCCTTTGGCCAACTACCATCAGGATTTTTTACTTCTAGAATGTAAGTCTAATCAATGAATAAAATTAACTGAATATATATTATTATCCTTACTTCCTGTTTTTTAATAAAATCAGAAAACTTTATAGCATATTCAAAGTTGTCAATTAATTCATAACATGGCATTAGGTATTCCAACAGTCTACACTCATCAGTTGTAGATACATTAAACAAATCCTTTATCTTCTGTAAAACAGTACCTATATAATAATAATGATAGAATATTATTAAAGCATGTATTACTTTTTTTTATAAATGTGTGATTGGTGTTAGAGTGATGCTTACCATATTTGGTTCCATCACAAAATGCCAATGTTTTTACATCATTGACATGTGGATATATACATAAATGAAGTACTATGGGATATACTTCAACCTTTAAATTGTTGTTAAGCTTCATAACATATCTAATAAAGAAATTAAACTAACAAGATTATAATTGTTAAAAATTGTCTTAAGATTGTTTTGAAGATACTATACTCTGTCTGAGATGAGAAGAGCTCCTTATTAAAAAAAGGTGTTTTATACATGGACTGCAAGGTGAGGTATTTCCTCTCCTATTATATGCAATTAGCGCTGAAATACATTTCATTTTTATTCATTATTTGTTCACGTGCATATCATGCGAACACACTATGTTTTCTCTCGTGTTCGCGAAGATGCCATAGGGAGGAAAGAGACTGAGGTCACAAACAAAGGAAGTTGTTGCGAATGTCTATGACTATTTTGAGGAACTCAGCAAGTGTAAACAGACTCAAGGATCTCTGAAATGAACCACAGGGCTTTCATGTACATCAAGTGGCTATGGAAAGAGAAAGTTGACATTGGTGGAGCTGCTTCTTTGTTAAAAGTTTTTTCTCAGAGCCTTGATGGCTATATAGCTGCCTTAAATCACAAAAGACAATACCTGGTTATTATTTTAATAATAATAATTGTTATAATAGAACACCTGTCATATAATTAGAACTGTAGTTTTGAATTGCCATGTGACAGGCGGCTGATTTCTTAAGGTGAAAATTGCTATTTGTTAAATCCTTGAAAGGGCAAAATCTGAAGTACGATGGAAGTATGCCATTGAAAATATATGGAGTTTTATAGTTTGCTACTTTCTTGTAGCACTAGAGAGCCAAATTTTATATATAAAATGTGTGTTTGCAAGCTAATTTGATTGGTGCAAGTCTCATTTGGATAGCATGTAAACTGGCAAAGTTATTTACATGTCTGGGTAGCTCAACTCAACTCAAGAGAGATTATAATATTGTAGTATTTTATAAGAACAGAGATCAAGTTCAATGATTATTGTATGCATATAAAGTGGATATGTGTGAACATACACAAATACTTACAACATGAGGAACCAGTCAATCTTAATACCATCATCACAATTTGTATGTCAACTAGTAAACATAAAGTTACAATAACTTACCTACAAATAGGTTGTGATCCTACTGACAGTCCGTACCAACTAACAAAGAGATCCCACACTAGTTTAGGGAGTAAGGAGTAGTCATCCTCCTCCTTTAGATTGTTGTGTAATATCTCAGATTCAATATCTATACGAGGGAAATATAGTGAGTAGATCCAGTATGTAACATCACATAATGTCCATTCCTATAATGACTCCCAAAATGTTAACTCCTAAAATATTTATGTCATTATGTACTAAAATGGACATCAATAATATAGTACAATAATTGGAATGTACATGAAACATATCCACTTCTCACTTAGGCTCACCCTAAGTGCTCTCAGGTAATATAATGTGTTGTAATGGTAAGTGTCATATGTCACTATATATACTAACAAATGATATCACTGCCATAGATAGCTCTAGATATACTGATTCAAGCAACATGATTGATTTCTGTTACCTTTTAATAAGTTTCCATTATAAACAGGATCAGGTTGGGTTGATTTAATATTGATATCACCCACAAATAGATTTGGGTCGTCACCGACGTATATTGTCCATTGTACAAACCAATCAGCATCAACTAAGTACCTGGGGATGTAATAATGTCCAGTAAATAATAATTTATAACTATTAATAATTAAACATATCATTTCTTCAAAATAGTCACTCACCATTCATCTCCTTCCTCCAGTTCTTGTGTTAAAAGATGTTGAATCATTTCTTTCTGTACTTGATAACTAGGAACAATCCCTTTACATTGAGCACGTAGGAATTCCATATCTTTGTTAGTTGATTTCAACATAGCTTTTAAGATTTCAATAGTGTCATCTTTAGATTTCAATACCAACTGAAGTTTGTCGTGAGACTTTTGAAGAGCTGACAAAGAAGACTGCAACTCAGAAACCCTGCTCCTTTCTTGATCAAGTAGCTTTGACTTCTCAGCAACATCTTTTTCATGTGTGGCTAAATGAACATCAGACATTACTTTGACTTGCCAAGACTTTGTAAGTTCAATTATCAATTGATGTTTGTCCTCTTCCAATTGTTTTGCCCTTTTTTTTTCTCTGTGAGCATCATCTTCTGCTTGCTTCTTTTCTCGTTCTAATTGATGAATATTTTCTTGTGCTTGCTTATTTTCTCGTTCTAATTGACAAATGTTATCTTGTGCTTGCTTCTTTTCTTGTTCCAATTGATGAATATTTTCTTGTGCTTGATCCTTTTCTTGTTCAACCTGTCTCTCTAACTGATTCACTTGTTCAGTCAATAAGTCAATATTTTTCATCATCTCTAGTGTGTTCTTCAATGGAGGTAGACTAGAGACAGCATGTTCAGCACATATGATAGCATCACTCATAGTAGGTCGTTTCTTAGGATTATTGTCTAGACAAGACTTGGTAAATGAAAAAAAAGGATTATCTCTAGATATTGCTGTAGTATAGTTTGATCTCCTTTTCCATTCTTTGACAAGATGATAAGATTTCTGGATCTGTCGAAAGAGATTAGTACTGAGTACATATTGAGCAGTAGGTATAGGCCATTGGTGTGTGAAGACATGGAGGATGAGACAACCATAGGAAAAGACATCTAACTTCTGATCATAACTTGGATTGTCCTCAAGAGCTTCAGGAGGCATCACAACAGCATTACCTGGTGCTTTAGAAAGTTGTTGTTGTTTAAATGTGTCTGCCATTCTAGATACACCTAGGTCAGATATCTTGGCTATAAAGTCGGAGGTTAGCAATATGTTATTGGCTGTGAGATCACGATGAACAATGGGAGGTCTCTTACAATGAAGATAATTGAGACCCTTTGCAACATCAAGAAGAATGGAGTACTTGATTTGAAGTGGGAGATCTTGATGTGTTTCTAAACACTGTGTTAATGACAGAGGAAGATACTCCATTACTAACATAGGTAGTTGAGAATGTTGAGAGAAATGGACACCCATTAACTGTACAATGTTTGGGTGACGTTGTTGACTGTGACAGAGACACTCTTCAGCAAACTTGACTAATGTTTCATCCTACAAAGAGATAACAATATATAGTGATCATTTCATCATTAGCTAGTATATGTACCTGTACAATAGCCTCATGTAGAGTCTTTCCAGCACAAACCAGTCCACTCACTCTAACCTCATATACTGCACCATAAGCTCCACGACCTAACTCTTTTCCAACCTTCTCTACATCCAGGAACAAGGACAGAAGTTGGCCCTTAATACTTTCTGCCATCATTCATAAGGTCAACAATGCACAATACTCTCACTACTCAAATGTTATGTTAGTTATGTCTTATATATCATGAATGATATTAATATAATAATTTATTAACAGTGTTGTTCTAGTTTGTATAAACGAGACTAGTTTGCCAATGGTGTTATTCCTTAGATGAAATGTTTGCTTTCTATTCTCCTTCATTATGTTGTCTATATGATATCATTATGACATCATGTTATAGTTTTATAATGTAATATCCTTACCTATAGTGTCTGCATTATTAAATAACCATGATTTGTCATCGTCACTTTGTTGTACATACAACTTTGAGGAAGTCACTTCTAAAACATTACCATCAGAGTTCTTTTAAAATAATTCCATTATTTTCTAAATATAATATAATGTTTAAATACTGTAATATTAAATCACTTACTATGTAAGGATTACCAGTGATATCATGACATAATTTATACTGATCAGTGTTAACATTGATTAATGTTAATTGTACATTGTCATAATCCTGTAATATCAGTGAAGGTTGTGTCTTGTGAATAATGTCACAAGACAAAGAAACACAAACTCATAGCCCCACCTCCTCAAAACCCCCTCAATATTATCTCTTAATGGGTGTGGCTTATAAACTGTCCACACATAATACATCATGTGATCATAATAGTGAGTCCAAATTATGATACTATATTATATTAATATGTTATGTATTTACATAATAATATAATTAGAGACAATGTTATGGTATTATTAAGTTTAAGATTATATACAAAACTGTTATAACAAATGCAAACTCATCATAATAAAATAAATCATATAGTCTGGACAACTTATTACATAATAAATACTAGTGGTTTTCTTTTCTGGACCACATTCTTCTCCTTTAGCCTTCTTCATTATGTTATCTATATGATATCATTATGACATCATATAGTTTTATAATGTGATATCCTTACCCATACTATCTGCATTGTTAAATGACCATGATTTGTCTTCATCACTTTGTTGTACATACAACTTTGAGGAAGTCACTTCTGAAAAATTACCATCAGAATTTTTTAAAAATAATGCCAGTAGTCCCTAAATATAAAAACATTTTAACAAATCATTTCAATAATATAATTTAAATCACTTACTATATAAGAATTACCAGTGATATCTTGACGTAGTTTGTACTCATCAACATTAATGTTGATCAATCCCCTTGTTTCCTCTATAACAGTATCTGTAAATTAAATATGATCACAAATTAACTCACTATTATCTCAATACTCATAATACTCACCGATACTATCTAATATACCAAATGATAGCAGGTCAGTGTTAGGGTTTTTACTGTTTACAGCTAGGACTAATTCTAGCCTCCATGGCCAGCTACCATCAGGACTTCTTACTTCTAATATAAATGGCTAATTAAAATGATAATATTTATAACATGAAGTGATTACTATATTACCATGTTGTCATTAATATATATCATAGCATCAATTAAAGTTTCCTCGAGATTACCATCACTTAAGGTCTTATAATGATCATCCCAGTACCACAGTCTACACTCATCAGTTGTTGATATGTTAAACAGTTCCTTTGTCTTCTGTAATATAGTACCTATAAATAAATAAATGCAATAAATAATATTTTTCATTATTATTATCTTGTGAATCTACATGATAGGGTCAATAAATTGATCATTAATATTTATTCTGAAGTATAGACTAGTTCTCCATTTGTAATTAATGTAGATATTTTGTCAGTCTTTACTCTTAAAACATGTCTTGTTTAGTTAGATTATTACTTTAAATTAACTGAAGTTATTATAATAATTTATCTATTTATTTATATATCAATAATATATTTATTATAGAAAATCTACTTGACTTACAGAATTCATTAACATAGATATTGTCTATTATTACAGACTGTTAAATGTTATATATTAAATAAAATAAATATGATGCATAAATAAATAGATGAATAAAAATAAATAGTTATTAATGTAGTTATAACTATAATAAAAATATAATTAATAGTTACATAACTGCAATAACCATTATACATAACTAGTTATTAACTTACCCACACTATCAGATAAACCAAATGAACACATTTTAATGTCATCAATAAAGGGATATAGACATAGTTTAAAGTTGATTGTTCGTGGCCAACTACCATCAGGATTTCTTAATTCTAATATAATCTAAAAGAAGAAATCAACCTTTTCTTTATAATGATAATACTTACTATCTCATCATCAAAACGTTTAGATAAAGTCTTGTCTAAATCAGTAACCAGTGCACTGAAGTGGGACATAGCACACTCCCACAGTCTACACTCATCAGTTGTTGATATATTAAACAGTTCTCTTGTCTTCTGTATAACAGTACCTATATAAATAAATATTAATATCAATAGTTTTACCACAAAACAAAGTAATGATATATTGGTAGTAATTATATATAATATATAATAGTAAAAACATTACATCATCACATTTAGGTACATGTACATATAACAAGTAAATAGAAAGTATTTAGAAACAATGATTATACTTATCACTTACTCATATTATCAAATACATCAAATGACCACAGTCTGATATCATTAATATTTGGATAGACACATAGTTTGAATTTGAAGTCCTTTGGCCAACTACCATCAGGATTTTTTACTTCTAGCATGTAAGTCTAATCAATAAATAAAATTAACTAAATATATATTATTATCCTTACCATCTGTTCTTCAATAAAGTCAGATAAATCTATGGTACTATAGAAATCAGCTAATGTATAATATGGTATTATGTATCCCCACAGTCTACACACATCAGTTGTAGATACATTAAACAATTCTCTTGTCTTCTGTAAAACAGTAACTATATAATAATAATGATAGAATATTATTAAAACATGTATTACTTTTTTTTTATAAATGTGTGACTGGTGTTAGAGTGATGCTTACCATATTCGGTTCCATTACAAAATGTCAATGTTTTTACATCATTGACATATGGATATATACATAAACGAAGTACTCTGGGGTATAGACCAACTTTTAAATTGTCGTTACACTGCATAACATATCTAATAAGGAAATTAAACTAACAGGATTATGATTGTTAAAAGTTGTCCTAAGATTGTTTTAAAGATACTAATATTGCAGTGTTTTATAAGAACAGAGATCAAATTCAATGATTATTGTATGCATATAAAATGGATATGTGTGAACATACACAAATACTTACAACATGAGGAACCAGTCAATCTTAATGCCATCAGCACAATTTGTATGTCAACTAGTAAACATAAATTTACAATAACTTACCTACAAATAGGTTGTGATCCTACTGACAGTCCGTACCAACTAACAAAGACATCCCACACTAGTTTAGGGAGTAAGGAGTAGTCCTCATCCTCCTTCAGATCATTGTGTAATATCTCAGACTTAATATCTATATGAGACAAATGAGTAGATCCAGTATGTAACACCATATAATGTCCATTCCTATAATTTTAACTCCCAAATGTCAACTTCTAAAATATTTGTCAGTATGTACTAAAATATGTATCAATATTACAGTACATGGAATGGACATGAATCATACTCTAATGGCAATATAGTGTATTAATGTTAAGTGTCATATGTCACTATACTAATAAATGATGTCGCTGCCGTAGACTGTTCTAGATATACTGACTCAAGTAACATGATTGATTTCTGTTACCTTTTAATAAGTTTCCATTATAAACAGGGTCAGGTTGGGTTGATGTGATATTGATATCACTCACAAATAGATTTGGGTCATAACCAACATATATCTTCCATTGTACAAACCAATCAGCATCAACTAAGTACCTGAGGATATAATAATGTCCAGTAAATAATAATTTATAACTGTTAATAGTTAAACATATAATTTCTTTAAATAGTCACTCACCATTCATCTCCTTCCTTCAGTTCTTGTGTTAAAAGTTGTTGAATCATTTCCTTCTGTACTTGATAACTAGGAACAATCCCTTTACTTTGAGCACGTAAGATTTCAATATCTTTGTTATTTGATTTCAACATAGCATATAAGATTTCAATAGTCTCATCTTTAGATTTCAATACTGACTGAAGTTTGTCATAAGACTTTTGAAGAGCTGACAAAGAAGACTGCAACTCAGAAACCCTGCTCCTTTCTTGAACAAGTAGTTTTGACTTCTCAGCAACATTTTTTTCATGTGTGGCTAAATGAACATCAGACATTACTTTGACTTGCCAAGACTTTGTAAGTTCAATTATCAATTGATGTTTGTCCTCTTCCAATTGTTTTGCCTTTTTTTTTTCTCTATGAGCATCATCTTCTGCTTGCTTCTTTTCTTGTTCCAATTGATGAATATTATCTTGTGTTTGCTCCTTTTCTTGTTCCAACTGACAAATGTTATCTTGTGCTTGCTTCTTTTCTTGTTCCAATTGACGAATATTATCTTGTGCTTGCTCCTTTTCTTGTTCCAATTGACAAATATTATCTTGTGCTTGCTTCTTTTCTTGTTCCAATTGATGAATATTATCTTGTGCTTGCTCCTTTTCTTGTTCCAATTGACGAATATTATCTTGTGCTTGCTTCTTTTCTTGTTCCAATTGATGAATATTTTCTTGTGCTTGATCCTTTTCTTGTTCAACCTGTCTCTCTAACTGATTCACTCGTTCAGTCAATAAGTCAATATTTTTCATCATCTCTAGTGTGTTCTTCAATGGAGGTAGACTAGAGACAGCATGTTCAGCACATATGATAGCATCATTCATAGTAGGTCGTTTCTTAGGATTATTGTCTAGACAAGACTTGGCAAATGAAAAGAAAGGATTATCACTAGATATTGCTGTGGTATAGTTTGCTCTCCTTTTCCATTCTGTGACAAGATAATAAGATCCCCGGATCCGTTGAAAGAAATTAGTACTAGGTACATATTGAGCAGTAGGTATAGGCCATTGGTGTGTGAAGACATGGAGGATGAGACAACCATAGGAGAAGACATCTAGTTTATAGTCATAGCTTGGATTGTCCTCAAGAGCTTCAGGAGGCATCACAACAGCATTACCTGGTGCTTTAGTGAGTTGTTTTTGTTTGAAGGTGTCTGCCATTCTCGATACACCTAGATCAGATATCTTGGCTATAAAGTCGGAGGTCAGTAATATGTTATTGGCTGTGAGATCACGATGGACAATGGGAGGTCTCTTACAATGAAGATAATTGAGACCCTTTGCAACATCAAGAAGAATGGAGTACTTGATTTGAAGTGGGAGATCTTGATGTGTTTCTAAACACTGTGTTAATGACAGAGGAAGATACTCCATTACTAACATAGGTAGTTGAGAATGTTGAGAGAAATGGACACCTATTAACTGTACAATGTTTGGGTGACGTTGTTGACTGTGACAGAGACACTCTTCAGCAAACTTGTCTAATGTTTCATTCTACAAAGAGATAACAAGATGTAGTGATCATTTCATCATTAGCTAGTATATGTACCTGTACAATAGCTTCATGTAGAGTCTTTCCAGCACAAACCAGTCCACTCACTCTAACCTCAACTACCACACCATAAGCTCCACGACCTAATTCTTTTCCATCCTTCTCTACATCTAGTGACAAGGACATAAGTTGGCCCTTAATACTTTCTGCCATCATTCATGCAAGGTCAATGATGCATAACACTCTCACTACTCAAATGTTATGTTAGTTATGTTATAATTATGTTATAATTATGTTAGTTGTGCATATCATAACAATAGAGTGACTTGTAGTAAAATGATAGACTAAACATTAATTAAAAAGAAACAAATAAAATGATATAGAAACAAATATGTCTATAAGGAACTATCAATTCAATGTTTAATAGTACAAAACAACAGAGGGAGGTCACTCATCAGGTCAGTATATGGTGATTTGTTCCCCACAACATCAAACTTATCCAGTTCATTTGGTAACATTTGGTTTATAATTACTTATAAAAGAAATTAATAGAAAATGTGTGCCAAAACAATTGAAACACACTCTAGATCTGTAAGGTGTAGTATGAACCAGACACAGGGTCTTTTACAATAGAAAGAAATATACTACTATTACTATTACACAGAAATTTTTTCTATTACTATTACTATTAGTTGTATCAAACGTACTAATGTAATATATCACTATTACTATTACTTCAGGAATTATTATATTACTATTACTATTACTGAAAACCCTGAATTCAATGTAATAGTATTATATTACAATTACTATTATATGCAAGTGTGATCAATTTATGAATAAACTAATTGTCTTTTGAAAGTAGATGTGCATTACATTTTATATTAATAAGTTTTCAAAAATATTGTCTGAGAGCCTTCTTGTATTTCCTTGTATTACGATAAAAATTTCTCACTTCACTGACTTCATATAAGCAGTGATAAATCACAGTAGTGTCAATTACTATTACTATTACATTGACTTTTAAGCTGTCTATTACTATTATTATTACTATTACATGGCATTGTGTAATCTTTACTATTACTATTACTATTACATGGCATTGTGTAGTCTTTACTATTACTATTACTATTACTATTACTATTACATTGACTTTTAAGCTGTCTATTACTATTACTATTACTATTACATGGCATTGTGTAGTCTTTACTATTACTATTACTATTACATGGCATTGTGTAGTCTTTACTATTACTATTACTATTACTATTACTATTACATTGACTTTTAAGCTGTCTATTACTATTACTATTACTATTACATGGCATTGTGTAGTCTTTACTATTACTATTACTATTACATTGACTTTTAAGCCATCTATTACTATTACTAATACTATTACATGGCATTGTGTAGTCTTTACTATTACTATTACTATTACTATTACATTGACTTTTAAGCTGTCTATTACTATTACTATTACTATTACATGGCATTGTGTAATCTTTACTATTACGCCATGTTTGGTATGAACTAATGTTGATCACATCTAGTGATCTAGTGTACAACAAAGTGATTACATTAATTTCTTTCTTTTACTAATTGAATCTAAATTGATACTTACCATCTCTTGAACATCTTTTACCATCTCCACCCACTTAAAAATGCTCATTAAGTTCAGTGTGTGTGCATATATTTGACATCCACGTGATACATTGAACTTTTTCAATTACTAAGATACTTGTATATTACATTAGAGTCAGTATGCTGTGATATTATGTCTGCTTACATAATCTATCATAACGTAATACCTTGATTGATACTATTATATCATAACATCACTTTTTTACAAGCTCAAAAATAGCACGTAATAATAAAGGCGTGGTCATGGGTGTGACCATGTGCATCCACGTGGGTAGTCAACATGGCTGAAGGGGAAGAGAATGTCAAAAAAGTAGACGTTAGTTCTTTTGAATCTGAAGTAGCATCTCCTGCTAATTCATTTGAACAGAAATGTCCTATTTGTTTAGAAGATTATGATGATAAAGCATTTGTTAATATATGTTTTCGTATCCTCATATATAACTATTATAATTGTTAATATTGTCTATTCCTTAACATAAGCTATTTTTTGACAGATGCATTTGTGTTTTACATGTATTATACAATGGTCTGAAGTAACTAATAGTTGTCCATTGTGTAAAGCTGTATTTAAAACAATTATACATGAAGTGAAATCTAATAGTGATTATAAAACTGTGAGTAAATGGATGTATGGATACATGAATGTATAGATAGATAAATGGATAGATTGATGGATGTATGGATAGATAAATGAATGAATGGATAGATAAATGGATGAATGGATAGATTGATGGATGAATGGATAGATTGATGGATAAATGGATAGATAGATGGTAGAATGAGTGAATCGATTGATAGAGAGCTAAGTAGATATTATTTTTTATATTTGTAGTATACAGTAAATGTTCCTGATGTTAAAAGATCTCAAGAGGTCAGCATAAATGAAGCTAGAAGGTTAGTTTGTTATCAAATGATACATATGATATATTGTTATACTAGATTTCGTTATCGTACTACTATAACTGGAGAAATACAGGAACATCGTCGATCTCATGTGAGACAGTCAAGAAAACCAGCCAGTGATGAAAGAAGAAAGTAAGATATGACCATTACTGACCTTAGTTATTATAATCTCTCTCTCTCTCTCTCTCTCTCTCTCTCTCTCTCTCTTCTCTCTCTCTCTCTTCTCTCTCTCTCTCTCTCTCCTCTCTCTCTCCTCCTCTCTCTCTCTCTCTCTCTCCTCTCTCTCTCTCCTCTCTCTCTCTCTACTCTCTCTCTCTCTCTCTCCTCTCCTCTCTCTCTCTCCTCTCCTCTCTCTCTCTCTCTCCTCTCTCTCTCTCTCTCTCCTCTCTCTCTCTTCTCTCTCTCTCTCTCTCTCTCTCTCCTTTTCTCTCTCTCCTCTCTCTCTCTCTCTCTCCTTTTCTCTCTCTCTCTCTCTCTCTCTCTCTCTCTCTCTCACAGGACAGTTTATCTGGCTGGTTTGAGAGCTTTACCATTTGCAACTGAAGGTAAAAAGACAAGAGTTAGAGATATTAGTAAGTTTTGTTATTTAATGAGGAATATAGAATATCAATCTATTCACTTTGTAATATATAGGTGCTGTCTTTTTCAAGAATAAATCCAGCTGCTACACATCGGCTGTTACCATGGTTATCACGTGATATTAAAGTGTTATTGGGAGAGGAACATGTGGAGTTTGTTGTACAAGTTATTTTGTCTCTAATTGACAGGTACTTCCTCATCTATTAATAACTAGTACATTATTAATTTGATTATCTTTTAACATGTTCATCCATCTCTTTCATTCATCTGTCCATTGTTTGTCTATCCATCCATTCATCAATCCAGTCATTCATCTTTTATCCCTTCATTCATCCATTATCCATATCTTTCATCCATCTGTCCATTGTTTGTCTATCCATCCATTCATCAATCCATCATTCATCTTTTATCCCTTCATTCATCCATTTATCCATCTCTTCATTCATCCATTAATTATTTACACATCCATTCATTCATTTATTTATCTAACAGAATTGACCTGGAGAGTCCGGACTTTATCGATCATCTTCAACCATTTCTTCACGAGAAAACAGAACATTTCTTACATGAGTTGATCAGTTTTGCTAAATCTCCACTTGATATAACAGCTTATGATAATAAAGTAAGTTATGGCTTATCTCAAAAGACAACAACTCAAAAAGAAGGAAAGAAAGAACAGCCAATGTCTGAAGTATCCTCGATGCCAGGTACATTTATATAGACGTGTACTTGTATATAGCTTGACGTTGAGTGGATTATCATGAAGAATACAAACCACTTTAATTTCTAGTATAATATTTGATTATAAAAGTTATAGAAATAGTGGATATCTGGTACTTAGTCTATTTTTAATAAGTGAGACTTTAAATGTACAAACCTTGTTGTAATGAACAATTTTAGTAATTTATTTATTCTCTTTTAATGCTATGTCCATATAGTTAAACTAATACTGGTAATACTGGTAATAAATACTAGTAATACTGGTAATAAATACTGGTAATACTGGTAGCAAATACTGGTAAACTGGTACTAAATACTGTAATACTGGTAATTCTGGTAATAAACACTGGTAATACTGGTAATAAATACTGGTAATACTAGTAATACTGGTAATAATCTATCCTACTTATGTACGCATCTTCACAGGACCTTCTCATAGTACAAATTCACCCTCAACTGACCCTTCTATCCAACAACGTATATTTCATGAACTAGCTTCTACATCATGGGATGATAGTCCACCATTAACAAGACATATCTCTCCCGACAAGGAAGGCTCTTCACAGGGATGTCCAATACAAATTAGCAGCGATGATGAAGAGGAGGACACTGAACATGATCGTAAAGTTTTGCCTTCTTTAGCTGTTGGAAATCTACAAGATTTAACGCAAGTTTATGAAATTTCTTGTAGCAGTGTGTCCCATGATGAACCTCCTGGTATAACTGTTAGAGGAGATGATGATGAGATCAAATCAGATTATACTAGTCATTATGGAAAGGACCCTCTCCATAAGAAATATATAGCAAAGGGTCGGAAAAAATCAGAAGTGTCAGAGTCACCAGACCATCACATGTCTAGAGGTGCTGGAGAGAAGTATCCCACAAGAAAACACAGTCCTTCCAGATCTCCTACTGCTTCTCCATTGAGGGAATTAAAGTATGATGACAAGAGGCACTCTAGAAGGAGAATGATGTCTCGCTCATCTTCTTCGGATCTTAGTCCGTTACGACGCGGGAGAACTAGATCCTCCTCTTCTAGGTCAAGGTCATGTGACTCTTATCAGTATTCCAGGAGAAGGTCACATGATTCTTCTAAGCACTCCACAACAAAATCAAAGAGATCACATAAGCATGAAATGAAACAATCACATGACAGATCACATGACTCTAAGAAACATTCTCGTGATACTAAGAAACATCAAAAGAGATCACAGACACACAAATCACCTGATTTAAAAGGATATCATAGAAGGAGGTCACATGACTATGGAGGGTACGACAGTGAAAGAAGACATGACAGATCTCCAAATTATGAGAAGTACCACAAAAGATCACATGATGGATCACATGACAGGCACAGACGATCACATAATCATAAATACAGCAAGAAATCACATGACAAGTCTGGAAAATCACATGATCACTCTAGAGCTACCAAAGGGGATCATGATGAAGGACCCTCGTCATTACATAATAATGAACTTTATCTTCTACCTGATGATGAAATCAACAAGGAATTAACATCTGTTGAAACTGACATCACTGATTTAAAAAGAAAACTCTTAAAAAATTTACTACACAAAGAAAGAATTGAACTACTTCAGCGAGCATTACAGGAGGAGAAAACAGGAGAGGAACTGACCACACCCACTACTACCACACCCACTTACACTGAACTAACGAAGGATGACAGTGACTATGATGAATCAATTGATAAATTAGTTCACGAGTTGAAATCTGTCGAAGAAGCTATTATTGAAGGTAAACGTCAAGTGTTAAGTGTTGTTAAAAGAATGGAGATAGCTCAACAGACAGAAGATACTAGCGAGGATGAGAATATCAGCTGATACTGCAAGTAAAGTAGTCTTGTGTGGCTAGTTCCTCTCACAAAGAAATGGGAGGGGCTGACTATACTATAATATGTTCAAATGACCTACATTAGTTCCTGTTTGTTCTGTTGTATAATATTTATATATGATCTTTAAAGATCTTCAAACAATAATGATAGTTTTAAAATATACGTTTGTATAAACTGTTTGTATGTAATATCAAAATTATTTCTAAACAAATTCCATTATGTGATGTTAGCTGCTTGTAGATATATCTTGGGCCAACGGGCCATTAGTTTAGATGACGCATCAAACTCACATAAACCATTGAATCCTTACGATAGCTAGAGCTGTACCGTAAATTGGAATCGTTTCTAATTATACGTATTACAGCCCTGTAAACACCAATATGGCTGGGTCTACGAAGGAGGAGACAAGGAGCAAGCCCTCGTTTGCTCTCTTACAGAAATATCTGACGCAAGACGGAACAACAGGTTTGTTTAACAGTATACATTTACCTAATGACGAGAGCTGACATGCATACCTTTTTTTTGTAAAGAGCTATTCTAGCTAGTTAATATTAATAACTGGACTAGTGCACAATATTGTAATTAATGTACATTGTTTGTTTATTATGAACATAATTTGTTATTGTAACAGTTATTTAATTCTTACTTTCTATTCTATTATATGAAATACAATACAGATGGTGACCAAGGAGACTTGGGATCATCAGGTTAGTATAATGTACTGCTATGAATATGTATATATCTAATTATAGTATTTTTGTCCAAAAAATATTGTTTTCTTAACGTTTTAATTTTTGCCTGTTTGTTAATCTACATGTTTTCTTGTATATATGTTGTTTGTTTGTGTCTGTTTATCTGTCTTCTTGTCTATTTACATGTTTTCTTGTATTATATGTTGTTTGTTTGTGTCTGTTTATCTGTCTTCTTGTCTATTTACATGTTTTCTTGTATATATGGTGGTTTGTTTGTGTTTGTGTTTGCTTATTTGTTTTTGTTTGTTAGTTTGGTCTTCTCTCTGTCTATTTGTCAGTCTGTTTGCTCATTTGTTTAGTTAATTTTTATCTGTTTGTTCACGTGTCTCTGTTGTTTATTTAGAGGTTGCTCAGAATATTGACATTTTGTTAGCTAAAATTGCTGTTAAAGATAATGACAAAGGCTCCCTGTCTGTTTCAAGAAGAGTACGCCATCTTAATGACCTAGCCAAGGTGGATTAGTGTTGTTGTTGCCAAAGTTACACGTGTTATGTTTTAATGTTTCAATGTTAGGTCATTCGGCATGTTGGTTTGGATTCACCTGACTTGAAATGTAGGATCAGAAAAATCATAGAACAGTAAGAGAATTATACATGATAATTATACTATAGTACATGTATAATTGTACATGATAATAATACAATTGTACATGATAATAATACAATTGTACATGTATAATTGTACATGATAATAATACAGTTGTACATGACAATTAAACAATTTTACATGATAATTGTACAATTGTACATGTACAATTTATACTTGTATTGTAAATTACAAGTGTTTTAAGTAATGAATTGTTCCAATTTATAATAACTGAATTCCTAGCAAAATATTATCCATTCATCCATACCTTTGTCCATTCATCCATACCTTTATCTATTCATCCATTCCTTTATCTATTCATCCATTCATTCATCTATCCACAGTGTTCGACTGGCTCTACTCAGTACAACTAAAGAGATTCGTGCAGGAGCAATGAGAGTGTTACGATATCTTCTGACATCTCCTGATATATTTGATATAATGATTCAACTAAAAATTGATTATTTAATAGCTAGATCATTAGATACCCCACCTCATAAAGAAATTGAAAGACTTCAAGCTATGAGATTACTAAGACAGGTACTAATACTTTAGTGTATTATACAACCTCTATATTGAGGACACTTGTTCTAGTCCCATACTAATACTTTAGTGTATTATACAATCTCTATATTGAGGACACTTGTTCTAGTCCCATACTAATACTTTAGTGTATTATACAACCTCTATATTGAGGACACTTGTTCTAGTCCCTACTAATACTTTAGTCTATTATACAACCTCTATATTGAGGACACTTGTTCTATTCCCACACTAATACTTTAGTGTATTATACAACCTCTATATTGAGGACACTTGTTCTAGTCCCATACTAATACTTTAATGTATTATACAACCTCTATATTATATATGAGAGATGTGTTCATATTCTAAAGGTACCTCTGTATATATAGTTACTTTTATTGTACAGGTTCTAATGGTCTGTCCTAATAAGTTTCCTCATTCTTTTATTGCTCCCCTCGTCTCTATTGTCCTTTTTAATTCTGAACCTATTGATAACCTCACTTGGTCTGCTCTGGCCACTCTTGCTGAAGTTGGTATGAGACCTCCATTCACAGACACATTCATTTATTGAGTGTTTTCTTATTGTTTTCTAGCTTTATGTAATGCTAAGTTAGCATCTGAATGTTCTGTAGTTAAAGCATTAGTCTGTGGATTGTTAAAATGTCAAGTATGTCTCCCTCCCTCCTTCTCCACTCCTTCTTCACCTCTTTCCCTCCCTCACCCATCTCTCTTTCCCTCCCATTCTCCCTCTCCTATCTTCCTACTCCCTCCCTTCTCCCCTCTACTTCCCCCTCTTCCTCTATCCCTTCTCCCCTCTCTCCCTCTCTCCTTCCCTCCCTCCCTCTTTGGTTCTTCCTCCCTCTCTCTCCCACTTTTTTCATCTCTTATTTTATTTTCTCCTTTTCACAGTTCCCTGCAATAAATGAAACTGTTGTACTGACATTAACCCAACTCCTTAATCATCCTGAAACAAGAAAGTTTGTTCGTGCTCACTTAGATATTGAGGTACAGTATCGGCCATTAATTTATCTATCTGTCAATTCATCCATCCATCCATTCATCAATCCATCCATTCATCAATCCATCCATCCATCCATCAATCCATCCATTCATTCATCCAACAATTCTTTTATTTCTTTCATAGAGTTTGCTTGCTCCAATTACGGACACTCATTTTCACTATTTACCTGATGATATAGATAACTCCCATATAAAGTAAATACATATTGTATTAACACATATTATATTAATAAATATTAATACATATTATATAAATACATATTATATTAATACATATTATATTAATATATATTGTATTAATACATATTATATCAATACATATTAATGTTAACTCACTATGTTAACATAATCTATTATAATACAATTAGTAATAGTTTGGGAAATATCATTAGTGTACACAGTGAAGTAGTTAATGTGTTTCTTACCTGACCATTATGTGTGTAGTGGTTATATTAATACATTCTTTGTTGTTGCTGGTCATGAATGGGAACAAATTGATATGTGATTGTTCTTTTATAGAACTGATCGAGAAAGGAGAGTTGAGTCGGCCAAATTGTGTATGATAGCTCTGTTGAAGTCTTGGCCTGGTAATTTAACTTTCTCTCTCCCCCTCTCTCTCAGGATTTCTTTCACTATGTAGTCCATCAGAATCTGGGATATCTTCATTTGTTAGTATGCTTCCTTTAGTAGATTTGTTAGTACAGGTCTGTCTTGTTTTTAAAACCAGTTTTACAGAGTATATTATTTTTATCCCCACAGAAAGAGATCTTAGAAGTATTCTATAGTATATTTCACTTAAAGGTACCTGACTGGACTGAAGATTATCGCTTAGCAATAGCTAGTATTGGTAAGTGTCTTCATATGTCCATAAAACCTGTCCATTCGACTTTGATTCCATTATTCATCAACGTATCTATCCATCCATCCAAACATGGATCCATCTATTTTCTATCTATTTATCCATTTATTTAGCTATCCATCCATTTCTTCATTTATCAATCCTTTTGTTGTCTATTTTAGATCCATCTCAATATCGTCCCGAATGGTCCCTGGAAGCAGGGTGGGTCGCTGAAGAGGGGAAATCACTCCTTCCTCCTAAAGTCATGGAGAGAGTTAATCTCTTAGATTGTTATCACGCTCTGTTACTGGCTAGTTTAATTAAAGTTGGTTTATTTCCTGTTTTAGTGGAAGTTGTTAAAAAAGCTGAGCAATCAATTTCTGTTATGGCTACGATTTTGATAGGAGAACTATTGCACATTGTAAGTGAGTGTGGTGTTACTAATAACATCTCTCTCTCTCTCTCTCTCTCTCTCTCTCCCTCCCCCCCCCCCCCCCTCTCTCTCCTCCTCTCTCCCTCCCCCCCCCCCCCCCTCTCTCTCTCTCCCTCCCCCCCCCCTCTCTCTCTCCCCCTTTAAGGCTAACTCCATTCTTCCTTCAGAATATTTTAGTCAATCTCTAAATTTACCAGAACTTATTGCATCAGCAATGTCATTTGAAGTCCAGTCAGAAAGAAAGTAAGAGTTGTACTAGTAGATATGATGAGATTTCATTTCTTTCTAGTCGTTCATCTGAAGTTATTAATTGTTTGGATCGTGTCCATCAGTTGAAGAAACAATCTCTTAAACCATCTAGTCTCTATCTTAAACTAACATTAGAACAGGTGTTATATCTTAGTATATTCTAGTATATCTCTATTGTGTACTAGTATACCTTAGTGTATTTCAGTATATTCTCTTATATGATGCAATATACATATCAATAATGTTGTTTTCTGTATTCTAGACAGGATATTTTTCTGGACGGAGTTCTAATCATGAACTGTTACCTACTGTAAGTAGTCTATCCATTCATCCATCCATCTATCCATTCCATCTATCTATCCATTTACCGATTTGTCCATTCATCTATCCATTTGTTCACTTATCTCTCCATTCAGGAAATGGATGAAGCTACACTTCTTAATCATATACGAGACACTCAAGTTTTGGCAGTTAAAGAGTTTGTGTCATGGAATTGGGATCTCATCTTTTCATTACTCCAACACCCTTACTTAACAACAGTACCATTGACTGAAGATAGTCTGTGTACAAAGTAAGAATCTCTCTCTATCTCTCTCTCATTTATCATTTATTCTTGCACAGATTTATTCGTACATTGACTAATTTCTATAAACCAAGTAGTCGACAGTTTTCTTCCATTGTATATTCAATCTCACATTCAAAGCGTTACTCTGCTATTGGTTTACAACTAGTGAAACACCTCAGCAAAACAGAAGGGGTGAGTGTGTGTGTGTGTGTGTGTGTGTGTGTGTGTGTGAGAGAGAGAGAGAGAGAGAGAGAGAGAGAGAGAGAGAGAGTGAGTGAGTGAGAGAGTTACAAGCTTTCATTTTATAGGTAGGTTCAGGTTTACTTCATGGACTAGTCACTGATATTGTAGATCAACTTAGACAGGTAAAGATATTGAGGACACTATACTTGTTTACTCTCTCTCTCTCCTTAAGGTAACAGCTTCCAAAGTGACAGCTGATGTCTTCTCTCCATCCAGTATCTCACATAAGATGTCACGTGATTATTTCTTATTATTAGGAGCTGTCTCATTTCATAATTCTTCTCTACTTCAAAATTGCAAGGCCTATGGACCGTAAGGAGAGACAGAGACAATGTACATGTACATATATAACTATTGTTCTCTCTCTCTCTCTCTCTCTCTCTCTCTCTCTCTCTCTCTCTCTCTCTCTCTCTCTCTCTCTCTCTCTCTCTCTCTCTCTCTCTCTCTCTCTCTCTCTCTCTGTAGTCTCCTTGATATCTGTGGCATTCTAAGTCGGCATGATCTACACAAACTAATCATATCATCATTACATTTTGCTCATGATACACATGCTCGAGTTATACTTCAAAAACTTCTCACTTCAGGAGACTCAGTACGTGCTATTAAATAATGTACAAACAGATACTAAATGGATGTATACTTGATCCAATGGATGTATACTTGATCCAATGGATGTATACCTGATCCAATGGATGTATACTTGATCCAATGGATGTATCTCTTTTAGGAGACTAGGTTGTATGCCACAAGGCACATGAGAGTATTTCTCCGAGTCAATGCACCCTTCTTTAGTAACTGGGGTATGGAAATGTTAATAGGACAGCTATATGACCTAGATAGTGAGATATCTGAGGAGGCCATTGATATCCTGGATGAGGCATGTGAAGAAGAGGTATGCAAGAAGGAAAGAGAGAGAGAGAGAGAGAGAGAGAGAGAGAGAGAGAGAGAGAGACTTGATTTTTCTATTTTTTTAGTCTTTCTTAGAAGCTCTAGTCCTTCAACATCCTGCATTGTTACACCTCTCAGAGAAAGGCGTATCTCTTCTGACAAGATTCATTTCTGTTAAACGTGGATTTAGTTTGCTATCACGTCTTGGCCATTTAGAAACAGAACTTAATGCTTGGTTGCAAGTAAATCATTTATCCATTAAATAAATTAGTCATTTACTAAGCCATCCATCTATCCATTTTTTCCATTCGTTTGTCCATTCTCCACACACATGCAGGATTACAATTTTCGCTATGTCTCTGTCGTGGAACAGAGATTAGCTGAGAGACTGACTTCTTATCAACACACAAAAGAAGGCGTGTACCATCGAAGATCAGATCTTAGGTGAACCTCTTTATTAGACATGGATGGGACAAGAGAACAATGTTGAGTTAAGGGTTAAATTTATTATTTCTATTTTTAGTACTTTCAAATCTGAAAAGGCGTTTGTTCCTGTCCATTTTTATGGTCAACTTGTTCGTCAAGAAGAGGGGTGTGTCCTTCTTAAAGAGGAGGTGATCTTTAGTATAGTTCTGTATTTTCATTATTCATCCATTTGTTCATTATTCATCCATTTGTGCTGTCCATTTATTAGGGTCACATTGAAAAGTTGCTAAGTCTCTTACGACAGCCTCCGTTGTCTTCTTTTGAAATACGACAAATTAAAGCTGCCATCTGGGCATTGGTAAGAAGAAACCACACCCGTACCACACCCACAAATTATTTCAACTTATTTAGGCTCACATAGCTTCATCCACTGGTGGCTTAAATCTGTTATATGAAGATGATGTCATTTATGATTTGGTTGCTATGGCAGAGAATTCACCAGTGTTGTCGATAAGAGGGTAAATAGACAAATGTCTATTTTTAGAATAAGCTCTATATGAGTGTATTACTATTTTTATTTATCTGTATGATGTCACTGTGTTTCTATTTTTGGTAACACACTGTTCAATGTTGCAATTTTGATATCAGCATTGTAAATACTATTTATACAATATGTCATATGTTGTCACTATTTTTAGTAACACATTATTATATTTAGTAATATCTCTTTATTTTTAGTACATGTTTCTATGCACTATGTTTCATATCCAAGACACCACAAGGAGCTGATATTCTATTAGGAGCAGGCTGGACTTGTGTTCGTCACTCACAAGAAGAAAAATGGCCGCTTATCTTGGAAGAGACTATTGAAGAAGTAGCCACCCCCTCCTCTCCGATCTCTCCTGTATCTTCTGCTTCCTCAATGGGTCCTTCTACGATCATGGGCGGGGTAAATGGAGGAATGGATTTACCAGGGGACTCTCACACTCTTACCACTAGGAAGAGTACTCCATTAAGTAAGTAAGAGAATTTATGATGAAAATTAATGGAAATAATGATGTTTATTGATATGATTCATTCATCCATCCATCTATCCATCCATTCATCCATCCATCCATTTATCCATCCATCCATCAATCCATCCATCTATCCATCCATCAATCCATCCATCCATCAATCCATCCATTATTCATTGTGTCTTTAGTGTCTACTTCTGATAAAGAAGACAAAAAAAATTCTCAGACTCCATTATTACAAAAGATGAACACTACAGCTGCCATTATTGCAGGTCGTAAAGCTCTTATTAGCTATACTTTAAGACCTGTTCGTCCTATTAAGCTATCGTCTCTGAGAAAAGAATCTTTGTGAGTATTTAATAAAATGACTATCCATTTGTCCATCCGTCTATCCATCCATTCTTTATCCATGCATCTATCTGTATAGTGGATCTTCGTTGGACTCCCCAAAGAGTTCTGGATCTTTTAGTTCACAACGTTTCCACTTTATTAGAAATAGCTCCCTCAGTTCTATTAGATCAGGTAGTTCTGGAGGATTTGTGGGTGTGGCACTTCCACTTGATCTCAGTGGACTCTTTGTTGTAAGTAATTATTGTTTGTAGTTTGACATTTTCTAGTCCAAAAGTAAAGTTTTAGTTAGTTAGGCTAAACTAATGAGGTCTTAGTTATAGTTAACTAAAGCAATCTCTCTCTCTCTCTCTCTCTCTCTCTCTCTCTCTCTCTCTCTCTCTCTCTCTCATAGCTTGAAGACGATACCTACAAAGGGTCTCGAGCAGAGTCCATTCCAACACAAATATTTGATAAAGACCATCATTTTCTATTGGAAATTGTAAATGGAGACTCTGGTACCAATGAAATTAGGACTGAAACCCAAACCTTTATCATAGAAACCAGTCCTACACAAGACATGACAACCAGCTCTGTAAGTAGTTATGCATACTTTATAACTACTAGCTGCAAACTACATACACTTTACATGTACATGTTTCTTTCTCTTAACCACACCCACCTCTACACAGGAACTTTATAACAATAGGGACTCAAAGACACCCACAAATTTAGCTCCAAATGATGATAATCAGTTAAATGATGTACGACGTAACTCCTCCCCCTTAACGAGGCAAAAAAGAGTATATGATGTAGGAGAAAGGGAAAAAGAAGAAGAGCCCAAACATGATGAAGATAATAGTAAAGTCTTAGCAACAAGGTATTACTATAGCTTTGTAGAAAGATATAGAACCTCTCTCTCTCTCTCTCTCCTTTTCTCTTCTTCTCCCTCTCCTTATAGTGTTACATCCTCATCAACATCTGGGTCTATTACATTTGACGAGCAATCAGTCGAAGGACGACTTTTATTACACCGAGAGTTTCTTGAGGTCGTCTATTCACTTTGTTCTGATGTTAGTCTCAGGAAGAATACCCTTCATCTTAACATGTAAGCTCATATATAAACTAACAAAAATAATGTACATGTACATGTATATGATCCTGTCCTCCTGATATGATCTACATGTACATGTATATGATCCTGTGATTTTATTAACAGTGAACCTCTTACCTGAGATGTTCTCAAATTAAGGATACTTGTTCTACTCCCACACTGTATTCTAACTTCTATTAATATGTTGAGTCAATATATGTACATGTATATGTATATGTAGAAGTTAAAAATATTAGTATGGGACTAGAACAAGTGTCTCTAATTCAGAGTGTCCACTATAATTCCAGTGTATCTAAAGTAATTCTGACAAAATTTATTAAACAAATTTCATTCATTTTAATAATGCCATGCTTCAAAAAATGGCTTTTCATTTTAAAAAAACTCTAAAATTATTCTCCGTGCATTACATTAATGAATACAACTCAAAATGACCATACTTTAAGGAACTAAGAAGCCATTAATTGTAGTATTTATCAATAATAATTAATTCAAATTTGAATTTATTTGGCTTGAAATATAATTAGCTCAACTATTAAGTTATTAATTATTAAATTATTAAGTGAATATATATTAATTTAATTGCAATGGATAACAGGAATGACTTCTTCTTGTGTTGACCTTTCATCTTAACTATAGCTATATATTGGTTACGTTGACCTTTCATCTTAACTACAGCTTTATATTGGTTACGTTGACCTTTCATCTTAACTATAGCTTTATATTGCTTACGTTGGCCTTTCATCTTAACTACAGCTATTTATTGGTTACATTGACCTTTCATCTTAACTACAGCTATATTGGTTACGTTGGCCTTTCATCTTAACTACAGCTATTTATTGGTTACATTGACCTTTCATCTTAACTACAGCTATATTGGTTACGTTGGCCTTTCATCTTAACTACAGCTATATTGGTTACGTTGGCCTTTCATCTTAACCACAGCTATATTGGTTACCTTATGTATACGAGACATCTGGTTTATTTTCTCTTAATGTTATGTTGTGCTAAGATTTTGTCGTCTCTTGTTGACAAATGTTCATGTAGCTGTTAATGTGTTTTTCTGTATTTGTTAATAATGGATAAATGAATTAGTTTATGGATGAATGAGCAGGTAAATTACTACTATAAATGATGCTATAATGAGGAGACAAACTACAAAATGGACAGATGGATAGACTAAATGGATGAATAGAGATACAGAATGGATGCATAGCAGACAAAATGGATGTGTAGATCAAAAATGGATAGATAGAGAAACTAAATGAGTTTATCTGTAATATTAGTATAGCCAATAAAATTGATTAGATAACCATAAAAATTTTTAGTTAAAATGGAAATATAATTATATTTTATTTGTTAAGTCTTTGATGTGGTTTAATATCACTGCAAAGAAATAAATTCATTTTATACATCAGACTGATAATAATAGTCTGTGTAAACTACGTCATTGTACTGACATGGATTCTCTATACACCTGTCACTCTTATCACAGTGACCTCTGTGAACCATTAGCTTACATTCCAGACTAATGAGCATCAGTGCTTACCACAGTGACATAGGATAGCTACCATTAGTAAGCTCTAGACTAATAAACATTAGTACTTACCACAGTGACCTAGGATAGCTACCATTAGTAAGCTCTAGACTAATAAACATTAGTACTTACCACAGTGACCTAGGATAGCTACCATTAGTAAGCTCTAGACTAGTAAACATTAGTACTTACCACAGTGACCTAGGATAGCTACCATTAGTAAGCTCTAGACTAGTAAGCATTAGTAAGCTCAAGACATAACACAAATTGTTTTATAGTTAATACCATAAATGCACCTACAATTATTAGATATTTATTAACGTAACGATGTACCTACTACTACAGCTGTTTCATGTACAAGATGTCACAACTGTATCAGAGTTTCACTACCACAATAGAAGTAGTTATGTCTACTGAACTGTTCTTTGACCGCTTATTAAGAACGCACTCTACGTTAATTAGTTTCATTAAACACTCCCTAAATTCATGACATTCGTAATATTTTACTGCATTGTATATTCTTTGTACTGACAGTACCATTACTCTATTGTACTTTACTGCATTGTATATTCTTTGTGCTGACCATACCATTACTCTATTGTACTTTACTGCATTGTATATTCTTTGTACTGACAGTACCATTTACTCTATTGCACTTTACTGCATTATATATCCTTTGTACTGACCATACCATTACTCTATTGTACTTTACTACATTATATATCCTTTGTACTGACCATACCAATTATTAGATGAATGGGCAGTTTTTTGAGGTTTAGGTGTGTGCGTGTGTGGGAAGTCCGCTATGTTGCGATACTAAAGGTCTTCCTGATGTTTAGTATAGAGGTATTCTCAATGTTTAAGTACTTTTAGTTCTTCTCAAGCCACAATCAATTAAATTAATTAATTTTTAATTATCTGTGGCTTACTTAGCACCGTCAACAGAGACAATTGACTCTTAAAGTGTTTCCGTATTTCTAAGAAGTAAAAAACAATTTACAATACATTACAACTGTTAATGTTGTTATGATCCCTTAACTGATATTCTTTGTTTTACGTAACTAGGACAACCATCCATCCATCTCTTTGTCCATTCATCCATTCATAATCCTCTCTTGTTCTCTCTTTACAGATTATGTAACAAGTTTTCTATTCTCTGTCAAGATGTAGAGTTGTACTGGAAGACAATGTGTCTCCTTTCTTTTTTCCAGTACACACTTACTAACAGAAGACTCATACAATCAAAATTTGAAAGCCTTTCTTTTGAAGAGGTAAAATCACAAGTCACAATTTCTATTAAAATTTTAAATTTTAAACTTTTAAACGGTAGTCTATTACAGCGTATGTGTAAGAGTATGTGATCTTTTGTTATTACATCATCTGTTAAGTTTACAGTTTTAAATTTAATATAATAATACATTATTATAGTGGTGCTTCTCAATTTAAGGATCTTGGAAACTATTATTAATATAGAGTTAGTTGTCCTCAGTGTAGAGGTTGTAGTGTCCTCAATATAGAGGTTGTACAATACACTAAAGTATTAGTATGGGACTAGAACAAGTGTCCTCAATATAGAGGTTGTATAATACACTAAAGTATTAGTATGGGACTAGAACAAGTGTCCTCAATATAGAGGTTGTATAATACACTAAAGTATTAGTATGGGACTAGAACAAGTGTCCTCAATATAGAGGTTGTATAATACACTAAAGTATTAGTATGGGACTAGAACAAGTGACCTCAATATAGAGGTTACATAATACACTAAAGTATTAGTATGGGACTAGAACAAGTGACCTCAATATAGAGGTTACATAATACACTAAAGTATTAGTATGGGACTAGAACAAGTGACCTCAATATAGAGGTTACATAATACACTAAAGTATTAGTATGGAACTAGAACAAGTGTCGTCAATATAGAGGTTGTATAATACACTAAAGTATTAGTATGGAACTAGAACAAATGTTTGACTGTCTGTTATATTATATTGCGTTACTGTTTTGATTTTACCTTTCGTTTTAATTATATTGGTCAAATAAGTGGGCAGGCTGAATTCCAGCCTGGAGCCATCGAGTCCGCCCTCATATCGCTGCCACCTTTGTGTTAATTCTCTATAGATTTTTTGTTAATGAGGTTGTTATCATTATTTTAACATTCTAATGATTATACTTTAATAGCCTACACTCTTTGGATATTGCTGTGCATGTACGTATAAAAATACATGTAACTGTACATGTACATATATGTGTGTGTGTGTGTGTGTGTAGAGTGTTGTTAACTTAGGGGGTGTATTTAAATGTTAGTAACAGTAAAGCACATTACATGAGACAAAGAAACAGTGTTATTAAAGATAGTTGTATAACATATATTTTAATAATAATAATAATAATAATAATAATAATAATAATAATAATAATAATAATAATAATAATAATAAAAATTGTATAATTTTTGATATATAATTTTATTTTTGTAGATTTTTATTTCAACACGTCAGAAATATAAAAAACAAGATATATCGATAATAACAGTCCCTACAAAAACTGACTCAGGAAATTATAACCGAAGAAGAAACAGCACAGGAGAAATATCGAGAAAATCTAAAGAAGATATTCACAGAGGTAAAAGCTTCGACGAGTACGAATTGAAACCAGAAGAGAAAGCAGATACTCAGAGTATGCGTTCAATGACAACTACAACAACTGCAAGTGAATTAGACATGTTGTCGGAAGGAAGTCTGACAAGTAATGAACTATTGGATTCAGAATGTGGTGAGGATGAAAGTAGAGAGAGTGAAGGAGGACAAGAAGAGGATCTGAAAGTTGTAGAACAAAAAGATTTGCCTTCTTTTGCTGAAGCTGGTAATCGTTTGAGTCAGTTAGAAATTCCAAGAAGTTTGGATAATCCACCTGGTGCATCAGTTGTTGAGGTGTTGTATGATCTCTAGTTTTTGGTAATTATTATTTTTGTATTAGTATTCAAAAATAATTTTTAGATTCCAAAATTTGTTATTTTTTGTTCCTATAAATTGGATTTCATCTTTATTTGGGAACATTTGATAATCCTGGGTTTGCTCCTTCTAATTAATAATTTTATTATGTTAACCAATTCATTAATCAATTTTTAAATATATATATATATCATCTCCTCACAATTAATGCTTGAAAACAATTTTGAATTTTGAATTTTTAAGTGTGTAAATCCAAATATTAAAAATATAAAGAATTATTTGTTACTTTCCATTCTTTTATCTCTTTGTACAACAATATCCTCAAATGTGATTTCAAATGCTGTTGTCGTCTGCTCTTTGACAAGAAAAGCTTTGACTTTACAAGGCTACAGAGAGAGAGAGAGTGTGTTCAATTTTAAAAGTGAGACTGTACTTACAAACTGGACTCCACAGAGAAAGGCCTCTACCACTCCAGCCATAAATGCAGCACAATTTAAATTACTTTGCTCCTTTGGAACTGAAATGAATCTGTTCACAAGAGGCTCATCTTCAAAAAGATAATCTGAACGAGAGGAAGAGATAAAGGGATGAGTATTAGATACATATTCATACAAGTTGCTTCATTGGTAGTGGCTTGTTCAAGTCTATCTGCTTCTTTACCAAAGAGAGTCTAAAATTATGACGTGGTCAAGATTATTAACAACGAATGACCATCCATCCATCTGCAAACCAATTCAATCACCTTCCAAACTGTTTTCTGTATAAACCACAGTATATTGACAATACGAGTTTCTCTCTTTTGTATTTTATCTCTCCAACAAAGAAGATCAATCATCCTGAAACCAACATGGCGACCGAGATCAGCTAACCTAGAAAATAAAAGACTCTCACACTCACTCCTCAATTTGTCAGCTCACTTCTCATGTAATTGTGATAACGAAGACACTCTTTGTTGGTTGTACTGTACTATCTCTGAGAACAGAAAAGCAAATGTTCCAAGGTTTACCTAAATAGATACAAACACATTGTATGAGCTAATTATTAAACTTCTAGAAGGGGTTAAATAATAAATTGAACAATAACAGACTAACCTCAGGTTTTGCTTTGGAAGGTAATGACTTGTCAAAAATTGTTTCAGTAGCTTTTTGTTTTCTTACAGCCGCCATATTGTTTCTACAAAAGGGGTTAAAATTATTAACCACACTTAATATTATCACATAAGGAGATATGCACCTACTATTATAAATAATTGTGGATGTGTACACTGAATTATATTTTCTGTTCATTAGTACTAATGATGATTAACTGTCCATAAATTTCTCAGCTCACTTCTCATCCTGAAATAAGAATGGTAAGCAACTGAGTGATCACTCCCAGACTGACAGCTGCTAAGTCAGATATTAATATTTCTATATATATATATATACACATGTGGGTTCATTTAGGTTGCAATTTAATTGTATAAATCTTTTACATTTATAAGCAGCCAAATTTTATATAATATTTATATCAACATAAGAGTTGTTATATAATTCAACTACCAGCTGTAGATCTGATTAGACTTACTGGTCACCTATTGTTAAAAACAAATTCTTTACAACTCTAAGTATTAAATTACTCATTCTGCATTAATAATTTCAATTGTAGCTTTATAATCAAAACCAAATCATTAATAACACTATAAAACTGACACTCAGTAATGCAGGAAACTAATACTATTCTATAACAGAAATACATTGACAGATGTGCAGTTACATTTATCATTGGACACACACATAACTTCATACCAGTATATTCAAAAATAACATTATTGTATAATATAGCTTTAGAGAGAACCCTCTTCAAGCAGCTATAGACTCAGAGTCTATTTGATATACATATGCAAGTGAGAAAAATTATTGCATAGAACAAGAATTTTTATCTGTAGCTAACACAACCATGTATGGATGGTCAAGCTATCTCTTTCGACAATCAGTATATTTTGTGTATTGTCTGCATATTAACCTATTCATATGTTTATTTTAGTATTGTAACAACAGCTACAGCTGTTGGCTTTAGTCCAATATATTACTATATTAGTATCGTGTTATGTTTTGTTGACTCACAGCTGTATATGATGCAGATCATATTTTGTTAGCCAAGTTATTGATTATATTATTATTACAAAGATAAACTACCTCAAGTTTCAGACACTGTGCATTATTAATAATTTGATCTGTTAGATAGCAATAGTATAGTTACATAATCAAATAAGTTTACTACTTTTATATGATTTTAAACCAAGTTAAATCAACGTTCCAACCAGGTTTACACTATCTCTGCTTAAGCTAGCTAAATGAAATTATTTTAGAGTAAATAGGAATATATGAGTGCTTATATGCAATTTTTTGTAAATTTAACTAGTGGACTACAGCTATATGCAGTTGTAGTGTATGCAAGCCTATGTGTGGTGCCTATATTGCTGTAGCTGTACTGCATAGCTCTCTCACTATCCTGTTAATTGATGAGTAGACTGTTCTCTATGCCAACAAATAAACAGAGCTATAACATAACTTATGTCTTACAAATTACACTACACAGTGGTATTCAATGGAATATAACAAAAGTTGTTATAACATAAAGAATATTTATTTTTCATTATGCATATTAAACGGTAAGCCATCACAATGTATGTCCATACACATATAATATATAATATAAATAATAACATAATGTAATACAGTAATATGTCATTAGTGTTCAATTTAGGATTAGCTATCATAATGAATTAGCGACATATGATGTTTACAAGAAGGAAAACATTAGCTGAATTACCATATATGGCATAGCTAGAAGATAACCTATAATTACATTATAAATAGAAATTCTATAGGTTTCTTGTCAGGTAATTAATACACAATACATTGGATATCAATTAGCTATAGGCTATATTGTTATAGTATGTTTGCTTGTCTCTATATAGACTTGATAGTATTAGCTGGCAGTATATCAAAGAGCCTTGTCTTCCTAATATAAAATATACTTAATGCTTTTACATGAATATAATAATATATGTCACTGTAAGCCCCTAAACTACAAATATCAATAGTTGCTCACTCGTAATTATCATTATTATATTTTAAAGACTATTTGGATGTTTCAATATCCTTAATATGTGCGATTGAAGGGTATGAGTTTACAGTCATTGTATGGTAATTAATTAATTATATCCTGTAATGCTTCAACTACAAAAGTTTATAAACATCAAAGTGAGCATTAGATCATAATTTAATGAATAACAACAATAAAAATATCGAGGCAGTTTGTGTATAAAGTTACTGGTAGTTCTGCTTTCTTTACTCTTACAAGGCCTTGCAATTGATATTGAAATAGCACTCTACACTAAAGATAATTACAGCTGTAGGCTAATTATGACCATTTATGCAACTATGTTCAATGAAATAGAAGACTTGAACATTGTTTATACTAAATTGAAGACTGAATAGGGTCATCTAGTAACATTTTAGTAGGTCATGAGTGTGGTGACCTCTATCAATGCAGGACACATGTGACATAATTGCCCACAACCATATATATAAACAGTAAGGTAGTCCTAATAATAAAAGTGGTTAAATAGGCGTCACATAGTTCATATATATAAGATTATTATAATAACCAAATGACAATAAGGTCAGGTCTTTTTTCAACATACAGAATTAATATTGTGTATTTTTTGTACTATACATACTATTGTCAGTTTAAAGATACATGAAAAAGAGGACTGTACAGTTTAGCTTAAAATAATTTGTTTTCTGATAAAGCTTTAAATTAATGTCACAATGTTGAGTTAAACATTATTCTGTCCATAACATATAAAATTATTTTTTATAGCCATATAATTAAGGGACTTAAAATGTAAAACTTTAGTTTATTTGATTGAGCAACACACCTCTAATGTCAATGACATTAAACATGAAAGCACCAAAAAAGACTCAGTGATGTTTTACTTTCTAGCTACGATAAGTCTAGAAAGTCATCGATATTATTGCTGGTAAGCAAAGAAGTATTTAGAGATTTGAGATAAGGTTATACGTAAAAAGCTATAACATTTTAGAAGACTCTCTCTCTTTCTCAACTGAATTAAGTGTTCTTAGTTAGGTATACTTAGCCACTAGTTCTAATATGCGACTCATATCCGTTCAAGCAAGAGATAGTTATCAAGCGAGACTGCAAGCCACTGTCGTTTCAATAAACTAACAATTATACACAGTACATATTATTACACATTAATTCCTGTAATCTCATGTGATGCCCACTTTTAAAAAATTGTCCTGGCATTAAGGGGGATTGAGTTAACAAGTTCCCATGATCCTACGCAATAATTAGTTCCTTTTGTTTATTATTGTATTGTGTATGCAGTTAATACTCCTTGTATAAAAACACAAATTATTAGTAATAAAATACCACTTACAAAACTTGAGTTCTAGAATTTGATGGACTTCAGTGATTGACTAAAGATCGAGGTCCAAGTGACTTCACTTCTGCCATTGCAATTATTAAATGCCATTCTGTATACTCTTTGACACGTACTGAATATTCAATACGTAAGATGCGTTACCGAAACAATGCGGCGTATGTCATCGCCCATCAGCGATGTGTGGTCCAGACAATTGGGCACCAGTAACCTCTAGCTGAAGCCATTCTACCCACGAGGAATGAGAGTGAGTAAACTGGGGGGTTTGGTGGAGCCAGCTAATGATTGCTGTTTGCAAGTCTACCTTCCTCTTCTCCTTGAGAGGAGTATTCAGGCGAGCATCCATAGTAACAGTGAGGTATGCAAGATTAATGTATTGACATTATATAGTGAATTAAGTGTCTAAAGCAATATAAAATAGGCTTTTGAATAATGCAAAAGTATAAGGCTATTTAAGTAAGAAAAGTTTATTATAGTGACTGTTTCCATCAGAGTGTATTGCCCCCGACTTGTGTGATGTACCATATATCTAGATCTCTCAAAATATCCCATCTCCGAAAGAATGACAGCATCGTTTGAGGCTTATATTCATACGGTATCTCGTATTAGATCAAAAATTTGTCTTATACTACATCTACTAACTCTATTCTATGATAATACAGTAACCAGGGTCTTCGATGTATTAGTATATTAACAATATAGTGTGGTCAATGCTTTTAGAGTCATTAATATAAAGGTTAATACTAAGCATCAATTAACCGGAAATATTCTATGCCAATCCCTATGTCTGCCCACATGTTGAATATTTGATGGAATCAACGGAGCTTACTGGTTCTATCATTATAGTATATGACATTAATGCTGAAGAACGCATGGTGATGAAAAGAGCATAAAAGTCACCGCTAGTACTTTAAAAGAACATTCAAAAGATGAAGATAGCTGTCTGTCTAATAATGACCATCACGTCTAAGCTATGGTGAGTGCAATATCACTATACTTGTAATGAATAAACGTGTATTGTTTGTGCAGTATACTTTCTTGAATAAGCATAACGTCTGTAAATTTGCATTGAGGGAATTGAAGTTTTTTTTTTGCAATCTTTAAAAGCCACAGATATTGTTTTGAAATAGTGAAGCGTATCTGTACTATTTCTATCTACCACACCTTATCGTACTGTCTTTTACTCCTGTGGGAAAAATGAGTGATAGATACTAACTTAATTTAAAGAAAGATGGTAACATATCCTATAAATAAATAACTCATTAAGTGTTTCTATTATCTATATCTCACTATTGTTACAGAGGGAACTTGGAGTTCAAATTAGTGTATGTGACGATTCCTTATGTATGTATGAGCTCTTAGTGTCCGCGGAGCCTCGACCCCCATCTCACCATATCTCCTAATTTTTAAAGGACTGAGATGGTGGTCGGTGTTTCGTGGACACTTTAGCTCTCATCTTCCTTCTTCGATGCATCTATTTTATTTATTTTTTGTTGCTCCTTTTGAACTTAACTTGTTTGTAAGTGTGATATATATAGTCAGTTATGTAAAGTTTATTTAGATGTAAGTTGTAAGTTTCATATGTTGTTGGTATGAGAAATGAGTAAGTAATATAGCGTAATGTTGTTGTCAGATTTTGTTTTTTTATTTACGTTATGTATATACTAAGCTGAGAACAAATGTGACATTCTTTGCAGAAATGTTTTATATATTTTATTGGGTTTGAACTGACAGTAGTATAGAACATCAGGTCTTTTGAAAACAAATTTTGGTGTCAGACTTCTCTTTTAGGAAGAAAACAGAAATGAGACAGGTGGAAACAGTCACTTTACCCTCTCATTTGAGGTAGGATAACCAACTATTATAAATTTTGAAAGTCATTTTCTCTTTGCATACAGTTCAGACCACGTGGCACTTATGCAGAGCCCATCACCTTATGCTGACGAGTCATATTGGAGCCTTTTTCAATGTTCCTCCTTGACTACAAGGAGCTAATGACATATATATATCAACAGTCGTGTTCAGCCAATTAAATGACTCTTGAACACAAAGATCATGGTAAGAGGTTTTTAATATTGTGAGTGACTGGTCCTAACACATACTTAACAGTGATAGGTTGTATTGATAACTTTGATGTTGCACCTCCCTTCTTATTGTTGTATATTATCTTAGTGAGTTATCCTTTTGCAGCTGCAATAATGGTACTTTAATTATGTGTGACCTTATAATTAATGATGTTTGTCTACAGACTATTATGACTATATATGAAGGAGGTATGCATGTATTTTGTAGTGGCTTATGTATTTGGAGCCAGAAGATTTATAAGAGAGATTTTCTATTGCTTGCAGCATCTCTATACAACTCCAACCTTCTGTAAATGGTGTATGTATCATTTATGCACTGACTGGACATGGTTTATGCATCTTTTTGCGGCGACTTTAATCACCTGTAGTTCCAATGTGATTAGATAATTACCACAACTGAAATTATAGAACTGGTCCAGTGACATGAGGGCTCATTTCTTACTTAATATGGAGAGATTGAGTTTGTACTAATTCTGTATATAACTGGATATATATGACACACTTTGCTATAGTTTTTGGGTGCTAAAATTATGAGAGGTTATTATCTTTTTTTTAAGGATGCCTAATCCAATTAGTATGCAAACTTGTTTTAGGAAATGTGCAATATTGACCTTCTTACTGTTCTCTGTGCAGGCTGAGGCAGACATTTAAAACTGTACAGTTTCCGTAATAGCAGTAGACAATGTATTCTCTTGATAAGAAGATGTCAGAAGATGACAAGCTAAAAATTGTTTTTGAAGGTTTTTTAGAAATTTTATTGATGTGGAAACTTGGGTAGGAAATTAAAAAAACAACTTTCACTTTGATGTCTGTGTATTACTGATAGCATAGTACACAGTAGGGACCCTTATAGCGGTTACTAACGTTAGGAGAAACTAAAAATAAAAAGAAAATTTGTTTCAAGATGATTGTGAAAGTAGTGATAATTTAATGAAAAAATTTGTTTCAATTTTACAAACAGTCTTAACAATCAACTGTAGAATTACAAAAGGCAGAAAAACAAGGAATGTTTATTCTGTTAGCCCTACACGGTCATAAGTTAAATATAAAATCTCAAATAATTTGTTAACTCCTTAGATCAATATGTTTATGTATTGCCTCAATTAAAAGTTGAAAAATAATTTCACCCGTTTTTATTACAGATTTTCTATATTTTGGATGGAAATTTAACAACATCAGCTGTGTTTTACCGCTCTCAAATGAGAAAGGTCAGTATTAGGGTATGTTCCTCTCATTAGTTAATACTGAATTTATTAATATTATCAATATTATATAGTTTGAGGTTTAGCTTGTATAGTCTGTTTTGTTAAAGTTATTGTCTATTAAAGCTCCCACTTCCTTTTAAAAAAACATCACATCAAACTATTCGTCTGGGATTAAAGAGTTAATATAGTCTAGTTGTATTGTGCAGCTGAAACAACTGCTGAGATCCCCTTCATTTGATTACGTGTATAAGTCTGTGTGTTACCAATATATTTTATTGGAATTAGCATTACTAAGGGTATTTGTTATTCAGTAGCCTTTGCGTAGTTGTCGTTATTATGTAATAAATAGCCTTTCATCTATATATGTAAGTATATTAATGACATATTAAGTCCTGTGTATACATTACTGTACAGTTTACAAGGATGTTCAATAATGCTATATAATGGTTCCTTATTGTAGTAAAGTAAACAACCTTATATGATACATGTTCTTTATAAATATAACGTACATGTGATCATTGTTGTTAGGTTTTTATTAACAATTGGTAGTTTCTTTGTGTAATGAATACATCCTGGTAGCCATGGGAACTACTTATATATTAAGCATTTTTTTGACCTGAATGTGGTTATGACTTGTTAAAGCCTATTTATTGTTATAACAAGTGACAAAGACTTTAGTGAGAACAAAAAGGTATTGAGTTGTCCTGTGTGCTAGCAATAGCTTAATTGTTATATTATGAATACACAATGGATGAACTGTTTGTAATATTCACTGTAGCATTCTTTGTAGTGACAACCCTTAGTACAGGGAAAAAGATGGTCGTATCTTTTCATAGGTTTTTCCTGCTATAGACATACTGTCTCTAGGGCTTTTAGTGGGCGGGTTATTTGGTCTTTTTATTTAAAGAATGTTGGTATGTTAATGTTATGATAGTAAATATATGCTGATGTTGTTGTGTTGGACTATATTTGTTAATGCGTATAGTTTGGGTGTAGTATACCAACGGTATTATGTGAATGGGCCTACATCTTTTGCAATGAATACTTTTAATGGTGAAAAGTATATTACTAGGTCTATCAAAACTGTGTTATATGATTGCCTTTAGGGTGTCTTTAAGTAGTGATAGTGTAGGTTGTGTAATTGATGTGTCACTACTAATTGGAGTATTCCTTTGATCCTTTTTATAATGGTATTAAGATGAGTGTTGTGGCAGGTGTTATTATAATGAAATTTGAGTGTTCTTAATTAGTTATAGTATATTTCATAATCTTACATAATAACAATTATTATTGTTGTTATTATTACATTATATTATTAGTAATATGCTTTTAATGGTTATAATTTAGCCCAAATTTGTGACACAGAAACTAAGTTAGAAACCAACAATATTCTTATGGGGAATTTGTGGGCATTGTGAGTATCTACACTTTATAACACCGCAACAATACTTGTATAAACTCTACTACTGTTTGATAAAATACTCTACTATGTACTGAGGTATATTAGTTGTTTCAAGCCTTGTTTCTAATCTAAAATTTTGTAATATTCATGTAATGAATTTCCCAGGAAATCAATGAGTGCTTATCAGACCGCTATGTTTATATCCAAAATTACTAGTATCTTTAAAACAACAGCAATTGTTTTTATACTGACTGTGAGGTTGAAAGAAGTCTTGTGTACTTTAATGATTGTATTCAATCTTGATGTACTAAGTGTATCATTACTTTCAGTTTGTTCCTTAACCCATTCTCTGTTTGTTGCTGGTGTTTTTGGCATTGGTGTGGCATAGTAAACAATATTGTCAATATCATCCTACAACTGGTACATTTTCACGTGATGTATTTAACATGATAACTGTTATAAGACTATTTGTGCAAATCACAAGTTATTATTGAATGTTTTAGATGTTTTTTGTGCAAATTTAAAGTAATCACATGTTTGTCATGTGCTAAATTTAAAGCAATCACATGTTTGTCATGTGCTTTGTATAACTTTGTAGAGTTACCGCTTTTATAAGTAATATCTATAGTATAGTATATGGGTTATCCAATATATATATTTGCGCTATTTATCATCAGTATGATCTCAATTTAATGTCGTATATTACATAAAATAGTTGTAATATGCAAAATTAAATTCACAGCCTTTCAGAAACAAATTTTAATTTCCAATCAAAAGTAAAATCAATATCCTTGACATGTATTGGCGAAGACAGGCACCAATGAGCCGCATAGAATCAGGCGCATAATTGTCAGAGATATTTTGTAATATTGTCCAAGATAAAGGTAACGATAATAAAGGTAGGGTTGAATGAGAGAACAGCAACTTGCTAAAAATCCCAACTTACTATGTTCTATTAAATGAATGCAATTAGTATTCTATTGATGGCAGCATAATATTAACACTTCAATGATAATAGGCGATCAACCACATACCATATTATATACACTAATAGTGGAAGTAAATATAGTGTTAAATCATTACACTAAATCATGTCCTATTAAGAGATATACCAAATATAAAACAAATAGATAGATAAGATAAACGTAAGTACTATTTTTGTGCAATTATCCACACTGTATGCTTTATCTACATTGTATTATAAATTCTTTTTATCTTTTCCGTAAATTAATGACTATGTTTACTAGCCTCAAAGCCACCCTTAGCTCAATATACTACAAACCTATATGTTTGGTAATTCTTAATTATAGCCCATGGACTCAATGACATTCCTTGTCAAAGTTTTTAAGGTACAAATGGGATGGTTCTTAAATGATGTGTTTATTGTAATGGAGCCAACATGTCTTGTCCACAGGATTTCAAAGGGCTGTCCTTGGGAACTTCCTCGTTGAGGCCATTTAGTGTGTCCTTTAATAGTTAAGTGGCGAGGGATTTACTATCATCTCTGTTGGTGACTTGAGGTGTTGTTTGGTATTTTTTGTTAAGAGTTGTTATGCTTGTCCTTTTAAATGATTATTCCTTGTTTACATTTCACTGGAAATTGTTAAAAGGTTTCTAATTTTTTTCTAATTAAGTAAATGCTTGTCTTAATTGAATGATTGTTATGAGGATATCAATGGATGAATTGAATAAAACAATGGACAGATGGATTGGTGAACAGGAGATGAATAGATGGATAAATGATAAATGGATGTAGTCTTTTTATAACAGTGTCAATTAATTTGTCTTTATAGATAGATAAATGAAGACCCATAAGAATGATTGGATAGCTAGATTTATGCTCTTGTTTGTTCAGAGTAGTAGGTAAGGAAAAGGTCCACTCCTAAGATAACGTTATTATATTATAATTAACAGTGTATATATCTACATTTCATAATCTATACAATTATCTTAATTTGCTGAGCGGTTTTGTAATAATGTCCCACTCTATATAAACTGTTGTTAAATCTATTTCCATTCAATTGGTGAATTTTTTTAACTCTTGTGCATTGGACTCTTACAAATAATTATTGGTATCATTGATATCATTGATACCATCATTGATATCATAGGTATCATTGATATCATTGATACCATCATTGATATCATAGGTATCATTGATATCATTGATACCATCATTGATATCATTGATGATATCATTGATGTTTATGCACACAAATTACTACACTAGTTCTCCTTCAAGCCAATGTTGTAGCTGTGGCAACAATATATTTTATGGTTGCATTGTTACTTTAACTTGTTATTGTCATCAGTATCACACACACACACACACACACACACACACACTTATGTATATATATTTTTAATGACTCAGTGATTATCTAAAAACTAAAATAACTAAAAGGAACATTTTTACATTACATGAACCATTTCAAGTTAGCATACACACCACTACCATCTACTAATGCTCAGATATAGTGACATAACTTAATACACCTCATCCACAGTAGATGTTACATGCTCTAGATATATCTGTGTTAATATAGATAATGCTGTTCTAGGATACCTCATCCACAGTAGATGTTACATGCTCTAGATATATCTGTGTTAATATAGATAATGCTGTTCTAGGACACCTCATCCACAGTAGATGTTACATGCTCTAGATATATCTGTGTTAATATAGATAATGCTGTTCTAGGACACCTCATCCACAGTAGATGTTACATGCTCTAGATATATCTGTGTTAATATAGATAATACTGTTCTAGGACACCTCATCCACAGTAGATGTTACATGCTCTAGATATATCTGTGTTAATATAGATAATGCTGTTCTAGGATACCTCATCCACAGTAGATGTTACATGCTCTAGATATATCTGTGTTAATATAGATAATGCTGTTCTAGAATACCTCATCCACAGTAGATGTTACATGCTCTAGATATATCTGTGTTAATATAGATAATACTATTCTAGGACACCTCATCCACAGTAGATGTTACATGCTCTAGATATATCTGTGTTAATATAGATAATTCTATTCTAGGACACCTCATCCACAGTAGATGTTACATGCTCTAGATATATCTGTGTTAATATAGATAATACTGTTCTAGGACTATGTCCTCACAAATACTAGATACTAATTATGTTTATTATTTTAAAAAATGATTTTATGCAAGAACAAGTCAAAATTGTTTAATTTTCCAATTTTCAGGAAAAGCCACACTTCTATTAGAAATATAGATAGCTAAGTATGTTTGTATGATCTTAGTTACATAAAATAACTTCTTATAAATATTAATATATATATATATATATATATATTAGAAAATAAAACCAACAGCCAATAATGATTTAAGAGCTGATCAAACAGGTTTACAATACTGGTCAAACCACTTGTAATTGGAGTGAGAAGGCTTCAACTACTATTTGGTTGTAATCAAATGATATAATAATGACATCTGCTATAACAAATTATATCAACACAAAGCAAATACACATTGTTTGATATCGTGTTACTTTACTATGTCGCATTGAATGCATAATTCTCTATGGTATTACTTGTTTTATAAGACAACTAAGGCAAGGAGAACAAGTGATATTATTGTATATATACAAACTCTTAGTTAACACACCTTTCTACAGAATTATATTATATTTGAACATTTCTAGTACCTATTGTATAAAACATAAAGTTATAGTTTACGCTAACTATTCTACTACTAATGAAACGAATATCATGTCAATATTATATCCCAGAGCCTTAACCATTAACCTTGGAACCTAAGCATATCAATTTCACGTGGAAACACTGCGTTTTAGTACATATGGTATAGTCATAAAGTGTGGTTGTCTCATATTGCTGTGCGGTCACACACATCAATTTATACCCATCCACATTCACAAAGACATTTAGAGGTTTTAATGAGGATACTTGTTATTGTATGTATTATAATACAATGTAGTATATTTATATCACTAAATTACCATGTCTGTATTCCTTACAATATTAATCAGTATAGAAATATATGGTATTGTTACAGTTGAATGCCAACACATTGGTTGCTATGGAAATCTATAACTAATGAAGGATTTATCACCTCCTCCTGTTAGTATTAACGATTAGCGAACAATGGATATTGAATAGTTGGCCAATGGAAGATTGACGGAAAGATACACACACACACACATGTGACAATACAGTCAAATGAAACAGTTCTAGTACTCATTGTATAAAATATAATATAATAGTTTACACTAGCTATTCTATCGCTAATGGAAAGAATATCATGTCAATATTATATCACAGACCTTTACTGGAACCTAAATATTATAATTTCACATCAAAATACTGTGATTTAGTACATATAATGCAGTCGTAAAGTGTAGTTGTCTCAGAAGTCTATTTATTTTCATCCTTTATTCACAAAGACATTTAGACCTATATGATCATTACAATATTGATCAGTATAGGAAACATTGGTATTGTTGTAGTTGAGTGCTGCATATTGGTTGCTATGGAAAAGTGTAACTAATGAAGGAGTTATAATCTCCTCTTGTTTGTGTTAGCGATTATATAGTGAACAATGGGATAGTCATCCATTGGAAGATAGAAAGAAGGATATATAGGCACACACAGATACACATACCACACACACGTGCACATATAAAAATGTGCGCACCTGTACACACAATGCAGCTGGATGGATGATTTGGGAAAAATGGAAAGATTAATGAACAAATTGAGTAGGTGGGCTGATAATGGATGAATGAACTGATAAATAGATGAATGGACAGATAAATGGATGGGAAAGATGCAATAATTCTCAACTATTGTAGCAAATATTATTGACACTACATTATCTAATGTGCTGATGTTAACTTGGTTTGTTACTGACAATGTGTGACTTTCTATTGACCTACTTACACACTGATGTAGTAGGAGTCACTTGTCTTGAAGCTCCAGGAGAAAAGGGTGTACTATTACAAGTGTTGAATTCCTCTAAATACCAAAAGAGAATGCACTGGGAGTTGTTTAGTGACCACAGTATAATTGATAGTTAGTGTAAAGAATTTGTGGTTGTTTGTCTGTTAGGATAAAGGCATTCACACCTTATCTTTCGACTATGACTTTAAAGTTAGTGATATACTAGTACATTATAGTTAGTGTCTAAGGAGATTGAAAATGTTTGTTAATTTTTAACCATTGGAGTGTCTTTAACTAAACATGTTCTAATCCCATACTAATACTTTAGTGTATTATACAACGTCTATATTGAGGACACTTGTTCTAGTCCCATACTAATACTTTAGTGTATTTACAACCTCTATATTGAGGACACTTGTTCTAGTCCCATACTAATACTTTAGTGTATGTATTATACAACGTCTATATCGAGGACACTTGTTCTAGTACCACACTAATACTTTAGTGTATTATACAACCTCTATATTGAGGAGGCTTGTTCTAGTCCCATACTAATACTTTAGTGTATTATACAACCTCTATATTGAGGAGCCTTGTTCTAGTCCCATACTAATACTTTAGTGTATTATACAATGTCTATATTGAGGACACTTGTTCTAGTCCCACACTAAAACTTTAGTGTATTATACAACCTCTATATTGAGGACACTTGTTCTAGTCCAATACTAATACTTTAGTGTATTATACAACCTCTATATTGAGGACACTTGTTCTAGTCTCACACTAATACTTTAGTGTATTATACAACCTCTATATTGAGGACACCTGTTCTAGTCCCATACTAATACTTTAGTGTATTATACAACCTCTATATTGAGGACACTTGTTCTAGTCCCACACTAATGCTTTAGTGTAATATACAACCTCTATATTGACTATATTAAGAACAGTTTCTAAGTTCCTATGTAATATGTGTCCTTCCATTAAAGAGCTACACTATGTAATAATTTATTGATAAGATAGATATTTTAAGGTCAAGACTTCAAGAGATTAGAATCAAACCATATTATATTTCACTTATATTGTTTACTTTCCTAGATGACATTGATAAAGAGAATAGTTAGTAATCAGTCCATGACTTACTACAACCTGTTGTCATAGAAACATCATTAGGACATTTAAATATACTACTCTTATAGCTTAATTTTTTGTAAACGAATTAAAAATTTATCATAAAGCTAAAAAATTGTTATTTGAAATAAACAAAAAATAACAAACAGTTAACTTGTTTCTTCATGCACACACACACACACACACACACAATACTTCCCAAACAACGGCAGACATTGATCATGGTTATGGCAATAATATCGATGTCTTCACAAGTTCCTACAAAAAAAAAAATAAAACGTCAAAAAATTGATCAGAAATACACGTACACAGGAAATTACTATATTCCTAAATGCACATGGTAACCATGACTACATGATATGTACACTGTATATTCCCACATCCCATAGTATCGCTTAGTACAATTTATTCTAACAATAGTAACAGAAAAAACTAAAAATAGCAAAAATGACATCATGATACATACTAAAAATAGTAACAATGACATCTAATACATACTAAAAATAGTAACAATGACATTATAATACTTACCCTGTTCTGTTGTAGAGTTTCTGTCCAGTCCTCCTGTGCTATCAGAGGTACAGCTGCTAGGATAAGTTTTTTAGCTTTCTCTCCATTAGACTGTAATGTTTTTATTACCATGGCAACGTTAACCTATAACAAAACACAAAAGCATTTAAAACAACGATATTCAGTGAGGCATTTAATTTATTGTACAATACACAATTAATGTTTCACTTACTGGCTCTCCAGTATCTTTCCAACAGTCATAATCTGTAGGTAGTGCAATACTTGCATAGCACAAACCTGCCTCTTTAGCCAAACAAGCCTCAGGTACTGTGGTCATGTTAACCAGATCAGCATTCCAACTTCGAAACATATGACTTTCGGCTTTTGTAGAAAACCTTGGTCCTTCGATAGTCACAACAGTTCCTTTTGAGTGGAATTTCAGCTGTTGTTCTTGACAGGCACGAATTAGAACTTGACGAGTTCGTTCACAAAAGGGCAAGTCCATTTGTAAGTGACAAATACCTCGAGGACTACTAGACATACCATCATAAAATGTGAGTTGCCGTTGAACGGTACGATCAATGAACTGGTCCAGGATTACAATATCTCCTGGATGGATCTCTTCTCGTAAGGAACCACAGGCTGTGGTGACAATGACGTGGGTACAACCCTCTTCCTTTAAGGCCCAAATGTTAGCACGGTAGTTGACTTGAGTTGGATGAAGTTCATGTTTACGACCATGTCTAAAAGTATAATGTTAAATATAAAGTCATAACATGTGGAGGCAAGGCAATTGATCGTTATGGCAACAACATAATACAATATAACTATAGTAGCCTACCTGGCTAACAAAACACAAGGTACGTCTTCAAGTTTACCAGTTATCAAAACATCTGATGGCTACAGAGAGAGAGAGAGAGAGAGAGAGAGAGAGAAAGAGAGAGAGAGAGAGAGAGAGAGAGAGAGAGAGAGAGAGAGAGAGAGAGAGATAGTTTTATGCATAACTGTTTTTAGAATTACATCATTCAATGGATCTCTAAATATAGTAACATAATTTCTTAAAATAGTAACCACTTGGTGTGTTGCTATATAACATGTTACATGTAGATGAACCTAGTTCTATGCTGGCTTATGCTTTCTGCCCTGAAATCAATTTTGAAGCTATAGTAAAAAATAGTTATGGTGTTCCTTTAAAATTTGAGCCATTTTGTATCAACTTTCAGCTTCAATTATAACTATTACAGTAGTGGTGACTATTACTGGGAGGTTACCTACATCCAACCCTGTCAATAAACATTCTATCAACACCCAGTCAAAGACATTCATGGTTGGGCTATTGATGATGGACCATTGGCCACAATTTACCTTGCCATAAGGTGTGTCAACAGCCTTCTCAACTCGTTCAGTGAGAATATCAGGATCATCTAATCCAGTACCACCAATAATACCAATCTAATTGCACATAAAGACATTAAATAAAAAAAACTGCAAGAACTATAAATACCTTCACATGGGCCATGCTGCAAGGATACACACCCCCTTAATTAGCCACGCCCCATCATCGCATAGCAACCAAACTAAAGAGGCGAGAAACAACACACTATCCCTTGAGTAAATTACCTTCAGGCTGTTTTAGAGATCATGGCTGCAACACACCGTCACGAGGAGGACATGAAGAGAAAATGTCAAGAGGCCAGTTTCAAAACTAAAGACCCTTTGGAGCTTATGAGGTTAAAATGTCTCGCCAGAGGAGCATCTGGAATTAAAGGCATTGGAAGGTCAGAGAACAGGAAAAAGCGTATATACTATCTCACTTAAAGAATGTATGACTTTATTATTAATTTATAAAGCTGTTTTATTTGGTCATCTGAACTACATGTACACACACATCTATATATATATCTATATATTTGGGAATACACTGCAGTCAGCTACCTTTTAACATTGTGGTTAACAAGATCTAACATAATTTTGTTGTGGTTATTGACACTTGCTCTAAAATAATTGTTGTTTTATTTTTAGAGTATTTCGTAATATGGATGATGACGGCAGCAAAGGCTTAGACTTTGATGAGTTCAAAAAAGGTGTCCACGACTGCGGTCTCAGTTTTACAAAAGAGGTTAATAAAAGTGACTTACTATTTATCATTAATTTATCTGACTCTCTGTCTATCTGTCCATTCATCCATCTATCTATCCGTCCATTGTTTGTCTATCCATCCAATTGTTTATGCATCCATTCATATCTTTTTCTTCACAATAGCAATTAGAAGAGCTTTTTAAACGTTTTGACACTGACAATAGTGGTACAATTAGCTTTGATGAATTTCTTGTTCATCTTCGAGTAAGTCAATCTATACATTAAACTATGTTACCATGACTACCATCACATATACATGTACTGACAGTATTATGTTCTCTATCTACAGCCTCCTATGAGTAAGTCCAGAATTGAAGTGATTGATAAAGCATTTCATAAACTGGATAAAACTGGTGATGGTGAAATTACCATACAAGATCTTAAAGGGTAAGTGTTACAATAGAGTTGTTAAATAAATTTAATGGACACCTTATTTTATAATGGACCCATATTTGGAAGCTGTAAATTTGTCTGTCCATTCATCCAACATGCATCCATTTGTTTATCCATCCATCCATTCATCCAACATGTATCCATTTGTTCATCCATCCGTCCATTCATCCAACATGCATCCATTTGTTCATCCATCCGTTCATTCATCCAACATGCATCCATTTGTTCATCCATCCATTCATCCAACATGCATCCATTTGTTTATCCATCTGTCCATTCATCCAACATGAATCCATTTGTTCATCCATCTGTCCATTCATTCAACATGCATCCATTTGTTCATCCATCCGTCCATTCATCCAACATGCATCCATTTGTTTATCCATCTGTCCATTCATCCAACACGAATCCATTTGTTCATCCATCTGTCCATTCATTCAACATGCATCCATTTGTCCATCCATCTGTCTATTCTTCCAACATATATCCATTTGTTCGTCCATTCCTCTAGTCATATTCATCCATTTATTCATCTATCCATCCAGTGTCTACAATGCACGTGAACATCAAAAGTATAGAAATGGTGATTGGACAGAAGAACAAGTCTTTTTAGAGTTCCTTAAAACATTTGATTCTCCTAATGATCCAGATGGAATTGTAAGTGAAAATAAAAGAACCACACAATGACACAGACTAACATAGAAAGGAATGCTATATAACATAATTTTCTCTCTTGGAATCTCTCTCAGTCTCTCTCTCTCTCTCTCAGTCTCTCTCTCTCTCTCTCTCTCTCTCTCTCTCTCTCTCTCTCTCTCTCTCTCTCTCTCTCTCTCTCTCTCTCTCTCTCTCTCTCTCTCTCTCTCCATCTCTCCATCTCTCTCTCTCTCTCTATTATGTTTACAAGTAAATATCCCATATTAACTGTTATTGTTTCTATTGTCACAGGTGACTAGAGAGGAATTTATCAACTATTATTCTGGTGTCAGTGCATCAATTGACAATGATGCATATTTTGATCTAATGATGAGAAATGCTTGGAAGTTGTAGAGAGGAAGGTACCTCTCCTCATATAATGACTATTTTCTAATTATAAGTATTACATTATTCAATATTACTTTTTACCAAAATAGTCATTCCACGTAACACTATATATCTGTAATAAGTTAGTATTAATTAACTAGAAATTAATTAATTTCCATTTACCCTGTCATTATTTTCTTGAATATTAACATTTTAAAATATATATACCATCTTATACTGACGTACTATAGTGTCATGTGATATCAAGTTGTTGCAATGTCTTCGTGACTTAGTACGTGATCTATTAGTCCAAATTTCAATGCTTCTTGTGGTGAGAGAAATTTATCTCGTTCGACTGCATCCTCTAATGAGGAGGCCCCCATAATTAAAATATCAATTAAAGTGACTTAGGACTTACCTATTATATCAATGGGTTGACCTGTATGTTGTGCGAGAAGTTCATTTAATAATTTCTTCATTTTTAGAATTTCTTCTGCTTGGATTGCAATATCTGTAGCTTGACCCTATAATCATAAGACCTATAGTAACAATCCATGCTGTTGCTATAGTAACCAGTATAGACCACTTGTATTCTTGTAAAATAATCCCATGGTTGCTAAAGAGGTAGTTCATATACTAGTAATGATCAATACACATGTCAGCCATATTTGTCTTGGCTTTACAAATCTTTTCTAGAAGCTCATTATAAAATAACTACTGCATTTAATAATAGTAAAATGTATTGCTAAACTCATACATAAATCGCTGTATTTCCAAGATAGATTATTATGCAGATAATAACATTGACCTCCAGTGTAGCAATGCTAAGTTTATGCCACGCTCTTAACAGTTATTAATGTTATTTATTCCAGTTGTGAATGGTCTACAGAAATTTTGGGAACTATACTATTACCAGAACATTAAAAAGTCCATCCCTCCCTGTCATTCTTCTTACCCCAGCAGATCCATGTGGTTGGTGTATCATAATTCTTGAATTTGGGAGTGAGTGACGCATCCCTTTAGAACCAGCTGCCAATAAGAAGGCTCCCATACTACAGGCCTGTCCAACACACCAGGTTGCTACTTGTGGACGTATGTACTGCATTGTGTCATAGATACCCATACCAGCTGAAATAGAACCACCAGGACTGTTAATGTACATTTGAATGGGTTTTTTGTGGTCTTCAGATTGTAAGAATAATAACTGTGCTACTAGGAGACTGGAGTATTCATCTGATATCTGAATGGATGAATGAATGAATTAATGGATGTATGGATTAATGGATGTATGAATTAATGGATGTATGGATGTATGAATTAATGGATAAATGGATGTATGAATTAATGGATAAATGGATGTATGAATTAATGGATGGACGTATTGTTGAATGAATGGTTAATAAATGGATGTATGGTTGACAGTGTATAAATAGTACATGTTATGAATAAATGAAGTGTAATTTTCACTTATGAATAAAGAGTCAAGTATTAAATACAAGCTGTCCTCATCAAGGTACATGAACCTCAATTAATAAATGCACACACACACACACACACACACATACTACTTACAGGTCCCATTAAACAGACAATACGTTCTCGTAACAATCTGGAAAATATATCATACGCTCTCTCTCCTTTTCCCTAAGAAATATATTAGCAAATAACACAACATTTAAATTATTATTATTATTATTTTATTATTTACCGTTTGTTCTATAACCATTGGTATTATTGGTGTAAAACGTCCGCTAGATTTATGTAAGTACTGGTGTCCACTTACTCCAAATAATGATATCCAAGATGGACAGTTAATAAATTTACTATAATTATAATAAAAAGTAAATTATAATATAAATAAATTTATAATTCATTTACCTACAAAATCTAGTAGTTTGTATCATTATTGCACCTCTAGAAAAGTTAAGTAGGAAGAAATAATTTCTTACCTCATAAATAAATAAGTAAAGATTATTCGATTAATTAGAATTTTGATTATTCGCTTTAACACCAAAAGTGCCCCTGCTTCATCACTACACTCATTCAACAGTCCTCACCATCGAGACGTGATGTCTGCCGTTCCTGTACTAGGTACAGCTGAAAACCCTGGCCCACAAAACCCAGAGAGCAAAGCAAATACTAACCTCATCGTAAACTATCTACCTCAGAGTCTCTCAGAAGACGACTTGAGAACTCTCTTCTCTGCTGTGGGTATTGTTCAGAGTTGTAAGCTTATCAAAGATAAAGCGTCTGGAACGTCTTTAGGCTACGGCTTTGTCAACTATGGCACAGCAGCTGAAGCAGAATTAGCCATACAAAAGTTGAATGGATACCATTTGGAATCAAAAGTCTTAAAGGTTAGCTATGCTCGACCATCCTCAGTGGCCATAAAGAATGCTAATGTTTATGTTGCTAATCTACCTCCTCAACTTTCCCACACCGAACTGGAGGCTCTCTTTCAACCGTATGGTGGTATAATTACATCAAAAATCCTCGTTGATCCTGATACAGGGCTCGGAAAAGGGGTGGGGTTTGTACGATTTGATAAATATGCTGAAGCTGAGACAGCCATTGCCGCTTTGAATGGTAAGCAATTGGTTGGATCACAACAACCGTTAATGGTTAAATTTGCCAATCCTCCGAAAGTCACACCTCAATCTGGTAGTCCGATATCCACTCAAATGGGTCTTCAAAAACGAATCACACAGACCTATGCCAGCGGAGGTACCATTGGCCCCATAAGACACACCCCCACAGTAGCCAACATGAGATTTAACCCCGTATCAAGTTTATCAACTCTTAACGGAGTAACAGCTAACCCAGTAGCGGCATTGGCAGCTGTAGCAGGTGCTACTGGATTGACCGGGATTAACCCAACAACTGGAAGCTGGTGTATCTTTGTTTATAACTTACCAGAGAACTGCCAGGACACTCTTCTATATCAATTATTCAGTCCATTTGGAGCTATTACCAGCGTCAATATTATTCGAGATTTAAAAGTGGGTACATCAAAACGATATGGGTTTGTTAATATGATGAACTATGATGATGCGTATCGAGCAATTTTGGCACTTGACGGACATATTTGCGAAGGAAAGCCTTTACAAGTATCATTTAAAAGTCAGAAATCGAAATAAATTATCATTATGGTCAGGGGGTGTGGTTTCCTCTATCTTCTCTGTCAATATCACGTGAGTTTTCCCATGCATAAAACTGTATAACTAGATCCATTACATTGTGATTCTGTACTTGCAATACATGTGTTGCTATGGTAATTGTATGTGAATCCATATTGTATAGATTATATTTGTCATATTATGTGTTTTGTTCTTTTTTTGAAAAAAAAGTTATTTAAATATTATTTTGTGAATTCTTAAATTTAGTTGTTTATTCGCTTCAAATTATTTCTCAAAGCCATCCTGATCAGATCTCTTATCACAGATTATGGATTGTTATATTTATTTTCTTTACGTTATATATCATTGTTCTGTTCGATTTTAGTATCTTCATGATCACGGACTCCTCCAATATAGTCCAGTATATTGCTATTACTTTCTAGACACCCTTTTCTTTTAATGCTCATTGTTAAAAGGATGTGGTTTACGTTATTTGATTTCTGGAAATTTAACAATTTTTTACATTTTTTATCTCTCAGTTTTTCTTCAGTTGTTTTTTCAATTTTTGATCTCAAGACCAGGTAATGTTTACCACTTAATTTTATCAGTTAATCGTGTAAATTTTTATACAATATGTCTAATTTTTGTAGGTTTTCTGTACAAATTTTCAAATTTAATTAACTTATAGACACATGCTTATAAGATAACTTGAACTGGTTAATATAATTATATTGATTAATATTTTAATTGTTTAATTAATATTATTCATTCACTTATAGGATGACTCAAGTAAAAAGGGACTTACCATGACATCAGAGACAAGCTAAGTGATCATAGATTATACTAAGTGAGTTGTACATTGTACCTTGTTGTTATGTTCATTATAACATCAATGATTAACATATTATCCAGCTGTTCTGTCCCCAACTATCTTATCATTTGTTCTCTTTAATTCTTGTACTATAGGATAACTAGACCACAAGCAATGTTTCATCTGTTCTCAGTTTTTGTCCTAATGACCACCAAGACATCCTACCTACTGTATACCAACAACTATCATACCAGCTGTAACATATTGACATTATCTTAACAATCAGTATAGATGTACTGTTGACATGACTTTACAACATAGCTTGTACGTTAAATACCACTGGAAACTATCTCAACAAACTACATTAAAATGTTTACATTAAGTACAACAATCATTGTCGTTACTCATGTACTGGAAACTGTAAAAACAAACATGACATTGAATTGATTCATACCAATATGGTTGCTATGGTAATTTGTATCTGATGTCCACCTATAAAAGAGATTGATATTTTTATACAAACAAGCCACACCCGCCTATGATTGATTATCATCTGCGAGTTTAGATAGAAATGGCATATTAAAATAAATGTTGTTTTGTTGATAGAGTCATGAATATTATTATTATTATTAGTAGTATCAATCATGTACTTTAGTTTCTCTTATTTCAAAAATATTTTATGTAAATACATTCATACTAATATATAATATGTTACCTTCCATTAGTTTAGATTGAAATGCCTTAATACAGTAAATTACCTCATACTTTAGCTATATTTTGACAAAGATGACCAGTAATGAGTAATATCTAGGATTAGTGTTATTAAAATTAATGATTCATTATTATAATTTTACATAATTATATCAAATTGGGCGGAGCTAATTAATAAAGTGGGTGGGGGCTTATTAGAGCGTTTCATTATAATTATATATACCATACTTGATAATTGCCTTGTGCGTCGCTTGTAAAAACAAAAAAGGGTGGACCTGGAATGGATACCGACAGCTTTATACCTCCATCTAAGGAGTATGAAGTATTTCAAAAGTACTTTGGTAAATTGATACGTGGAATTCCTGATCCAATCAGATTAGCTGCAGATCTGTATTCAGCCAACCTTATCTCAGAGTCAACTAAATGTTAATAATATCAGAAACTATTATTTATTAGATGAATTAACAAGTGCAGTTGATTTGGATCCTACTAACCTTACAAAGATTATTTCAGTTTTAGAATGTCATCCTCCATTACTTAAAGCTATTGCTGAGGAGATGAAGGCTGAACCTGGTAATATATATAATAATGTAATAATAACATATTACACTCCATTACTCGTGATCATAATCAAATGAACATTTTACTAATTGTTATAATTATTAATTTATTATAAGATATAATGCTATTAGATGAGATTATACTGTTGCCATCACTCCAATATCAGTATTATATCCATTTTTAAAATAATAATGTGTTCATGTATGAAATACAATATGGCTCATTACAAGGTTAATAGAGTTGGTCTTATTTGATTCTCAGATCTCACAATAGCTAATTTAAGTTATCTTCAAACTCAGCGTCAGTCTATGTCACTGGATGATGTAGAGGAGATTGGAAAGGAACTAGATTGTGGATCCTATGGTTTAGTATACGAGGTTAGAGTGAATGGAATGATAGTGCTTGAAAGATTGTACATGAATTTTTTACTGTACATATTTGTTAATGATACAATGATCACTACATCTTGTTATCTCTTTATAATAGAACGAAACATTAGACAAGTTTGTTAAAGAGTGTCGATCTCTCTTTCATAGTAAGCAATATCATCCAAACATTGTCCAGTTAATGGGTATACAATTACATTCATTAGAAGGTGATATGTCATTGCTTGAAAGGTTCAAATACACATTGAAGTCCAAAGATGAAGTAATAACAACTTTAGAAACTGGATTTCCATGCCAGTTTCTCAGTGTATAATTTCATAGTTTCCGTAGTTACAATTACTCTGATATATAATATCTTAGAATATTATTTACCTTCATATAAATATACTTAGGAAATATGATCACTGGCTTGGATCAGTTGTAAAAGATTAACTTTGTTATTAATTGAAGACATGTGTTAACTGCTGAAACAGTTCCCAAAAGACTAAGGAAGTATTGCTTTATGACTTTCATAATGATTATTTTATTTAATGGAAAAGAAATTGTGATCCATGAACTGAGCTACTCCGCTGAAGTTAGCCTCACATTCCTGGGCCTCACATTCTTGTCTATGATGTGGTTTTCTTAGGAATGTGAGGCTAACTTCAACTATGACTATGTAGAGACAGACCAGGAAATGGTGGGTCTCGCTTGAGGTATTCTAAGGGGCAGTGTTTATACAATGGCCTTTCTAGCTCAGCTACGAGCTTTATCACTGGAAGATGTAGAGGAGACTGGTAAAGAATTAGGTCGTGGAGCTTATGGTGTGGTATATGAGATTAGAGTGAGTGGACTGGTTTGTGCTGGAAAGACTCTACATGAAGCTATTGTACAGGTACATGTACTAGCTAATGATGAAATGATCACTATATCTTGTTATCTCTTTGTAGAATGAAACATTAGACAAGTTTGCTGAAGAGTGTCTCTGTCACAGTCAACAACGTCACCCAAACATTGTACAGTTAATGGGTGTCCATTTCTCTCGACATTCTCGACTACCTATGTTAGTAATGGAATATCTTCCTCTGTCATTAACACAGTGTTTAGAAACACATCAAGATCTCCTACTTCAAATCAAGTACTCCATTCTTCTTGATGTTGCAAAGGGTCTCAATTATCTTCATTGTAAGAGACCTCCCATTGTCCATCGTGATCTCACAGCCAATAACATATTGCTGACCTCTAACTTTACAGCCAAGATATCTGACCTAGGTGTATCTAGAATGGCAGACACCTTCAAACGTCAACAACTTACTACAGCACCAGGTAATGCAGTTGTGATGCCTCCTGAAGCTCTTGAGGACAATCCAAGCTATGACTATAAACTAGATGTCTTCTCCTATGGTTGTCTCATCCTCTATGTCTTCACACACCAATGGCCAGTACCTACAGCTCAATATGTACGTAAACAAAATGATTCAAATTCTTTTACACTTGTCTCAGAATGGAATAGGAGAGCAAACTATACCACAGCAATATCTAGTGATAATCCTTTCCTTTCATTTGCCAAATCTTGTCTAGACAATGATCCTAAGAAGCGACCTACTATGAGTGATGCTATCATATGTGCTGAACATGCTGTCTCTAGTCTACCACCATTGAAGAACACACTAGAGATGCAGAAAGATATTATCTCACTTACAAAACAAATGAATTCACAAACTAAACAAAAGGACCAGTTAGTGAGACAAATGCAAGAGGATGCTCAAAAATTAAAAGATAAAGTGAAACGTCTTGAAGAGGATAAACAAGAAATCATGAATGACCTTATAAAGTTTTGGCAAGTTAAGGCAATGGGTGATGTTCGTTTAGCTGCACAAGAAAGAGAAATTACTGAGAAGTCAAATGTGCTCGATCAAGAAGTGAGCAGAACTTCAAAGTTAGAAAAAGAGATATTGTCACTGAATGAAAAATTATCATTATCAGTAGCATCTGAAACTCAAGCCAAGAAAGAACTGAGACAGAAAGAAGCTGAACTACGAGAAGAGAAAGAAAAGCTGTCCATATCTATCGAAGAAAATGCTGAGTTACAGTCTAAAATCACTCGCTTACAGTCTGAAAATGCTTGCAGTTTGTCATCATTACAAGAGTCACATAGTCAACTTCAGTCATTACTGAAATCTAAAGATGACACTATCGAAATCCTACGTGCTCAATGTAAAGGAATTGGTCCTAGTTATCAACTACAGAATAAAATGATTCAACAACTTCTAATCCAAGAATTGAAGGATAGAGATGAATGGTGAGTGACTATAATTGTGCTCATTATATAAATTCTAGGTTTAATAGTTGATACATCACTGTAAAAATAGATCTAATTATAATATATGATCATATGTTACATGGGATTGACTGCTAATGTAACTAATGGTTAGGACTGTAATCATGAGGGTTTTTTATTAATTTTATATTTTGTATGGATGCATGCAACCCAAATAATGTACATGTAACAACTTAACAGTAACATAATCTAAAATCCTATTATATTAACCTTAAATATATCTCATTGAATCCATGGTAACAGACATCTTATTTTTCTAAGAATTAAATAAATCATTATTAGTTCTAACCATTAGCTACATAAACAGTCAACATTAGTAATCAAAACAATATTATGTTTACTTTTTGTATCAAATATATAAATTTTACTACATGTATGTAATCTGTACAACCATATATTGGTTAAATCAATGAAGTAATCAATTTTTAATTTATTATTGCATGTATTATTGCATTGCTATGTTTATAAACTGTTTTTTGTTATTATTATTTAAACAGTTGATAAAGGCCTATGGCCAAAACATTCTGTAACCTTTTACCAGAACAAATTTCTATCATGTTCATGCTCTATCAATGATTGACTTATAATATATATATTTTATTTACTATAAAATTTGTACTATTCAGGTACTTAGTTGATACCGAATGGTTCCAAAAATGGAAGAGATATGTTAGATATGACTCAGACCAATTTGCAGCTAATGACGAAGATCATCCTGGTCCTGTTAATAATTCAAATTTATTTACAGGTAAAAAATTTATCCAACTATTAGAGAAAATTGAGTAAAAATTACCTAATATAGATATTGAGTCTCGAATATTAAAAGATGATCTAAAGGAGGATGTTCACTATACTTTACTCCCTAAACCAGCTTGGGATCTGTTAGTTAGTTGGTATGGATTATCAGTAGGATCAGAACCTATTTGTAGGTGAGTTATAGTATTGAACATATATTAATGCTATCTGATAATTTCTTATTATCTTGTTAGGTATGCTATCCACGTTCTCAAAAACTTTCAAGGTGACACAAACTCATATCGTGCCCTTACAGTCAAGGGTGGTGATATACGAAATAAAAGTCTTGTGGAAGTGTCCAAAATAATAGAGAAAGGCATTCGCTTCTTACAGTTCTTGGAAAAGTTAGATCATGCTAAGTGCTTTCCCCAAAAGTTAACGATTCAAGATGCATTGACAATTTGCAACATTGAACCAGATCATGGCAGTGGTACGCTTAATTCACATAAACTCCTTTCTTTGATTATGGAAAAGATTATGATGTCTAATTATGAATGCAGAAAAGTATTTCTATATGAACAATTTAATGGAGATGATGATGATGACAAAAGTGACAATGAAGAAAAATCTTCCTTTCAAATAGCTGTTCATCCTATGGACAGTCTATTTGCTTTGATTCACTGCGCTGATGACTTTTTACGACAAGATTTATACTCTAAGCTTATGTCCTGTCAACTTGCTGTTCCTCTGCTTTTACCTAATCCTGTCTCTGATACTATAGTCTTTCCTTTATGGGCTATGTACTCTATTATCAAACAATGGAAATGTAGAGTACCAGGATCAAATACAGAGTCCACTTTTGAAGTCCACAATAGTCGAGTTGCAGACTGGCAAGCACCATTGATATCTTTCATACGTTTCCATCGTCCATATAAATGCTCTAAGTCAAAAATTCTTAACAGTGTTATCAGTGACTTGAAGCATGATTTCTTCTTTAATGATGAATGCGAAGGAAGTGGTGTGCCACGTCAGTTTGTAGATGGGCTTGTTGAAGCATGTTGGTATTTTCCTAGTGGTGAAAAGAGTGATATCTTTAGTAATGCCATCACTTTTGCTAATCTTCGTGGAAATGCGAATAAGTATACACAACAGCTTCATTTTCTAATAGCTCATTCAAATATGTTGTTTGTCTTCTTAAATGAAGAAGATATTACTTCTAGAAATATTGAAAAGTTTTCTCAAATTAGTTTTCATGAGAGAGTCATCTTCCTTTTGCATGCTTGCTCTAATGTTGTGAAAGGGGAACTAAAAAAATCAGTTCCTGATTGTACAATATTGATATTGGATAAAAAACCAGCTGGTATTGTCAGGTCAATTAGATTACAAATAGAGAAAAGGCTGTGTGAATCTCAAATGCACCTTTGCCAGCTATCTCAGTGTTTAACTTTAAGCAATGAACTTCGTATTAAAGTTGATGCAGACAGTCCATCATGCAAACAAGGTAAAATATTAGCAAGCAATATCATAAAAGAATTAAAGGACATTCCAGCTTCTGAAGTGAAAGAGATTATGGTTCCCCTTCAAGGACTTAAACTGTGGCATGAGTGGGCTAAATTTGACAAGAAGCAAAATCATAATAAGTTTGAGGACTCAGGTTTTTTGGGAGTTGAAGGTTTTAATTCAGAAATGAGAAAATATAAAAAAGTGATACGTAAACAACAGTTTGAGAAGACAAAAAATCTTTCTGTTGTGATGGAAAAGTTTATTGAAGTCTTACTACATGAGCCGATGGAAGTAAGAAAGTATTTCCTTCAATGGTTAAAGTTTCATTTTGATGATAGTTCACATGAAAATTTACCTGATCTTCAGCGAGAATGCCAAAATACACGTGATAAGTTACGTAGCAAAGATATACAAGATCAAGAAAGGACAGAGCTTCGAAAACTTCTTCAAGAACAAGTGAAAGACTTAATTAATGCCTCTTTTGGACCTGAGCATTTGTTTCGTGAGCTTGCACAACTTTATGAATCAACTATGGAAATGAAAAGTCAAGTCAATGAATACTTACCACATATTGAAATATTTCCAAAAGTAGCTGCTGAGCTTTTAATGTCAGGTCATCCACTAGAAGTCATTGATGGTGATGTTGCTCATATACCACTACTGTGGGTTACTGCTGTCCTTGAAGAACTGAAAAAACTCACTAACAATTCCACAATATTTGTACTTTCTGTCCTTGGAATTCAAAGTACTGGTAAATCCACTTTACTGAACACATTGTTTGGAGTTCGGTTTGCTGTTAGTGCTGGTCGATGTACACGTGGAGCATACTTTCAACTACTAAAACTTGATGATAAACTTTCCACTGAAACAAAGTGTGATTATGTACTAGTTATTGATACAGAAGGATTACGTGCACCTGAACTTAGTGATCAAGATACACAACAACATGACAATGAATTAGCTGCATTAGTAATTGGTCTAGCTAGTGTCACTATCATCAATATATTTGGTGAAGTACCAGCTGATATTGATGACATATTGCAGACAACAGTACATGCTTTTATACGTATGAAAAAGGTTGAGCTTAATCCTAGTTGTCAGTTTGTTAAACATCATGTTGATAATGAAAGTGATGACAAAACAAACAAAAGCAGACAATTTCAATACAAACTCGATAGAATGACGGCACTGGCAGCTAAGGCAGAACATTGTGAAGATCCGTATCTTGATTACAATGACATTATAACTTTTAATAACGAAAGTGATGTTCATAATTTTCCAAGTTTATGGGAAGGCAGTCCTCCAATGGCTCCTGTTAATCCTGCTTATTGTGAAGCTGCTGTTAAACTCAAATCAAAGTTTGTTGGTTTATTACAATGTGCTGACTTCTTTTGCTCCATAGAAGAATTCAAAAAGCGAGTTACATTAATGTGGGATACTATTCTTAAAGAAAACTTTTTTTTTAGCTTTAAAAACACACTTGAAATGGAAGCATACAGATGTGTTGATGCAGAATACAACCAATGGTCATGGAAACTCCAAAAGCTTGTTCTTGAATGGGAGAATACAACCCAAAATCGCATTATATCTAGTGATAACAGCAGTGTGCAAAAAATTGAACGAGAACAAATTGACATAATATACCACCAGTTGGATGACAAATATGATGAAGTGATAGGAAAGCTCAATTTTGTTTTTGATCATGAAAGTTCAAAATCGTCATTAGCACCCACAATGGCAAAATGGAGAGTTGATTATGAAACAAAACTGAGGAATGTGAGGGATCATCACAAAGATGCTGTTGTGAAGTTTTGCCAAACTACAATTAGAAGCAAACATGCTAAGAGCAAGGTACAAGATTTGAAGAATGGTGAACGCACTCGTATTGCTACACTTGTCAGGGACCTTGTCTCACAAATGGATATCACCAAGGATAGGAAACTAACAGATGAGGATCATTATTGTCTTAAGGAAACATTTGATAGTAAATGGAATGAATGGATGCAAGAACTTCATAAAGAACACCCACCACCTGAAGAACAAAACATTAGTAATCAAATTTTAAATTGCTTAAGAAGGGAATGTCAACTAAATGCTCATGATGATTTATTTCATTCTAAAGTGAAAGAAATTCCTTTGGAACAAAGAGGACAGAAACCTTTACAATTGAATATTGATGCAAAACAGCATTTAAATTTTCATGCCAAATCTCACAAGTTGATGAAACTATTTAAAGATCACATCCTTAGTACTAGTACGGAGAAATATCTTGCTTTAGCTAAACAAATTACAGCAGAGTGGCTGTCAAAAGCTGAATCTTTTTTAGATGAACAAAACAGTTGTTATGATGATCCGTTAGCCATTTCATTAGTTCAAATGCTAACTGCAAAGATTGACACTTATGAAGCTAAGCCAGAGGTCACCTTTAAATTCACACTTGATTATCGAATTGATATAATTTTAGAAGTAGCTGGCTATGCACTACATGTCTTTACTAAAATTCAACAAGACATGATAAAGGATCATCCAACTACTTATATGGAGTCATTAAAACCAACATACTACACAAAGTTCAAAACCTTATGTGATCAGACTGTTCATGAAAAAGCAGCTGCAATGTGCCTTACTGACCTTGTTGTCAAGCATTTTCCGGCAACACTACAATCTAAGCTAGAAATAGCTATTGTTACAGATTTAAAACAAAGTAATCCTATCTTCTATAGTAAAAGAGCACTACAAGGCCACATATTGCTAAGACTATTAGAAAAACAAGACTTAAAATTATATGAAACTTATCTTACAAACATTTCAGAAAGCTTTCTTTACTGGATCAGATTGTTTGTAGAGGAACATTGCAGAATTAAAAGAGGGAAATGTGTAATTACTGAATTAGCTGAAAAAGAGCTAAACCAATTAGTGGCAACAATCACAAATGCAGCTGAGGGTTCTTTGAGATCTTCATCAAATATCAAACAATGGTTGGAATATTTTCATTCAAATGTTTCAAGCACTTTACCACTTAATGATAGAGAACTTGATGACATGGTTGATATACAAGAAGACAGTGACTTAAAATACCTTACTGAGGAGTTTTTGAAAGGAATACAGCAACATAAAGAGGAGTATGTGGCAAGTTTTCAAACTCCACAAACATGCAAGGTATTACAATTGTCAAAATGGAGGAAGCATCCAGCTAAAATTATATGGCAAGCAATAGCTGGTTGCTGTGAGCAATGTCCATTCTGTGGAGAGCTGTGTGAAGAAACTACCAGCAACCATTTTGGTGATCATTATTGTAGTCTTCATCGACCACAAGGATTAAGAGGATATCGCACAACTAGTTCTCAGACTATGATAATTGACTCATGCACAGAGCTTGTAGCCTCAGATGGTACATTCCAACATCAGAGTGAACGTGTCTATTACAAAAGTTATCGTCAGGTCTATCCAAGATGGTATATACCACATGAACAAAGTTGGAGTGCACCATACTGGAAATGGTTTATTGTTGAGTTGTTTAATCCTAAAGTAGAGCTTTCTTCAGCTACAGCTGCAGACTGGAGAAGTGTAACAGTAGTAGATGCAAGAGATGACATTAAAAAAAGATACAATTTATAATTAGCTACAAACCATTTGTTTTATTATATACTTTAGTTTATGCTGCAATAAATAATTTTTCTTATTAAGTAAATGCTATATTACTTGATATTAGGTTATTCAAAAAATTAGCATTTTTTAAAAACTAAAAGTTAATAATGTACAATATGGTATAATATATCCAGTAAACATATTGAAAGATATTCTTTGTGAAGTTTAAACAAATTATATCAAAGTTTTTTTGGTAACACGGACACTGCTTACTACATGCCAAATGCAAACTAGAGAGTTAGGCATAACTGTAGAGTATTTGAACTTATTAATAACAATAGCCAGCAAACTAGCAGAGTTAATTGCAAGCTCATACAACAACATAATGAAAATCCTTAACATAACATAAACGTTTTCTTTAAAAGTCACTGTTGTTAAAAACATTAAAGTTAGTATCAAGGTTATCAGCATTGATGATAACTAATGGTATGAATAAAAGAAAATTAAAATCAAGTAGCCTAGTTTTATGAATTATCAGCTTGTCATCTTATTAGCTATTTATGTAATCTATACTATATATATAGTTATACATTGTTGTAATCCTGAAATAATTACTGTGAGAGCTAGAGGTCAAAGATTGATCTTATAGCATAACGTGAACTACTTTATATCACAAATCACTGATATATATACATCACATATATCATAGCAATAACAATTATTGTGAACAATAGAACACCACAAGACAATCCATAAATAATAATTATAATATATGCAATGATATTGCAGCTAATGTTGATAGAGTTGATGATAGTCTCTTTGCAAAAAAACCTCATAGGTAAGTCTGTATTAGAGTCTACAACTGCAGAAGGTATATAGTTCTACTTATCATAAAGCAAGAAAAATAGTCCATGAACTATACAATCAGTTAAAAGTTTACAATGAACCAATATCTTATTAATATTTGTGATGCACTATTAAAACAAGATGAACAGAGACTAAAGATATTCCTAGTTTAGGGTTTAGGGCTAAGTGTTAAAACAAACTTATCATTACTTCTAAACTTGTACTAATATATTATATTGTGTATAAGTATATCTGAAGATAGTCTAATGAAGTAGAGATGAAGAGTCAACAGAAAACTTAATGTTATATTGCATATGGTTACATTTGATCAACAAATTATATCTTTCAATTATTATTATGTATAATTATGATATTGTTGATTGTATTTGGTCAGTTTACAAAACCATAATTCTGGTCAAAAATGATGTTGAATTGATTCACCCATTATCCCTTCAATGGTTGCTATGGTAACTTGTGTCTGTTGTTCCACCTCTACAGACTCATCTACAATTATATATAGTACACAAATAATAAGCCACACCTATCATTACCTTCCATGAGTTCCGCTAAAAATGGAATTGTTTCTGGTAACAAGACAGTAAACTCCTCTCCCAATTTTGAATACATTGCCTCAGCTATTTTGAGAGTATACAACCTCACCTGGTAGAGAGAGAGTGTGTGTAAAGGGGAGATTAGTCATGTGATAGTCACCTGACCTGTGGATTAGTGTCTCTAGTCTTAAGTAAGAGGTGACGATTTAAAGGTTTCCAACGACTCTCTTTACCAGCAGCTACAGCAAACTGTGCTATACAAGGTAACAAGTGTGTCTCTATATAACTATGATATTCATCCATGTCTCCCAGAGTGTTACAGGTCTGTATGTGTGCAACATTATAAAGTAGTAATTTAAAACAATGTAAAGGTTACAATGATAATGTAATGATGACAAAATGATACATTGGCTATATATAGTAACATTGGTATAGTGGTAGTGGTACACTAGGTATATATAGTAACATTAATATGGTGATAGTAGTGGAATTGAAGCATGTACATGTTGTAGTGTAAAATAATTTCTTCATACCTGATCTACTAATGGTTTCTTTAAACTTTGAAACCTTTCTTTAGTAACAAATGATCCTTTATCATAAAGAAAACAAACATGAAGTGTGTCCAGGAGTAGTTCTAGACAGAGACGAGTTTTACATTTACTAGAAAGATATGAGGAATCTTTGAAAGGTAGAGAACCTGTAGAAAGAGAGCAGAGAGAAGTAATAACAACCAGCCATTAACACAATTAGTATAAATAACTCACAAGGAACGACAGAATAACTACTTTCTATTACACAAATACACTAACTAACCTTTGACAGAGATATTACAAACTTCTAACATGGAGGATATATTGTCTACAAGATGACCAGCAAATAACAGAAACAATGTCTTCAATTTCAATGCAATACTAAAAGAAAAGAATATATTAAATTAACTAAAGACATAATTATCTCAAGTTAGTCCAGAAACACAGAACATATTACAACAATAAACTTATTAACATACTGATATAACATGATGTCCATGTGTTGGAACTTGGTTAATTAGTCAAATAATGCTAACAAATTTTTGTATTATTAAATTATCATTAACAATTTAATTAACACAGGGTCTTACTCATATGTTGATTGAATTACCATTTTGTTAAATGATAGAAAGTAAGTATCTTGTCATCAGGTACACCAGAGTTAGTAGCCCAGTCTAGTAACTGTAAAATAAAACACACAATAACCTGAATGTCTGTCTGTTAGTACACTTGACTGTCTAACAAATTAAGTGTCATTATAGATAACTAAAAATATAAGTGATCAGAAGTACAGACAAACAGATTAACTGATGATGGGTCAGGCAGACAAACATTAACATATTAATACAAATTATGTTGTAATGTGTTAATGTTAATATTATTTAATAAACTATATATATTATATCTTACTTTTATAAATATTGGTCTAAAAGATGCTTCAGACAGTTTAACTACTAGTTCAGTAAATGCTTCATTCATTGCAGTCTCAACTTCAAGAATATCAACATCAGTAATCTATAAAATGTACTTGTAAAAATACATTTAAAATACATGTAATTTACATGTTTTTGATCAGAACACATCACTCGATATTCCAGTAGTGTCTTAAAAATATCCACTAATATCTTCTGATTGACCTCTTGTTTCTTGAGACCATTAATAGATTTTTTCAACATTGTTATCAATGCTAAAATCACAGCCTAAATAATATAGTTAGAATTTAATTTAAACATATTGTATACAAATTGACAAGACAACTCCATAATATTAATTAACTATTAATAATATTAATTAACTATTAATAATATATCATAATATTATAATATACAGCAAATTACATGAATTCAAAGGAATACTTTCTTGCTTGGAAGCAAAAGTGTTAATGGTTGCTTGTTGGATAAAGAGTGTCAATGAAGAAACAAAGCTGTTATCTACACACATCCCTTTTTTGAGATTTTACATTGTCTCTTTTGATTCTCTCTTAGCATTTTTGTTATAGAGTGAAAATACTTAAAAAACATTGTCAACTAGTCTCCATGTTAGTCACAGACCTCAGTGATCATTACAAAGTGGTCCTCTGAAGTCTTATTACATGTATTTATATTATAATAATTTCTTAAGTTGTTATTCCATAAAATAACACATACTGACCACATGTTTGTCATTAGATGGAGTAAACTTAATAAAGATTATCAACAATGTCTTACTTACATTGTCATGTGTTATCATAATTCCTGGTATTGTCTTGTATAGAGCTGGTAGGAACACACGTGATGGTACACTACAGGCTAATATATCTCTATAAAAACAAATAAAATGACTTCATTAGATCAATTGAATAATACAAGATACACATATTATGATACCATACTGTAAATTTAATGAACCTCTATATTTATGAGATATGTTAATATTATAACTATTTGTAATATTATAACTTGTATCAAGGACGTCTCTATAATTTGGATAAAGCATCCTTTACAACATGTCTGACTCCACCCCTTTATCACAACCCCTTAATTGTATATATCCAAATGTACAGTGCAATATACCTCAGTTGAGTAGCTTCTTTAACAATGTCTGTTGTCTCTTTAATACCCTTGGCAACTAGTTCAGTACAACATACCTGTGTGTGAATAATACAACACAGACATATTAATATGGAGTGGGTGTGTCTTACTTTACATAGACATATTAATATAGAGTGGGTGTGTCTTACTTTTTGGACGATAGTTTCCATAAAGGAACTGAGAAATTTAGGAAGTGTTTCTACAATAATTCTCAATGATGTCACAGCACTTAAATGTAACAGCTCACGTCTAATATAAAGAAGAGATTTATTGATGTAGACAAAATGTTAGTTTATCTGATGTTTCTAGTTATCTAGTAAACTTACTTTTCCTTTGTTGTGCCAATTACTACCAGTACAAGTGGGACTATCTTTGGTAATAAGGGGATCACATGAGCCGAGAGGGTGTGGCATATCTCTGCTAGACACAACAATGTATTAGCATGTACAAGAGGATGAAGTGACTCCACCCCCTTAATAAGGGCTAATAATGAGTTAGCAACCTATAAAATATAGGAATGGATTATATTAATTAATATATGTTAATTAATTAATAAACAGTTAATTAACTTACTTCAATAAATTTTATTTTATGATTATCTCCTAGTCTTGAAACAGTGAGCTTTATACTATATAGAGCTGTCTGTCGAGTAACCATAGCAACAGACTCATTTGAAGCCACACCCATTAAGATATCAACAAACTCCAATAAAGTTAATTCCTATATAATACATGATAAACTTGACTGACTGGTTTCCTATACCTGTTCTTTATTAATAGTCCATTGAGAGTCCTCCAGTTTCCTGTTCAGGATGTCTATAGCTTTACGTTGAGTATCATCCTCAGTACATAATAATTGAAGCAGGACTTCCAGGAAATCACTCACTGACAAAAGAGATACAACCTGAAAGAGATTGAATATATTAGTTTGAGTTTATGCAAGTATGAGTCTCAGACTGAGTGAACAAAGTCTTTATATGAAACTCATTATGAGTACAGTGTAAGGTCTCAATCTTATGTAGTATGAGTCTCAGTCTGTGGCTGTACTAGTAGACATACCTTATTAATGACATCATATATCTTAGCTATCATAGAGTCCCAGTATTTAACAGAACTAGCATCACATGATGTCCCTTTATATTTGTTTAATTGACCAAGATAATGAAGACATTCTTGTAGGAGACTGAGAGAGAGAGAGAGAGAGAGAGAGAGAGAGAGAGAGAGAGAGAGAGAGAGAGAGAGAGAGAGAGAGAGAGAGAGAGAGAGAGAGAGAGAGATACACGGATCCAATATACTACACATGTACAAAGTATCTAACCTCATAATGGATTCCTTTGAAGTACTTTGCATATCATCAACCATTTTGTCTTTTCTCAATTTACCCAAAATGGCCACCATGAAAGACAATGTAGCATATTTGTATTGTCGGAGATGTTTATCAGAGTGTAGACAAACATTAAATATATAGGTCACATTAGGAGACAAGTTCCTCAAGTCATGTGGATCTGTAGCGTAAAATAAAGAGGTGTGGTCTTTATTTTCCAGCTTACTTTGAGGTTTCTCCTGAGGTAGAGTGACGTTGTATTGTAACAGTTTCTGCATAGCACTAAGTTGATCTGATAGTGAAAACTGTTGAGATAGTGACACTAACAATTCACTGTCAAGTAAAGCCTCCTTTGGTACCTAGTAAGAACATCAGATAAACAATGTCACAGTTTAAATATTAACCTTAGTTTTCTCCAATGTGGACTGAATGACTGATTTCTCTGTCAACATTCCTAGAGCTAAGTAAAGGTATTGGGCGGGGCCAACAGTATATAGGAGATGAGACAAGAGAGGTAGTTGACGATGGGCAGGGATATGAGGAATGGCATCTACAAACACTCGAATGATTTCAGCAACTGATGCCAATAAGGGTGGTAATGAAGTAGGTGTGGCCTTTGTTGAATAACGTCGCTTTTTGGATGATACAACAGTTGAGTTTAACTAAAAGGGAGAACAAGATGAACAGCTGCTAACAGATGGACTGATAATACCTCTAGTAAAGTTGGTATAACTGTATCTAATGTTTTGTTAATAACTTGAAATGTGTATGAGTCATCATGACGTAATAGACTGGTACCCATGAATGTGAATACAGGCATCAAATTATGAAGTATACGAGTCTGAAAAAAGAATATAATATTTTCAATGTACAAATAATTACAAATTGTTTTTGTTTCCAATTTCCATCTATCTATCCATCCATTTATTCATCCATTACCGGGAATATTTTAGCAGCTGTAGACAACAATAGAAGTGCACTATGTTGAGTATGAGGATTAGAAGAATGACGCAGACATTGAACTATTTGTTCAACATTAAATTGAGACTCTGGTAACAACTCTGATAAGTTGAGGTATACAATATATTCATTATATATGTACATGTCCAAGTATAAGCAAATACCTTGTGCATGATGTAGTCCTTTGTTACTAACAGTGATACATAAGTCTAATAAACTTGAGAGAATCAGTTGATGTGTGTATTCCAAACTATCTCCTTCTCTTTCTTTTTCCAGTTCTTTTGTCTCAAAACACCAAGACAATAATGAAAAGAGACAATTTACTAACAGATGACACTCTTCAATGTCACAGCAACGATTCTGAATAACTTCCAGAATGGCAGTCACTCGTTTCCATGACAACAAATCTGCACCCCCAGATTTGTCTTTAGACTCCACAGGAGCTCTTGATTTCCTGCAATAATAAGATTAAAATTAAAATTTCATTACTAATTGAACCTTGTTCGTTTAGAGGGTGTGGCTTCAACTTTGGTAGGCTTCAGATGATCCTCTTGTCTCGTTAGTTCAGTGATAAGCATCTCCGAATTCAAAGGTAGCTACAACCAGACATAACACAATAGATGTCTTATGTTTTTAACATGACATACTTGTTGTAGACATTGTTGAGAGAGGACAATAATAGCGGAGATAGTAGATGTGGTCATAAGATCTATGATACTCTGTAGAATGGTCTGTTGAAGGTGGGTGGAGCTTAATGATTGGTAGAACTTAGCAGTGATCTATATGAATAGGGACGTCATTTGAAGTCCATGTACATCTATTGTAGTGTACCTGATTAAGTGCTATGACAGCTGGTGAGGGATGTGATGGTGATAAAGGTGTAAAGTGTGTAAGTAGTGAGAGAAACAATTCAAATGTTTCTGGCTCAGCTTCAAACCATGATCCTACAGCTGGAGTATAGCAGGTAATAATTAACTGAAATATTTCTGCCTCATAAGAAGATAAAGGATATGATACTGTAAGAGAGAAATGAATTCAATTAGAAAAATGGTATATCACTTTAACATACCTTCTTCTGTTTCCATAGCAACAGTATGTTCTTTAATTTGATTTATAAAATCTTTTAAACGTGTCAACACACCAAGTAACTTGGACTAAGAATGAAAAACAAGTTTAAGTAAGATAAGTGTATTAGGACATCACTGGTTTATTAATGTCTAAATTAAAGAGTTTTCCTATTTTTAATCATCATTATTAATAAAGGATATTAATTAACCATTAATAAAGGACATTAATCAACCATTAATAAAGGACATTAATTAACCATTAATAAGAAATCATTAAAGACAAAGAATGTTCCTACTATGTACATGCACATTCAAGACTTTATAATACATATATTTAATATTCATTTCATACTGACCTTGTGATCAACTTCAGTTAATATTATCATCAACTGATACTGGACATAGTGTGGAGGAGAATCTAATCCAAATACCATTAACAATAAAGAGTCCAAGATTGATTCTAGTATTGAGTTGTGTGCTCGAGATTCTGCCTTCTTACGGCTCTTTCTCCGCCCACCAGGAGTCTCAGGAACATATTTAGAAATAGCCTCACTCTCTTTCATTGTCAACTGTCCAAACATTAGCCTCAATGTAGCAGGATCAGTGAGAAGTTCTACTTTCTTCTCATTGATAACATCAAGGAGATAGAGTAGAGGAGATGAAGCATAAATGTCTGGAAGAACAGCTGGGTCTGAGTGATGTGCTGTTTGATGTAGGGTCTGGAGACATTTCATAGCCCCCTTACGTAAAATTTGATATGGACTAGCAAGTGGTAATAGTAGAGATGAAACCACTGGAGAGAAAATAAAATGGATGAACAGATGACTTGAAGATTAGTGAAATGGATAAATGTTTTAATAAATGGATGCATAAAATTAGCTAATGGATGAATGTATTTATATAATGGATTGATAGATAAGTATAATGGATGAACATATTACTGAATGGATCTCCTTAAATTATTACCTGGGCAATAATTAGACAACAAAGCTGTCACTTGGTCATGACTCATTGCTCTAATATAACACTCAGCTATCTTTAATGCTCGTAATTGAACTGCCTCAGTAACTATAGCAACATTACATTGAGGATCTGATATGGGGACTGTCCATATCATTGCTAGAAAACGAAGGAGAGCACCACGTCCAGGAAAATGGATCTACATAAGAAAAGTATGCCGACTGTATTATACAATCTCTTATATTAAGGACACCAAATGTTCAGGAAACTGTCCCATACTAATAATTTAGTGTATTATATAACCTCTATATCGAGGTCACCTCAACACTAAAGTGCTATACATTATGTAACATTATGTAATACCTTGAACAATTCCTGTAATAGTTGTCTACTTCTGTTAGTGATAGCAGCTGTATTATCTTTGTCACTCCATTGTGCCAGTAAAACAAATAGTGATAGTATTACATAATAATATAACTGTTCATTATTGGTACCTCCCACGTCACCAGTAGGGGGATATAACCACAGTGCTATATGTTAAATAGAATAGACTCACAATATTAACACACACTTACTTTGTGATAGTTCTGTTGGTGATATAGTATATTGGACTAACTGGTCTATTAACCATAGTAACAAGTGGGTGTGGCTTGTACTAATTACACCTTTTATATGTTTCTGCATCAATGGCTCCAATATTGAATTTAAAGTGGGAATGGCAGACAAAGAGGTGGAGTTATCAATATTCGATAATTGTGCCTGTTTTAAAATGTATTTTGAAAGCGGCATAGCTAATTTAAGGTGATGGGTGTGGCCACCTGTTGCCAAGGCAATACCAAGCAATGGAATAACAAGAAAATGAGTCATGTGATCAGAAGTGTCGTCTAAACATGAGATAAGTTTGTGAACCTAAAAAATCACAAATTACATACAAACTACATGTATATAAAGCCAATATAAACTGACCAAATTGGTGAGCATCTGTGTTTCCATGGCAACCAATATATTAGCTAAATGGATAATGAGTTGTATGAGACAAGTACTCAATAGTTGAGCATTATTTGTAGAAGAATTGTCTGGTGACAAGAGTGAACTCCATTCTATGAAATAAAGAAAAGGAGATTAGAACCACAATGTAATGATCAAAACAACAGTGTAATAAATGTACATGTATATAAGTCATTACATTAAACCATTATATCTGTATAGTACAGTACTATAGCATGGAGTGATAAAAGGATGAACATTCTGGTAAACACAGTACTCAGTTTAATAAAACTAACCTTCATTTATAGCTATTGTATTGAGGTTTCTCAGAAGTGGGTGACATTTTGAAAGTGAACTCTCTGATACTATCTTAAGTATATGACCGCATTCACTGTTACCATAGTAACCAAGAAGCATTAATGGTAAAATGGCCAAAACCACATTGTCTAGTTCTTTAGAATAGCTCTCACAAAATTGTTCAGAAGTTATTAATGACACTGCTACTAGAACACAAGACTGCCTAATGGATAGAGAATAAGTTAATAAACACATCAATATGATCACAATAACATGAAGACATACACAGTTGACATTTAATAATGTACATGTGTTCAGTAATATTTAATACTATTGTGTAATAAGGTTTAATTTCTATTAATAACTGTTCATTGTTTATTGCAGTATTTAAATAAGACACATTATCTCAACATTATTTTATTACAGCTGCTCTATGAACAGAAGAATATGTTATAAATGTACTAATTACAACAACAGCAATCATCTCTATATACATGTATACTTACCAATCTTTTGAACCACGTGTTAATTTTTTCCGAGATAATAAGTTTATCAGAGACTTTAAAAGTCTATCTTTATCATCACAATACGTCAGTAACAACTTAAATATAAAATACATAATTCATATAATGTAAAGAAATACTATGTTCTACCTCAGATCCTAACTGCACTGTTTTCATGACAACCAATGGTGAGTCATCATTAAGTCGAGATAATATAGCAGATGAAATGAAATCCTTATCGTAATCATGGTAGGTGGAGTCACCACACCCACTAGTGAGGACACGACTGAGATGATTAACAGCTGATGCTCTGATAGATGAGTCAGGATGATGTAATGTTAGTACTAGTGTTTCTCCAGTACCAGGTATAAGCTATGGACAGATAAAAAGATAAATGGATTTATAAAAGGTTTCAAGATATATAATACAAAAATAGACTCATTAGATTAGATATAATGGACACATGATTTGATATAATGGACACATGATTTGATATAATGGACACATGATTTGATATAATGGACACATGATTTGATATAATGGACATATAATTTGATATAATGGACACATAATTTGATATAATGGACACTAATATAGTACCTCATGACGTGATCCTGGTAGTGCTAAAGTTACAAACTTCTGAAGAGTTTTTAAAACTTTCTTGTTTCCTTTAACTTTGATATAACTTTGTAATACTGTATCTAACTGACGAGGATATCTAGAGGAGAGAAAGAGGAGTATTTATGTGTGACAAAGTTAGCAGTTGCTTACTTGGAATCTATAGATTGAGCAAGTTGCTGCAAACTGGGTATGTCACGAGGAAGTCCCTTGTGATCTTGAAGATAATGATCAATAAGATACCTATAAATATACATGTACAATGGACACAATACATGTACATGTATAGAGATACTTACTTTATGATAGTAGTAACTGTTGTCTCTGTTAACTCAATATTATTAAATGTCTGTAGTATTAGATCACCTGATTCCTCAGACCCATCCTGAGATAGGGTCTGGAAATATTTAACTACAAGGGACCTCAACAACGGTGTTAAAATAGATGAGGGGTCACAGAAATTGGAGATAGATTCCAGAACAGGAAAGAAACTCTCCTTCTTTGTAAGTATATATTTCAAAGTTCTAGAGAAGATAAAGCATAAGGAACAATTACAGACACTTAACAATGAAGACACAGTGACTTACTTATCTGAGAGGTGTTCCAAACATTCTGCATTAGCACACAATACAATTATACATGATATACCCTCCTCTTTTAAAATAGGACCAAAATTCTACAACAAAGAAAAACACAACTATTAATTACACACATTGTACAGAATATTATTTACAATCATTGAACAGTTGATAATTTTATTATCAAAATACATTATTATATTCTGACCTTAGTAATACAGTCTAATAGAGACATTGTTAACATCTTATCCAAAGTGACCTTTGATGCTAACAAACTCACTACCATATAAGACCCCCCCCTAAAGTCTAAATTTGAGGACTTGAGCCCTTTTAGCAGACAAGGTAGTAGACGAGATATCAGTTCTTCTGTGATGGGTCCCCTCTCAAGGACGTGGGTAATAGTAGAGACATAAAAGGAGATAAGGACACGAACTGATGACTCCATTTTGTCTTTGTGAAGAGTTAGAGATTGTGACACCATATTGAATATAAAAGAGAGAAAAGCGGGATTTGAGAGACAATGTTGGATCAAGGTAAGATGAGAAAGGGGTGTGCCCTCTTTTTTTAATGGGTGGAGCCAATGCCAGGTTGAAGAGGGATCTTTGATGGGAAGTAATTGTACAACACGAGCAAACAGGTTTGTCTCGTAATATGGTAAAATACATTCCAATATAACATCAATGTTACATTCATGTATTCTAAATGCTCTAATAAGCCATTCCAGACACTTATGTGCTGGACGAAGGAGAAAATATGGTGATAACAGACGTAGGAACTTTGTTATTAAGTTATCAAGTTCCTTGATGACAGACTGTACTTCAATACTTCTCTCAAATTGTTTACAGCTCTCAGTAAATAGAGATTCTGTGAATTCTGAAAAGGCAGGTTGGAGTGTGATAAGTTCTTCTAGTCCATTCACACCTAGTGAATGGATAGAGTCAATGTCGAGGTTAGCTGCCTCCTGGGCTGTAAATAGAAGAGAAGGTTTTCTTCTCCTCTCTTTCTCCAGGAGACCTGACTGTCCTGGTATTTGAAGTTTCTTTAGCTGCTTCGCTAAAGAAGTGGCCATAGTGCATACCACGTGGTTAGAAGTTTATGGAAGTATACGGAATTAATATACGGAATCACAACTTTTAGCAGTAGGAGTCTAGGAGAACACGAGTGCATACCAAATTGTTTTAGAACCAAAACAAGTCTTGACAGTAAAAATAAATTTTAAAAATTCACAAATTTATATGTAAATTTAGACTAATTCTATCAACTGGTTCTTAAAAGTAAATAGTGTCTCATGAAAAAGTAGACAATTCCTATAAAAAGATTCTGATACAAGGAAATTATAATTGAGAAAATTTCTTACCTCATAGTACGATCACTTAATAGACATCTGAGAAAAAGGTAAGCCAATGTCATCTTTTTTAATGGATGACTCAACTTGTGGTGGGAGGTAAACAAGGTGCAACCACCTCCCATTTGCATCTTCTTCATACACTAGAATCACAAGGATTGGTTCACCTACAAAGTTATGATGTTGTCCATTGCCGTGATAGATTAGATGTGCTATCCTATAGTGAAAGAAGGCATTGGTTTGTGAACTAAAATGTTGATTAGCAATTAATTAAGACAATGTTACTTCACCTGTAGTTATCAACATAGACAGGTTCAGTATGGAGAGTTGCTTCTAGTTTTTTGGCAACTGTTTTACCATTAATAGGTGGAGCTCTCAAATAACAGTATGTGACACGGTCACAAGTCCGTGGAGGATTAGGCCAATTGTCTCCACTAATGTTCTGGAGGCCTTGACGTGGACCTAATCCAACAACCTCAACATTATCATAACCAACAATTCTTTGACCTGGTTGTTGAGCCATTATATGGAAGCAATATAAACAAGTAAATTAGGAAGAGTACTGAAATGTAAATGTGCATGCACACATTCACTCTATATATTAGATATAGTAAATTGAAGGCTGATCCCAAATATCTGTCTGTATAAATTATTGTAAGATAGGCCACATCCAATTAGCCACAGCTTAAGTTTGTGTACTTTTACTTAAGTACTTCTAATAGCATAAAATTTTCCCTATGAAGCTTTAAGCTGTGATTGAAATAAAATTAAGCTCCTAGGAGAGTATGAGGTTGAGGAGGAAATATCAAGTTACATGATTCATTGATCTTAAATACTCAAACTAGACAATCATAAGTTGGAATAAGTATAGTAAGACCAAGGGATTTATAATTTAGAAGCCCCAGAATTGTTACTATAAAACCAAAGCAAACCGGTTTTGATCAGGTGTTTAAATTATGTAATCCCCATTGTTCAGGTCCTGTCATTGATAGCAAAACATATTGAAAAGAACTAAGTGAACCCTCCTAACTAAGAAAGCCTGATGAGTAACCAAATATAGTTGTTTCCTCTGTCTGACTAATCAGATGTTTCATTTAAGTTATGTACAATGTATACTCATTGACTTTGTTTGATACCAAATTAATAGATGCACACACACACACACACACATATATGGTAGACTCAATGTCAAGAACAGGTTGGAGTACTAGAAATAAGCAACAATTAGAGTAGATGTATATTCATTATAGACAGTACATAATAATAGACTGACCATGAGTTAGCAATATAATTCATTCACATCTAGTGCATGGATAGAGTCAATGTCGAGGTTAGCTGCCTCCTGGACTGTAAATAGCAGAGAAGGTTTTCTCCTGCTTTCTTTCTCCAGGAGACCTGACTGCCCTGGTAATTAAAGCTTCTTCAGCTGCTTTGCCAAAGTAGTGGTCATAGTACACACCACGACGATAACTACTTTACGAAAATATACGGATTTAATATACGGATTTACTCTTTATAAAGTATGATCCAAGGACTCGTACCTAGACGGAAACGCTTTTTTCGAGGGAAGGCGCTCCGACTGGGTATGCAGTGGGGTCAGCGTGGCAATACCCACATCATTAATTTTAATTATTATAAATTAATAGAAATAATTATAATGAATAACACGATACATATTACTTTATAAATTCTCTTTTAACAGGAAGCACAGCTACAAATATGTATTTTGATTCTTAACTTCTAACTGATATTCCTTGTCAAATATCTAAATCTGGAATATAGTCATCATATAGTTTTTATATAATTATTAATCCCAGATAGTTAGCATTGCCAACTAATATATCAAAAGTCATTATCACTTCTAGCAACTTCATTCTTTTACTGAGGATTAAAGGAAACACATGTTAACATAGGATTCTATAGTTTGCTATTTTTTAGCTGAACTCTTAATGTACAAGAGAATTGGAACATAGCTTTATGAATAGAATGGTAGGGTAGATAATTATACCAATTGTGACGGATAGGACACACAGCCATGTGGTCACTAGAACACTTACGTACATCCTAGATGTGAGGTCTATGATTACTTGAAACTTAATGTAATATTTGAGTGCAGTAATACTAATGTCACTTAACAATAATGTATACAACTAACTCTACAAAAAATTAAATGTGATTTTATGACATGAGGTAGTTCTCAATCATGGCTTTGAGTTTAGAAATTGTCTAAAATCATAAGTAGGAAAATGATTTGAAATGTTTTATAAAATTACCTAAGTACGTCTTTGTTAAGTAGAGTGATCTTTTGTACTCAGAAATGTTGTTAAAAATTGTAAAATAAGTGGAGATTCATTAGTTTACATGTACATATACTCAGAGAATAATGGGACATCATTTTAAAATGAAATACAACTTTTAATACTAGTAATACTAAGTCACTAAACAAGTAGCTAGTACTGTAACTTTATAGAAAATTGTTGCTATGGAAATCATAGCTATGATCACATGTTTTTGTTGTTGCCTTATAATGACATATCATGTTGCTATGGTAATGTTCCTATGGCAATATATGTTGTTACTATGGTAATTAATGCTATGGTTACATATATGATGTTGCTATGATAATATTGCTATAGCAATTGAAGTATACTTTAAGTTTACGGATATAAAAAATATAACAGATTTGTACAATGTTCACTATTGTTTGAATGTTTATTACATGTATACATACAAATATACATAATATTATCTGGTTTAATTCTAATCTGGTAATTTAATTCTGTTTTAAATTTAATCTGTCTTAATCAATAATTTTGGATTTTAAAATTAAATATCATACAAAAGTATAATATTTAATATAGTTATAATTATATTGCAGCAAAATTAAATAATACTAAGAAACTCTAATTACACAAATATTTTATACAGCTAAATGCAGTGACACTCATTAATACTCAGAAAGCTTATATTTACAGAACACAAAATAGTAAATGGAATCTTTTTGTATTTAATTTCTTAAGTTGTATTTCATCTCAACATCATGCTTTGCATCTTCTAGTTTTACATATTTCCAGTCTTCAGGAAGATCTATTTCATATTTGAACAGTTCAGCAATTTCTTTAATGTACTGTGCTGTAAACCATTTCCAGTATGGTGCAACCTCACGTAGTTCATTTGGTATGAACCAATTTGGATAGACTTCACGATATTCCTTGTAATAGATATAATCATCTTCAGAGCCTGGACGTCGGAATTGATGATCTGAGCCAACGCGCTCTGTGCAGATCTCTGTTAGCATAACATTAGAATCTTTTCCACGATATCCTCCTAAGCATAGTGGTCGATGAAGAGTACAATGATGATCATTAGTATGGTTACTATCAATTATCTCACATTGCTCTTTACAAAATGGACACTGTTCACAGCAACCAGCTGTGGTGTCTCGTACAATTTCAGCTGGATGTTTTGCCCATGTTAACATGTTTAATAGTTCACATGTTTCTGGGGTTTGAAAGCTCGCTAAATAGTTCTGTTCACATCGTTTAATTTGTTTCAAAAACTCTTCGGTAAGAAAATTCAAGTCGGCTTCTTTTGTATCAACTATATCTTCAAGTTCTTCATAAGTAAGTGGTAAGGAGTTTGAGACCTCTGTATGAAAATACTTCAGCCATTGTTTAACCTCTGAAAAATGAAACATTGCAGAATCTGGTTTAGCTGCATTAATAATTACTGTTACAAGTGCATTTAGTTCTTTTTCGGCTAATTCAACAATTTTCCATTTCCCATTTGCTGATTTGCAATGTTGTTCTACAAACACCTTGGCCCATTGAACATAGCTTTCTGATATGTTTGTGAGATAAGTTATATATAATTTAAAGTCTTGTTTTTCTAAAAGACTGAGCAATATTTGACCTTTCAATGTCTTTTTACTATAGAAGATAGGATTGCTTTGACATAAATCATCTACAATGGCTATTGCTAGGTTAGATTGTAGTACTGAGAAAAAATGCTTATTAACAAGTTCAGTAAGGCACATAGCAGCTGCTTTTTCTAGTACTGTCTTATTGCATAGAGTTTTGAACTTAGTATCATACGTCTTTCGCAATGACTGCAAATAAGTAGTTGGATGATCCTTTATCATGTCTTGTTGAATTTTAGTAAACACATTTAGTGCATAGCCAGCTACTTCTAAAATTATATCAATTCGATAATCAAGAGTGAATTTGAAGGTGATCTCTGGCTTAGCTTCATAATCATCAATCGCTTTATTTAGCATTGTAACTACTGAAATTAGTTGTAAATCACTGTAACAATTGTTTTGTTTATCTAAAAAAGATTGAGCTTTTGACAACCAGATTGCTGTCATTTGTTTAGCTGAAGCAATTTTTTTCTCAACACTTGATGTGTTCACAATGAGATCTCTAGTATCTTTAAAGGCTTTTACTAATTTAGAGAATTTAGCATATAAATTTAAATGCTGTTCAAGGTCAACAATCAATCGTAGTGATTCCTGACCCCTTCACTCTAGTGGGCATTCCTGCACTTTATCCATTATTAGCTGATCATGAGCGCTTAGATTGCATTTCGTTCTTAAACAAACCAAAATTTTATGACTGATGTTTTCTATTTTGGGAGGTGGATATTTTATGTTGATCTCTTCCATCCATTCTTTCCATTTACTGTCAAACTTTTTCTGAAGTTCATCATGATCCTCTTGAGTGAGTTCTCTATCCTTGTCAATGTCCATTTGTGAGACAAGGTCCTTCACTAATTCTGTAAAATGACTACGTGCATTATCCTTAAGTGTCTGCACTTTGCTCTTAGCATGCTTGCCTCGAATTGCATCTTGGCAAAACTTTCTGGCTGCATCTTTGTGATAATCTCTCACATTTCTCAGTTTTGTCTCATATTCAACTCTCCATTTTGCCATTGTGGGAGCCAGTGAGGACTTAGAATCTTCAAAAAAGTTCTTGACTTCTTTCATTACTGCTTCATATTTTTCATCTAGCTGTTGGTGTATGGTTAAAACTTGATCTTGTTCAATCTTATCTAAATTGCTATTATCACTAGATGTATTGCAATTGCTTGTTGCATTCTCCCACTCGAGAACAAGCTTTTGTAGTTTCCATGACCATCGACTATATTCTGCATCAACACAGCTGTAAGCTTCCATTTCAAGTGTGTTTTTAAAGCTAAAAATAAAATTCTCTTTAAGAATGGCATTCCATAATAATGTACCTCGCTTTTTAAAATGACCAATGAAGCAAATAAAGTCTGTAGATTTAGATAAATCAGTTATAAACTTTGATTTGAGTTTAACAGCAGCTTCACAATAAGCAGGATTAACAGGAGCCATTGGAGGATTGCCTTCCCATAAACTTGGAAAATTATGAACATCAGTTTCATCATTAAAAGCTATAACATCACTAAAATGGACATATAGACCTTCACAGTGTTCTACCTTAGCTGCAAGTACTGTCATTCTATTAAGTTTGTCTAGGAATTGTTGTCTACCTTCATCAGTTTTGCTGGCACTTACATTAGCAACATGATGTTTAACAAACTGACAACTAGGATTAAGCTCAACATTTTTCATACGTATAAAAGCATGTACTGTTGTTTGCAATATGTCATCAACATCAGCTGGTACTTCACCAAATATATTAATAATAGTGACACTAGCTAGACCAATTACTAATGCAGCTAATTCATTGTCGTGTTGTTGTGTATCTTGATCACTAAGTTCAGGTGCACGTAATCCTTCTGTAGCAATAACTAGGACATAATCACATTTTGTTTCAGTGGAAAGTTTAGCATCAAGTTTTAGTAGTTGAAAGTATGCTCCACGTGTACATCGACCAGCACTAACAGCAAACCGAACTCCAAACAATGTGTTCAGTAAAGTGGATTTACCAGTACTTTGAATTCCAAGGACAGAAAGAATAAATATCCTAGAATTGTTAGTACATTTTTCCAGTTGATTAAGGACAGCAGTAACCCATTCTAGTGGTATATGAGCAGCATCACCATCAATTATTTCAAGTGGATGACCTAACAATAATAACTCAGTAGCTACCTTTGGAAGCATATTCACATGTGTACGTGAAAGTATTTCCTTGTTGACGTGGCAATTCATTTCATTTATACATTCATAAAGTTGTGCCAGCTCACGAAACAAATGCTCAGGTCCAAAATAAGCATTAATTAAATTTTTAGCTTGTTCTTGAAGACTCTTTCGAAGTTCTTTCATTTCTTGATCTTGTATATCTTTGCTACGCAACAAATCATGTATAACTTGGCATTCTCGTTGAAGATCAGGTAAATTTTTACGTGAAAAATCATCAAAATAAAACTTTAACCATTGAAGAAAATACCTTTTTACTTCCACTTTTTCTTCTAACAAGACTTTCAAAAACTTTTCCATCACATTAGAGAGATTTTTTACTCTATCAAGTTGTTGTTTGCGTACCAATTCTTTTTTTTGTTTCATTTCTGAATCAAATATTATGATTCCTGAACACCCTGAGTCCTCCAACTTCCTACGATTTTGCTTCTTGTCAAGTTTAGCCCAATGGTGCCACAGGTTCGGTCCTTGAAGAGGAACCATAACCTCTTTTACTTTAGCAGCTGGTATACCATTTACTTTTTTCATGATATCACTTGCTAAACTTTGACCTTGTTTACAAGATATACTGTCTGCATCAACTTTAATACGAAACTCATTGCATGAAGTCAAAGTTTGAGAGAGTTGGCAATAATGATGTTGAGAATCACTCATTCTTTTGTTTATTTTTGAACGAATTGATTTCACAATAGCTGCTGGTTCTTTCTTTAACAGTAATATCTCACAATTAGGAACTAATGCTTTTAGATCTTGTTTGTCTTTTTCAGAATGCAAAATAAAAATTACTTTTCCATGAAATTTTTTTTCAGAAAATGTTCTGGTATTTTCAGAGATAATGTCTTTTTTATTTAAAAAGACAAACAACATATCTGAATGAGCTATTAGAAAATTAAGCTGTTGTGTATGCTTATTTGCATTTCCACGAAGATTAGCAAAAGTGATGGCATTACTAAAGATATCACTCATTTCACCACTAGAAAAATACCAACATGCTTCAACAAGCCCATCTACAAACTGACGTGGTACACTACTTCCTTCACATTCATGATTAAAGAAGAAATCATGCTTCAAGTCACTGATAACACTGTTAAGAATTTTTGACTTAGAACAGTTAAGAGGATGATTGAAACGTATGAAGGATATCAATGGTGCTTGACAGTCTACAACTCGACCATCACATGCTTCAAAAGTGAACTCTGTCTCTGATATTTGTACTCTATATTTCCATTGTTTGATAATAGAGTACATAGCCCATAAAGGAAAGACTACAGTATCAGAGACAGGATCAGGTAAAAGTAGAGGAACAGCAAGTTGACAGGACATAAGCTTAGAGTATAAATCTTGTCGTAAAAAGTCATCAGCACAGTGAATTAAAGCAAATAGACTGTCCATAGGATGAACAGCTATTTCATAATCATCATCCTCATCATCATCGTCTGTACTATGTTCTTCAAAAAGAAACACTTTTCTACAATTGTAATTAGACATCATTATTTTTTCAAGTATTAAGTAGAAAAGTTTATGTGCATCAAAAGTACCTCTATGATGATCTGGTTCAATTTGACGAATCAAAAGAGCATCTTGAAGTGTTAACTTTTGAGGAAAGTGTTTAGTATGTCCTAACTTTTCCAAAAAGTACAAGAAGCGAGTGGCATTGTTCAGCGTTACATTTGCTACTTTGAATATTGTTGTCAGACATTGCATTTCATCATTACTGGCTTTGGCTGCCAGGGTACTATATATTTTAATGTCACCTTGAAACTTTTGGAGATCCTTGACATTTCTTATGCCATGTTCTTCAAAAATGGGCTGCCATTTAGATGAAGATAGCTTGTTATTCCTCAAAAAATAAGTCAAATCCTATTATTTAAGAAAAAATTCATGGCAATGAAATAAATTTAATTTAAAAATTATTAGGTTTTAGATTTGTGAGTCTCATTCAGGTTTATTTTGTGTGGTTTAGTCTCATTTGAGTATTTTCAAAAGTTGAAGGAATGATTTTGACAAAATTTCAGAAATAGTTTCTCTGAGAGAGAGGTTAGTTATTTACATCAAATGATTTCATGAGAATCAAACATCTGGTAGCAATATAATATTGTAATGGTGTAATGCCTTAACAGATTACCAAATACACCAAACACAAAGTATAGTCTTTAAGGAACCAAGAAAAAATCTACAAGGTATAGACAAACTTGTTTTTGTCCATTGTACTGGCAATTTTAATTTTAATTTAGTGCACACAATGATGTAATGCTACATGTATCAGTGTCCACTTGTTCTCACTTTGTCTTTCAATTGTAGTCCCAGACTAGAATATTTGTTAACCACTTTTTGAGGATTACGAGACTGGGGTTCAGCTAAATAAAGAAATACAGCTTGAGCCACACTTTTACATAAGTCATCCCCAAACTGCATGCTGGTCCGAGGATGAAGCTATGAAATTACAGTTATTTCATGATCAGTAAGTTGAATATACATTTCAAAAAACCACAATATCACTGATATAAAATGGTATCAAGGTGCAAAGATAAGCTTAAAAGGATTAGTTGGACCTTTAAATGTTGTACATACCTTCTTCAAACTGCTTCACTCTATCAATAAATGTATGGATATACTCAAGCAATTGTTCCTTTTCTTGCTCTAATCGGTAAGCATCCTTTTGTGCTTGCTCCTTTTCTTGTTCCAATTGATAAATATTATCTTGTGCTTGTTTCTTTTCTTGTTCCAACATTGTCTTGTATTTGTTGTTTTTCTGAGCATTCTCTTCCAATTGTTGAGTTAGAAAGTTGTTTTCTTTCATCATCTCCAGCTGGTTCTTCAATGGAGATAAACTAGAGACAGCATGCTCTGCACATATGATAGCATCACTCATAGTAGGTCGCTCATTAGGATCATTATCCAGACAAGACTTGGCAAATGGAAGGAAAGGATTATCACTAGATATTGCTGTGGTATATTTTTTTCTCCTGCTCCGCTCTGGTATAAGAATGTGTTTACCTTGATGTTGAGTATCAGGTACATATTGATCTGTAGGTTCAGGCCATTGATGTGTGAAGACATGGAGGATGAGACAACCATAGGAGAAGACATCTAGCTTGTGGTCATAACTTGGATTGTCCTTGAGAGCTTCAGGAGGCATCACAACAATATTACCTGGTGCTTTAGTAAGTTGTTGTCGTTTGAAAGTGTCTGCCATTCTAGATACACCTAGGTCAGATATCTTGGCTATAAAGTTAGAGGTCAGCAATATGTTATTGGCTGTGAGATCACGATGGATAATGGGAGGTCTCTTACAATGAAGATAATTGAGACCCTTTGCAACATCAAGAAGAATGGAGTACTTGATTTGAAGTGGAAGATCTTGATGTGTTTCTAAACATTGTGTCAATGACAGAGGAAGATACCCCATTATTAACATAGGTAGTGGACGAAAACGTCGTGAATAGTGGACACCTATTAACTGTACAATGTTTGGGTGACGTTGTTGACAATGACAGTGGCACTCTTCAGCAAACTTGTCTAATGTTTCATTCTACAAAGAGATAACAAGATACAGTGATCATTTCATCATTAGCTAGTATATGTACCTGTACAATATCTTCATGTAGAGTCTTTCCAGCACAAACCAGTCCACTCACTCTAACTTCAAATACCACACCATAAGCTCCACGACCTAATCCTTTCCCAGTAATCTCTACATCATCCAGTACCAAAGCTTGAAGCTGAGCTCGAATTAAATTTGGTTGAGCTATGATAAGACCTGAAATCAAAAGTAATGATAATGACATCATAATGATCCCAGTTATAATATTTTAATGATAAAATGATTGACTTTATTAGCCAAGTAATCTCTACCCAGTATTTACAGATAGATATATTGTTATAATTGATACAGCACAAAACAAAGAGAAAATCATTCATTTATATACTGTTATGTATATAATATATATGAGGGAATATACACTTGTCACAGCTTTGCTTGCTATCAATTATGATAGGAAACCTAACATACTTAACACTGATACAGTCCATTGTCTTCATGTAAAAATGGATGTCAATAATTATGTCAACTATATAATCTCGACCAGCAAAATAATATATATATATATATATATACTAATGACTTTAGTATACTATTGACTTTATTAGCCAAGTAATCTCTACCCAGCATTTACAGATAGATATATTGTTATTATTGATATGAAATGAAACAAAAAGACAAAATCATTCATTTATACTGTTATGTATATAATAATTATATGTGAGGGATTAATGTACAGCTTTGCTTGTTATCATACATAGCAATTATAATAGGAAACCTAACATACTTAACACTGATATAATCTTGACCACCAATATATATATATATATATATATATATATATATATATATATAATATATACCAATGCTAGTTAACAATGCATGCATTTTAATATGGAGAGTAAATAACAAATATATTACTTACTACATTCTGTTTTCATATCCTCAGCAATAGCACTAAGTAATGGAGGATGACGTTCTAAAACCGAAATAATCTTTGTAAGGTTAGTAGGATCTAAATCAACTGCTCTAGTTAATCCATCTAACAGATAAGAATTTCTGGTATCAAGATTGCTACTCTCATTATTAGCTTTTATTCGAGTTTCTTCTGAGATAAGTTTAGCTGAGAACAAATCTGCTGCTATTGTCACTGGATCGGTAACTGTACGTAGCAATTTACTGTAGTACTTCTGTAACACTTGATATTCTTTAGTAGAGGTGTCAGTATTACTAGCGGCCATTCTAGCTAGTAGATCCACCCACTTTAGTAGAGACAATTTCCATATTTGGTGTGCGCACGTCTCTCAAATGAGCCACGCCCTCATTTACCTAATTACTCCACCCACTCATCTGTATTGAAGTGGACATTTTAGATAGTCACAGGTTGAACTGTTTTGATTACTACCTTATTTTTGATTTTGTTAAATATATTGCCACCATTGAGTAGTATAACTGGAAATGATACTGTACATAATATGGATATGTAGATACCATCATCAGTCATATAAAGGACAATGTTAGGTTGACTGTCATCAGCAACGGTTACTTCAATACCCTTAATAGTTAGAGGATATTGCAGCTGTCCTTTAAACTTACTACAATTTGGATTATAAAATATGTATTGATAGGAAGATGGAAAGTATTGAACTGTTTGTTTTCTTTCAGTACATTCATGTAGCCAATTCTAAAACAAAGAGTAATTACATGTAAGCATTTTAATGTATCATACCTTTATATTTAGACATTATTTTGTCAGCTAAGTCTTGTTGATTAAAAGTATCATCTCTTAAAATATCTATGAAAATCATAAAGGCATTATGTTTGACATGTTCCTTTAGATCATCAAGAATATAGTCAAGACGATCTGTACTAGTATCTCCTGTTTTCTTGTCTTTAACAATTTTGTAAACATGCTCAGAAATAATTTCTCTACAGTACAGTTTCCTTGCTAGGGCAATGGGGTCAATATTTGATTCAACAATAATATCAGTACATTGAACTATTACCCTTTTACAGTTTAGACTACCATCTAGAGTAAAGAGACAAAACAGAGTTATTAGTAGTATATCAGAAGAAAAAGTAATGTATAATGAGATGGTTTGACTATAAATAATTATGGCCATGTGAGGTAAATGGGCTTGGTAATAGCAACGTAGACATAGCATATAATGTAATACATTTATCTCTTGAAACACAAGTAACCTGAAAGGTTGCATGTATTAGACTTACCAGTGACTGATTGTGGACCTCTGCTTTGATCTTCTACATGAATAGGATATGAGTCTAGAAATATATAAACAGTCACAAGACTAAGTTAAATTTGATCCTTACTGTGTGTATATTCATCCAGTGATACATCAAGGACAATTTTAGGTAGACTGTGATTAGCTGGTGTGACGTCAATACCTCCAATAGTTAGAGGATATTGTAGTTGTTCTTCAAAGTCAGTAGTGTTAGGATGAGCACATATTAGTATGGGAATATATGGAGGATTAGCACTCTTTGATTGATTGTAATCATCAACATCTCTTTTGTTGATCTATAAATAAAATAAATATCATAATTATTTTGATTATAACATTACATTGTTCACTTACTAAAGGAGGTATATGTAGAGGTTGTACTCTCCAACCTGCACTCATGACACCATCTTCAGGGAATCCTGAAAGCTTTAACATCATTTCCATATCACTCTCCATCTCAGACTTTTCTTCTTCTTCTCTTGATAGAAGTGTGTTAGTGGCAAAACGAAATCGAAAATTAGAATGCTTTTCTCCAAAATCAGCACTAGATAAGAAATCTTGAAGGGACTATAAATACAGTGTATGTATTTAGACAAGACGTTTAAATAATTTTATTACCTTTGAATACTGGGTATCTTGTGTAACAGCTAAATTCATATGCCATTTCTTAGGACCCATACGTTTATAGAAGATATAAGCTTGATAGTAACAGTTAGGATATTTGATACCATCACCTAATATTATCAGAATAATTAATTACTAAATTATAATTGGTCATTTCTTACCAAGTCCTCCTACAAGATGTGCTACTAAAGCAGCACCACCCACCACGGCAGCTGCACCACCCCCAACCACAGCTCCACCAACAGCACCACCAACTGCAGCAGCTGCACCACCAATAACAAGTACTATAGCCAACAAAGAGAAATTTTTGAGAGATATAGTGCCAGATTGAGACTCAGAGGAGAACAATCCTCCTGGTAGGTAATCAAACTTAAAGGGTGGGCCAGATTTAGCAACAACAAAATGTAGATATTGTGTCTGTCTCTCATCAGTTATATCAGCACAATGCATCAACTCAACAGTGATTGGTTTGTTAAGCTCAGAGGAACTGGATACTGATATATAACACACTCCACTGATAAGTGTGCTATCTCTGGGGAACACAAATTTGTCTGCACCCCATAAACCTTGAGTAGCTACTTTATATATAGACTCTACTGGTATGATGACCTCTGCAGGGATGACAAGTTTTAGCCCACATTCTTCCAATATTAACTCGTGTTCAGTATGAGCATTGTAGAGACAGAGCTTCTTTCCTACTGTCACCATTCCTTCAAATGAGTCTATACAACATTAACAGTACATTAGTAAAGTACTACATATGATAGGTATAGGTTACCTGATATGTTAGTGTAATTCCAATAGTCACATTGGATAGACTTATCACTGAAGTCAGTAGAGATTTGTACCTTCTCTTGAAGATCATGTAAACCTAAACATGAGATTATATGTAATATAAAAGTTACTATGACTTAAATGTGTATAATATAATAACATATCAATTTAAGTAGAATTCTGGAAGTTATCATTTTTTATGCCACTGTGAAAAGACCTCAACCTTTACGTACCTTTTAAATGATATCTTTCCTTCTATCCATGCATCCATTCACCACATTACCCATATATCAATTATCATATTATGTAGCATGTTCACTATAGTTCTTACCAGGAATGACATGTTTCATGTCAAGATGAAGTAGAGCCTCTTCAAGCTGTGCCAATGTACCTCCTTTTAGAGACCATTCCTCTAACAAGTACTTCAGCTGTTCTATACAATCTCCTTTATAATACATTATAAAAAGCTGCCAAGAGGACAGTAGATATGACCTTTTAAGAGACATACAATTAGACATGCTATAGATGATTTAGCATGTACTACTTTAACATTATATATATGTCACATTAACATCATACTGTGTTATTTGCAATGATGCAGTAATGTCAGGTATAGGTTGTATGTAGTGAGAGCTGCAGTCCTCATTGTGTGATGTGTTGCAAACAGAGCCATAAGTCTAAGGATTGTTGTAACGTTTTCTAAGAATAGCTAAATGTGGGTGGAGTTAAGTTCATTGGCATATATCATGTGCATATATCTGGTGCATGATTTTATGTTATATCAGTTGCCTGCATCAACACTTTAAAATTTTATATGAAATCACAACTATGAAAGGTATCTTACTCCAAAAAATCTTGTAATGTACTCCCTCATTATAAGGACATGTCAAATTAGCTTTAGAGAGTACAAGAACTGAAACCAATGCTAATTGGATTGTTCTGACTATGTCACAGCTGTTATGATAAGCACAAAACCATAGTTGTTACAAGTGTAGTACAGAGGTTATACATAAGACAGACATGAGATAGTATGTTGAAGTAGTCACATTGGCGGCAGTAGGTTGGAGTAGTCACTTTGGCGGCAGTATGTTGAAGTAGTCACTTTGTCAAAAACAACCAATCAATGGTAATAGTGATTTAAGTAATGTCATTTCTTGTGGTATGAGTGGGGTGGCTTGGGTTGGCCTTGTGGCTCATATAATTCACCCTCATCTTTTAATTCCTATAGTAACTTCCAATATATTGTCTAACATATAATTAAAAACACACACACAATTACTACTAACCTTTCTTGAGTCATGTTTTCAGGGACTTGAGTAAAGTATGCACTGATATATATCAAGTGAAATTGGATTAAGTAAAAGAATGTGATCTACAAAAATTTTCCAAATTTAAAAATTGAATAATGGTAAACTTACTACTAATATTTAAAAGATAAATGTATAGAGTTATTTAAAGAGCTGACTGATACTTGCGACAAGAAATCATTAGCTTTAAACCTATAGTTATGGATGGATGTAAACTGTCATCTCTGGTTACAACTTTCTATATAGTTTCACGCATGCTTACATTAGTCTCTTCATACAACAAAACAGTTTGAACATTTATGGGAATCATGCATCATACAATAGCTATGTTATTCAAGGGATTCTTTAATGGATTATCATGTGAATTTCTTACCCTATGAGGACTAGTCTACTATTATAATACTCTAAGAACAATAGCTATTGTCATGATTATTCCACTTGTTATAGCTATTATAAGTAATATTATGAAGGACATAAACCATACATGGTTATAGTAAGTGCACTCTCCCTAATAATATGTTTTTCCTTTTGATTCCAAACATAATAATGACAATATACTAGTTCCAGGATATATGTGTCTTATCATCTCTTTATCATAGTCTTACTCATGGCAGCATGAACCATGTGTTCTTCTCACTTTGTCATTTTGCCTACTCTCAATTTGTCCACTTTTGACCAATATCTTGTTGTATACTTGTTATTATATTCTAGATGAAAATGTAATTGTGTGTGTGTGTGTGTAAATATACATTAGACAAGACAATGGTTTGAAGGCTTCTATAGGAAACGGAGTATGAGAATGGATTATCTAACCAATTTGTAACCATGCCACAAGGCCAACCCAAGCCAGCCCAGTCATACCACAAGAACAACCAATCACTTTAATAAAAAGGCTATACAAGAAATAACATTACTTAATCTACTATTAAAACTGATTGGTTGTTTTGCCAAAGTGACTACTCTAGCATACTGTCTGGATAGACTTCAATCATAGCAATGTCCAAATTTTAAAATTGAATACTGGTAAACTTAATACTAAGCTTTAAAAGCTATATGTAAAGTAATTTGAAGAGCTTACTGCTTATATATACTACTTGCAACAAGAAATCATTAACTTTAAAAGTTATAATTATGGATGTAAACTGCCATCTCTGACTACAACTATATGATTACATATATCCTTATATTAGTCTCTTCATACAACAACACTTAATGCTTGTGGAATCATGCATTATACAAACGCTATATTATTCAAAGGATTCTTGTAATGGGTTATTCTGTGAATTCCTTCAGGATGATAGCTATTGTCATGATTATTCCAATAGATTTCTTGTCATAGCTATTATAAGTAATATTATGATGGACATAAACCATGGTTATGGCAAGTGTACTCTCCTTAATAATATGCTTTTCCTTTCAATTCCAAAGATAATAATGACAACACACTAGTTCCAGGATAGATGTCTCTTAACATCTATTTATCAGTTTTACTCATGACAGCATGAACTATGTGTTCTTCTTACTTTGTCATTTTGCCTACTTTCAATTTGTCCACTTTTGACCAATATCTTGTTGTATACTTGTTATTATATTCTAAATGAAAATGATTTGAGAAACACAGAGATAACTAACAGTATGTGATATATAATGTGTTATAATTATAAATTATCACTTTGGAATACAAGAAATACTGACAGTACATTAACTAGTTCCATGAAGGACAACTCTCATTATCATTATTTTATTTATGACATTACTATGATTGACGTCTATCCAGACAGTATGCTAGAGTAGTCACTTTGGCAAAATAACCAATCAGTTTTAATAGTAGATTAAGTAATGTCATTTCTTGTATAGTCTTTTTATTAAAGTGATTGGTCGTTCTTGTGGTATGACTGGGCTGGCTTGGGTTGGCCTTGTGGCATAGTTACAAATTGGTTAGATAGTCCATTCTCATACTCCGTTTCCTATAGAAACCTTCAAACCATTGTCTTGTCTAATGTACTAATGTATATTTACACACACACACACACACAATTACTACTACTCCTTTCTTGTGTCATGTTTTCAGGGATTTAAGAAAAGCATGTACTGATACATCAGGTTGGATTTGATGAGATGTAATCTGTACAAAAATAGTTCTATATTAAAAATTTAATATTGGTGGATTTACTAATAAGTTTTAAAAGAGAGAGGCTGATATATGTAGAGTCATTTGAGGAGCTAACTACTTATATATATATACTAATTGTAACAGACAATCATTAACTTTAAAAACTATAAATATTGATACAAACTGCCATTTCTGGCTACAACTTTCTGTATGATTTCATCTATGCTTATGTTTAGTCTCTTCATGCAACAGCACTTTGAACACTTATGGAATCACATGCGTTATACAAAAGCTATATTATTCAAAGAATTCCTGTAATGGGTTATCCTGTGAATTCCTTACCCCTATAAGGACTAGTCTACTACTACAATACTCTCAGGACAGGGTATTGTCATGGTTATTCCAATAGATTTCTTGTCATACCTATAAAGTAATATCATGATGGACATAAACCATGGTAATTGAAGGTGTACTTTCCCTAATAATATGCTTTTCCTTTCAATTCTAAACATAATAATGACAATAAACAAGTTCCAGGATAAATATCTCTAGCAACCTTACATCATAATTTTACTCATGACTGCATGAACTACGTGTTCTTCTCATTTTGTCAATTTGCCTACTCTCAATTTGTCCACTTTTGACCAATATCTTGTTGTATACTTGTTATTATATTCTAAATGGAAATGATTTTAGAAACACACAGACAACTAACAGTATGAGATATATTATGTGTTACAGCTATAATTTATCATTTTGGAATACAGGTACAATACAGACAGTACAATATATAGCTAGTTTCATGAAAGACAACTCTCATCATCATAATATGCTAGAGTAGTCACTTTGGCAAAGCAATCAATCAGTTTTAATAGTAGATTAAGTTATGTCATTTCTTACATAGCCTTTATTAAAGTGATCAGTTGTTCTTGTGGTATGAATGGGCTGGCTTGGGTTGGCTTCTGGCATGTCTTAAAATTAGTTAAATAATCTATTCTCATGCTCCGTTTCCTATAGAAACCTCCAACTTATTGTCCAACCTATATTTACACACACATACACACAATTACTACTAACCTCTTCTTGAGTCATGCTTACAGAGACTTGAGAAAAGCATACACTGATATATCAGGTTGGATGTGATGAGATGTAATTTACAAAAATAATTCTAAATTAAAAATTTGATATTGATGCATTAACTAATAAGTTTTAAAAGTGATAGGTTGCTATGTGTTGAGTCATTTGAGGAGCTAACTACTTATATATATATATATATATATATATATATATATATATATATATATATATATATTTATATATATACACACACTACTTGTAACAGATAATCATTAACATTAAAAACTATAAATATCAATATAAACTGCCATCTCTGACTACAACTTTCTATATGATTTCATTCATGCTTATATTAGTCTCTTCATACAACAACACTTTGAATACTTGTGGAATCATGCATTATACAAAAGCTATATTATTCAAAAGATTCTTGTAATGGGTTATCATGTAAATTCCTTCAGGATGATAGCTATATATATATTGTCATGATTATTCCAATAGATTTCTTGTCATAGCTATTATAAGTAATATTATGATGGACATAAACCATGGTTATGGCAAGTGTACTCTCCTTAATGCTTTTCCTTTCAATTCTAAACATAATAATGAAAATACACTAATTCCAGGATAGATGTCTCTTACCATCTATTATCATAATTTTACTCATTACAGCATGAACTATGTGTTGTTCTCACTTTGTCATTTCCTAGTCTCAATCTGTCCACTTTTGACCAATATCTTGTTGTATACTTGTTATTATATTCTAAAGGAAAATGATTTGAGAAACACACAGATAACTAACAGTATGTGATATATAATGTGTTATAGCTATAAATTATCACTTTGGAATACAAGTACAATACTGACAGTACAATAGCTAGTTTTATGAAGGAGAACTCTCATCATCATAATCTCATTTATGACATTGTTATGATTGAAGTCTACTGATGTATGAAACAGTATAATATGCTAGAGTAGTCACTTTGGCAAAACAACCAATCAGTTTAATAGTAGATTAAGTAATGTCATTTAATGCATAGCCTTTTATTAAAAATGATTGGTTGTTTTTGTGGTATGACTGGGTTGGCCTTATGGGTTGGCTTTGTGGCATGACTCGAAATTTGTTAAATAATCCATTTTCATACTCCATTTCCTACAGACATATCCAACCTATTGTCTAACCTATATTTAATTTAACTTAATTGATACAAATTCATACTATTGTTCTCTATAGAACTATACAATATCTTGCTCCATTGTTAATGTTTCATAGCTACTAGTCACTTGGTTAGTCAGGTCCACCACTATATAGGAGTGTACCTCATTTATATATTGTAAATAGTAGCAGGCTGCAACCAGTCATAGCCTTTAGAGATTATTTTATTAAGATAGATACTTTACTGCTACTTAGGACTTTCAAATGAATATGATGTGTTTTATCAATCTTTATACCTGTTATCTGTTCATTTTTGGCATTGCCATTGTATATATATATAAAATTTTTATTATGGTTACTCACATTTTTGACTCATTCGTTGTTAATACAAATTATTCTAGAGAAAGGCATGATGATATAGCTAGGAGCCTAGGTCTTGTTGCAGAAAGAATACATGCAGTTCCTCAAACAACTTCTTGCACTACAAATTTAACTTATACCACTTAGTCTAAGAAGTCAGCCCCACCCACTAAGGAATTAACATCTCCTTATGGTAGTATGGTATATATCTACATATGTTTATGTAATGATAAACGGACTATTTCTCTCCCAAATTTGCTATCTGTCACTGCCAGAGTGAGGTTCACAGTAGTCTGTATTATTTGTGATCATAGATATTAGCGTAGAAAGATATATCTATGATGTTTTAGTAAAGTAAATCAGATCCAACCCAAAGCAGCCTTAACATAAGTTTGTACATTTCATCCCAATTGCAATGTTAACATTTTGATTTTTATTATCAAGGTTAATTGTTAGGAAGTGGTTATTTGACTGTGACTGAGAGCTTGTGAATTTTAGCTACTTAACTTGCTGCACTTTATTCTGATTGGCCAATACACATGACTATCAATATAACACATGATATCATGTGTTATATAAATAACTGTAGAATACTATACTACACCTATTTTACAATAATCAATATTTGTTTATCTAATAATATATAATAATGCTTTCACTTTCAGTTTATTGCTTTAGTTTATTAATCTATTTTTGAAAGCCATATATTTTTATTGATTTATACTGTGATAATATGCTAACTGCTTTTGAGGACTCACTACTACACTTCATTACTAATTGTATGTTTTATTATTATTTTATTAATATATGCACTGAAATAACACTAAACTATTAGTTATGATGTAGAGACAAGTCCTAGAGCTAACACAAATATAAATTACTTCTAATAGAAAGTGACAACTATATATGGTTGTTTGTGAAACATCAAATTTGTATATGGTATAAAAGAAATTATTAGCACTGCTTTATGATATAATTAAGGGCCTGCGTACATCATTATATACCTATTTAGTTTGGATGACTTGTTTATAATATTTATACGTTGCTATTTTACTATTAGTGTTAGTATCTTTTACTAATGTATATTGAGGACTTGTGTATGATACACCACTGTTTGCAATGCTAGCCATGAGTGAGAAACAAAGTTATCATAAGAATAGATAGTGATGAGTTTATAATATTCTCACTTTGGTTTCATCCCAAATTATAGTTACTATCCTTGTGTTTTCATAATGCCTGAACCTATTTGTGGTATGATGTCATGATCACAGTACTATCTCTAACTACAACAGTGACTTCATACATACTTACATTAAATATACGTCAATACTTTGAACAGCATCTATGGAATCATATATTATGAAAGTTATGCTATTCCAACAAATCCTGTCATGGCCATTATGAGTAATGTAAATCCATGAATTCCCTCACAAGTAAGCCAATGCTTTAGAGACTCTAAAAATTAAATATCAAGACAATAGCTATTGTCCTGACTATATTATAATTAAATTACTGTCATAACTATGAATGTGATATTAAGAAACCAAAGTTATCATAATTCTTTACAGATAATAATGCCTCCTTCTACATGTAACCTTTCACAAGATTATGTCATCAATAAATCATAATAAAATAATATTTTTTAATTAAAACAGTTACAACAATATCAAGTTGTATTCATTCCATATAAATGTATAGAATTAATATATATATATATGGATCAAGCAAAGGAGGACTAGAATAATATCAAGATTAACAATTAATTCATTGATTCATATTTATTTTAATCAGCTGCTAATTTAAAATTTAAATTTAATTAAAAATTCAAAATTCAACAAGTAAATATAAAATGGATTCTAATTCTAAACTGGTTCTTAATAGGAAATAGTGCTTCAATGAAAAATAGCAGTTTACTTCATTTGTATGAAAAAGATACTGAGAAAAGTAAGCTAGTATCATCTTTTTTAGTAGATGAATCAACCTGTGGCTGGAGATACACAAGATGCAACCACCTCCAAATTATGTCGTGTCCATGCACTAGAATTACAAGGATTTGTGCACCACAAAGTTTAGATGTTGTCCATTGCCATGATAAATTAGATGTGCTATAGTGAAAGAAAGAAGGCATTGGTTTGTGAACTAAAATGTTGATTAGCAATTAATTAAGGCAATGTCACTTCCCTTGTTGTTATCAACATAGACAGGTTCTGTATAGAGAGTTGCTCCTAGTTTTATGGCAATAGGTTCACCATTACTAAGTGGAGCACTCAAATAACAGTATGTGTCATGGTCACAAGTTTTAATAATTATAAAATAATTATAAGAAATAACTATAATGAATAACATATTAGTTTATAAATTCTCTTTAACAAGAAGCATGACTACAAATTATGTGATTTGCTTCCTAACTTCTTACTGACATTCCTTGTCAAATTTCTAGATAAAACACATATAATACTATTGGTATTACCATGCAAGTATATGTAATTGTCTGACTTGATACAAGTCTAGGTCTGGAATGCAGTCATCATATAGATTTCATAGAATTATTAGATCCCTGGCTAGGTAAGTTGACATTGCCAACTATTATGCTTATAGAAACCTCAGTCTTTTAATGAGGATTAAAGGCAAACATGTCAGTATAGGATTCTATAGTCGCTAGTTTTAGTTGAACTCTTAATGTGCAAGGGAATTGGAACATAGCTTTATGAATAGAATAGTAGGATAGATAATTATAGCAACTGTGACAGGATAGGATACAACCATGTGGTCTCAAGAACAAGTATGTACAACCTAGATGTGAGATCTATAATTACATGAACATTAATGCAAGATTTGAGAGCAGTAATACTAATGTCACTTAAAGTAATATTTGCAAATAACTCTATAAAAAATTTATGTGAACATGGGTTAGTTCTCAATTATGGCCTTGAGTTTAAAATGGTCTAAAATCATAAGTAGGAAAATGATTTAAAATGTTCTATGAAGTTAACTAAATAGGTCTTTGTTAAGTAGAGTGATCTTTTGTACTAAGAAATGTTGTTAAAAGTTGTAAAATAAGTAAAGAGATTCATTAGTTTACATGTACATGTACTCATAGAATAATAGGACATCATTTTAAAATGAAATACAACTTTTATTACTAAACCACTAAGCAAGTAGCTGTTGCTGTAGCTTTAAGAAAAACTGTTGCTATCAAAATCATTGCTGCTATGATTACATATTTTTGTCACTATATAGGGACATTTAATATTGCAATGTAAATGTTACTATGGGAATGGTTACATATATGTGGTTACTATGGTAATTGATGCTATGGTTACATATATGACAGCTAGCTATGTTAATATTGCTATAGTAATTGAAATATAGCTTAAATTTTACAGATATAAGTAATATACGAATTTGTACTATGTTCACTATTGTATGAATGTTTATTAAAAAAAGACACAATTTATAATTAGCTACAAACTATTAGAATTATTTCTCCAGTAAATAATTGATTGTATTAAGTACATGCTGTATTTGATATGAAAGTTGATATTTAAAATGAAAGTGCTTGATAATGACAGAGAAGGTTGCAAACGTGTACATAGTGAACCAATGGGTGGAGTCAGTAATGATTTAAACCTGTTGCTAAGAGACAGATATATAATTAAGAGTTTATTTACCATAAATTCATTCATACAGTAATGTTAATGTTGGTTACTTAGCTATGATCTATTATTTTAATAATGTTATTATTTATTACTCTGTTGTCTGTGGATATCCCATCCAATAATCATGACTTGGAATCATTTAACTGTTGACATCCTGTTTCAGACATGATGAAAACGTTTATTAATATGTAAAAAAAAATTAAAGTGAACCAGATGTGATTACAAAACCACTAAATTATTAATAAGAATGAATATAAGCAGAATTAAATTGTCAGATTAGAATTAAACCAGGCAATGTTATACATGTTTGTATAATATTATATGTAATAAACATTCATACAATAGTCAACATAGTACAATACAATCAATTATTTACTGGAGAAATAATTCTAATAGTTTGTAGCTAATTATAAATTGTATCTTTTTTTAATGTCTTCTCTTGCATCTGCTACTGTTACACTTCTCCAGTCTGCAGTTGTAGTTGAAGGAAGCTCCACTTTATATTCAAACAACTCAGCAATTTCCCTCTGGTAATTAATGATGAACCATTTCCAGTATGGTGCAATAATATTTTGTTCATGTGGTATAAACCAATCTGGAAAAATTGTACGATACTTCTTGTATTTTACGAATTTGTCATTTGAACCTGAACATTTAAATTTTCGGTCCATTCCTACAAGTTCTGTACACATTTCTATTGTCATCACCTGAGAACGGATGTTGCGCCATCCTGCTAATCCTTGTGGTCGATGAAGACTGCAATGATGTTTACTAGAATGGTTGCTGTTAGTTTCTTCACACTGTTCGTTACAGAATGGACAACGTTCACAGCAGCCAGCTATGGTATCTTGTATAGTTTCAGCTGGATGCTTAGGCCATTTTGACATGTCTAATACCTTGCATGTTTGCGAGGTTTGAAAACTTGCCAAATACTCTTCTTTACGTTGTTGTATTCCTTTCAAAAATTCCTCTGTTAGAAATTTTAAGTCACTATCTTCTTGTATGTCAATCATGTCATCAAGCTCTCGGTCATTAAGTGGTAAAGTGCTTGAGACCTTTGAATGAAAATGTTTCAACCATTGCTTGATATTTGATGAAGTCCTCAAAGAACCCTCAGCTGCATTTGTGATTCTTGTCACAAATTGGTTTAGCTCTTTTTCAGCTAATTCAGTAATTATGCATTTCCCTGTTCTCATTCTGCAATGTTCCTCTACAAATAGCCTAGCCCAGTCAAGGTAGCTTTGTTTGATGTTTGTAAGATAAGTGATATACAATTCAAACTTCTGCTCTTCTAATAGTCTTAGTAATATGTGGCCTTTTAGTGCTATCTTACTATAGAAGATAGGATTACTTTGTTTTAAATCTGTAACAATAGCTATTTCTAGCTTAGATTGTAGTGTTGCAGCAAAATGCTTGACAACAAGGTCAGTAAGGCACATTGCAGCTGCTTTTTCATGAGCAGTCTGATCACATAAGGTTTTGAACTTTGTATAGTACGTTGGTCTCAATGACTCCATATAAGTAGTTGGATGATCCTTTATCATGTCTTGCTGAATTTTAGTAAACACACGTAGTGAATAGCCAGCTACTTCTAAAATTATATCAATTCGATAATCAAGAGTGAATTTGAAGGTGACCTCTGGCATAGATTCATAAGTGTCAATCTTTGTAATTAGGTCTTGAACTAATGAAATAACTAACAGATCATTATAACAATTGTTTTGTTTATCTAAAAAAGATTCAGCTTCTGACAGCCAGCATGCTGTAATTTGTTTAGCTGAAGTAAGAGCTTTCTCCAAAATATGGTCATGATCTTCAGCTTCTTCGGTTAATATATGAAATTTAGCACTAAGATTTAAATGATTTTTTGCATCAATGCTCAATTGAAAGGGTTTTTGTCCTCTTTCTTCTAAAGGAATTTCTTTCGCTTTAGAACAAATTAAATAATCCTGAGCATTTAGTTGACATTTCCTTCTTAAGCAATTTAAAATCTCATTACTAATGTTTTGCGTTTCAGGTGGTGGATGTTCCTTATAAAGTTTTAGCATCCATTCATTCCATTTACTATTGAATGTTTCCTTTAGATAGTGATGATCCTCAGCTGTTAGTTTTCTATCCTTTGAGATATCCATTTGTGAGACAAGGTCCTTTGTGATGTCCATTTGTGAGACAAGGTCTTTCACAAGTATTGCAACACAAGTCCGTTTGTCTTCCTTTAAATGCTGTATTTTGCTCTTAGCATGCTTGCTTTGAATTGTACATTTGCAAAACTTCTCTGTAGCATTTTTTTGATGATTTTTTACATTCAACAGTTTTGTCTCGTATTCAAATCTCCATTTTGCCATTATGAGTGCCAATGACGGTTTTGAACCTTCAAAGAAGAATTTGACCTGTTCCATCACTTCATCATATTTGTCATCCATTTGTTGATGTATCATGTCTATTTGTTCTTGTTCAATCTTTTGTAATTTGGTATTATCACTAGCTTTAATGCGATTTCGGGTTGTACTCTCCCACTCAAGAACAAGCTTTTGAAGTTCCCATGACCAGCGGCGACTATATTCTGCATCAACACAGCTGTAAGCTTCCATTTCAAGTGTGTTTTTAAAGCTAAAAATAAAATTCTCTTTAAGAATGGCATTCCATAATCTTAAAATACGTTCTTTAAAATGATCTATGGAGCAAAGAAAGTTTAAAGATTTAGATAAATCAGTTATAAACTTTGATTTGAGTTTATGAGCTGCTTCACAATAAGCAGGATTAACAGGAGCCATTGGAGGATTGCCTTCCCATAAACTTGGAAAATTATGAACATCAGTTTTATCATTAAAAGTTATAACATTGCTAAAATGGACATATAGACCTTCACAATGTTCTGCCTTAGCTGCCAGTACTGTCATTCCATCAAGTTTATTTAGGAATTGTTGTCGACCTTCATTTGTTTTGCTAGCAGAAACATTAGCAACATGATGTTTAACAAACTGACAACTAGGATTAAGCTCAACTTCTTTCATACGTATAAAAGCATGTACTGTTGTCTGCAATATGTCATCAATATCAGCTGGTACTTCACCAAATATATTGATGATAGTGACACTAGCTAGACCAATTACTAATGTAGCTAATTCATTGTCATGTTGTTGTGTATCTTGATCACTAAGTTCAGGTGCACGTAATCCTTCTGTATCAATAACTAGTACATAATCACATTTTGCTTCAGTGGAAAGTGTAGCATCAAGTTTTAGTAGTTGAAAGTATGCTCCACGTGTACAACGACCAGCACTAACAGCAAGTCGAACTCCAAACAATGTGTTTAGTAAAGTGGATTTACCAGTACTTTGTATTCCAAGGACAGAAAGTATAAATAGTGTGGAATTGTTAGTTAGTTGTTTCAGCTCTTCAAGGACAGCAGTGATCCATTCTAGTGGAATATGAGCAGCATCACCATCAAATATTTCTAGTGGATGACCTAATAATAATAACTCAGCAGCTACTTTAGGAAGCATTTTGATACGTGTAAGTATTTCCTCATTGTCTTTGCTTTCCATAAATAAGGTTGACTCATAAAGTTGTGCAAGCTCACGAAACAAATGCTCAGATTTGAAAGAAGAAGCATTAATTAAGTTTTCAGCTTGTTTTTGAAGAAGGCTTTGAAGTTGATGTTCTGCTGTTTTCTCACCGCATAACTTATCCTCAAAATAAAACTTTAACCATTGAAGAAAATAACTTCTGACTTCCATTGGCTCATGTAATAAGACATTCAAAAACATTTCCACCATGCAAGAGAGATTTTTTGCTTTCTCAAGCTGACCTTTCCGCAAAATTTCCTTTCTAGCTCTCATTTCTGAATTAAACGTTTCTAATCCCTTAAAGCCTGAGTCTCCCCATTTCATACGATTTTGTTTCTTGTCAAGGTTAGCCCATTTGTGCCACAGGTTAGGTCCTTGAAGGGGAACCATAACCTCTTTCACTTCAGCAGCTGGAATGTCCTTTAATGTTTTCATGATATTACTTGCTAAAATTTGACCTTGTTTGCAGTATGGACTGTCTGTATCAACTTTAATACAAAGCTCATTGCATGAAGTCAAAGTTTGAGAGAGTTGGCAACAATGAATTTGAGAATCACTCATTCTTTTCATTATTTTCAATCGAATTAATCTCACAATAGCTGCTGGTTCTTTTTTTAACATTAATACTTCACAATTAGGAACTAATGCTTTAAGATGTTGTTTTCCTTTTTCAGAATGCAAAATAAAAATGACATTTCCACATATACTTACCGAAGAAAACTTCCCAGTGCTTTCAAAAGTAACATCATCTTCATTTAAGAAGACAAACAACATATCTGAATGAGCTATTAGAAAATCAAGCTGTTGTATATGCTTGCTTGCATTTCCACGAAGATTAGCAAAAGTGACGGCATTGTTAAAGATATCACTCTTTTCACCACTAGGAAAATACCAACATGCTTCAACAAGCCCATCTACAAACTGACGTGGTACACTACTTCCTTCACATTCATAATTAAAGAAGAAATCGTGCTTCAAGTCACTGATAACACTGTTAAGAATTTTTGACTTAGAACAGTTAAGAGGATGATTAAAGCGTATAAACGATATCAATGGTACTTGACAGTCTACAACTCGACCATCATGTGCTTCAAAAGTGAACTCTGTCTCTGATTTTTGTACTCTATATTTCCATTGTTTGATAATAGAGTACATAGCCCATAAAGGAAAGACAATAGTATCAGAGACATGGTCAGGTAAAAGTAGAGGAACAGCAAGTTGACAGGAAATAAGCTTAGAGTATAAATCTTGTCGTAAAAAGTCATCAGCACAGTGAATTAAAGCAAATAGACTGTCCATAGGATGAACAGCTATTTCATAATCATCATCATCATCTGCACTATGTTTAAAGAGAAAGACTTTTCTACATTCATAATTAGACATCATTATTTTTTCAAGCATTAAGTAGAAAAGTTTATGCGCATCAAAAGTACCTTGACAGTAATCTGGTTCAATTTGACGAATCAAAAGAGCATCTTGAAGTGTTAACTTTTGAGGAAAGTGTTTAGCATGTCCTAACTTTTCCAGAAAGTGCATAAAATCGATTGCTATTACTAGAGTTGCTTCTGCTATTTTGAATATTTTCGCCAGATATTGCTTTTCATCATCGCTAGCCTTGACTGCCAGGGGAATGCATTTCTTAACATCACCTTGAAAAGTTTGTAATTGTTTAACACTTTGTATCTGTTGTTCTTCAAAAAGAGATAGCCATTTAGATGATGATAGATTTTTATTGTCCAAAAAAATGGCCAGTTCTAGAGTTTTCTTTGATAGTTTAAATATTTGCACCAGATATTGCTTTTCATCATCATCACTAGCCTTAGCTGTCAGGGCATTGTATTTATTTAAATCACCCTGAAAAGTTTGTAGTTTTCCAATACTTTGTATCTGTTGTTCTTCAAAAAGAGGTTGCCATTTAGTCGATGGCAGATTGTTACTGTCTAAAAAAATGGCCAGTTCTAGAGTTTCCTTCGATATTTTAAATATTTGTGCCAGACATTGCTTTTCATTATCATCACTAGCTTTGACTGCCAGGGCACTGTATATTTTAAAGTTACCTTGAAAGGTTTGGACATCTTTGATACTTTGAATCTGTTGTTCTTCAAATAAAGGTTGCCATTTAGATGAGGGCAGGTTGATAATATCCAAAAAAATAGTCAGATTCTAAAATGTAATGAAAAAAATCATGTAAATATAGCTTGCAAATTCAAAGGATATCTTAGAGGCAGAATAATACTGTTATGTCTTATAAATGTTTAGTATATTTTTAATATCAACATCAGTTTACTCACATTACATTAGTATAATCATATATCATTTGGTCTGATACTTTACATAATTATATAGGTCAGAAACTTATTATAGTCATGCTGCCACCAAGTGTTATACCAAAAAACACATTACTAAATAAAAACATTCCACCGAACATAAATACCAGCTAATTTAGAGAAACTTTTAAATTTAATGTTTTTTAAAATGAAAAATTTGTACTGATAATAATAAAGTATATGTTCAGATGTGACGTTTCTGTCAGCTTGTTAAGTCCATAATGCTATAACTCTACATATTATTAGTATGTGGCCCATTAAGGTACATTTTAAGGACAGTTAAGACCTAAATGACCAAAGGCTTTAAGTACTAATTTAAAACTTTGGACAACTGGGACTACACCTTTTCAAGTGTTATCTTATGTTGACAGACTTTTATCTAGAATATTTAATAACTTACTAGAACTTTTGCCATTTCTCGAGTTTGTGGCTATAGACAATGTTGTTGCCAAATTAAAAGAACAACTACCTTCACTAATGTTCTGAAGTTGTAGTTGTGGAGTCAATCCACAACTACAACAAAATTGCAATGTACAATTAGAAAACACAATTGTAAAGTAAGCCAAATATAAAATATGGATAAAACTGTTTACTAAACCTTGTAATATTGTTATATACATAATTGGCATAGTTACATGTGTATTTAGTAAATTGACAGGTGATCCCACAAATCTGACAGTAGAAACTATGAAAAATAAGCTATATCCAAGTTATTACAATGAAAAAGTAACAAACCATAAGGGCGAAATCTCCCAAGAAAATACTGAAACCATATGCCATTTATACCAACCCATAAAAGAGCGGCCAATACATGCAATGATGTGATATTATATCAAGTGTATATAAAGGCTTTGCTGGTGGCATTGTGTCCTTTTTAGGGAATTTCATGTAGTTCAATATATTTTATTGAACCTACCTTATCTCCTTTCATTTTTTCATTTCTTGAAGACCTTTCATGTTCTTCAACAGTAACTTTATCTTGTATCATCTTAGTAGCAAGTAACAAAGTTTCTGGTTTCTCAGGGTATGATCTAGCAAATTAACAAATATAAATTTTAAGTCAAATCAATGAGAAAGTACTTACAGTACAGTGATCAGATCAGTATTAACTTTGTAACAATTTTGTGAGTCTTCCCACTCAAACAATTGAGATTTATGAGAAATTTCTTTGAATACTGTTGTGGGAAGACTAAATGCTAATTCTATACAGCTTTCTTTGTAATCTTGAAATTGGAAAAGGGCACTGTTTTGAAAACCTAGAAATTTTGCAAGGCTTTGTTGAATGACTTTTACTTTATTTCCAGTTAGGCAGAGATCAGTTGACACTTTAAAAGTGAGAATGGTACTTTCAGTTTGATCTTGGGATTGAACACAGGGTATTTCGAAAATTGAACGATTTAAATAAGGAAAGAGGTGACCATCTTCATACGTCTTTAAGTATTCTTTTTCTTGATCATTGCCTAAATTCTCAATAATAACTTGATGTATCTCATAATTGAACCATGTCGAGTGTTTGCATAGCTCACAAAAAGCAGCACTAACATTGCTATTGTTGTCAAAATTAAATACGACAGGAAGTTTTTGACTACCTTCAACTTGACCAAAACTATATGCAAGTGATTGAATATCGGTTGGGTCAATTTCACGAGATTTATATGAAAAAATAAATGATGAAACAAATTTTGTGTAAGCTTTACGTACATCACGATTCTCATCCATTAGTTGATTTCTCACAACCTTCTTTTCACTCTCTGTAAGTGTTTCCCAATTTGGATAATGACTCTTTGCTTTATCTGGAGCAAGTATACATGTAGATGGAATTTGAAGAGGCTCTGTTTTCTGTGAAAGGTATTTCAAAATAGATTTAGCAACAGACTGATCTCTCATTTTTAAGAAAGCTTCTAACAGTGCTAGAACAGTAGCAACACTGCTCGTATTTGTTTTCCAGGTCCATAATATATTGATCTTCCCATCTACATCATCTTCATTGCTTTGTGAAATACAAGCTAGTTCATCACTTGATAGATTAAGGTAATTACCGATTTCTTTATGATCTTTGATATGTTGTGAAATTTCAATGATGAGATTATCATCACACTCTTCCTCCAATTTCTCATGTGGTACACTATACTGACTCAAAAGAGTGGAAAGATGATCTAATAGAAATGATAAGAAGAACTAATTATATAAAATCAGAAAATTTGGAATCACATACTGTTTAATTAACTAAGATCTTAGAGCTTGTTCTCTCCATTCTAATACACTATAAATTTATTCACATATGGAAGATTGCATTATACTAGAGCTGTCATCATATTCTGGTACAATACATTAGTCTAGTAATAACATAATTGGACTTCTTATTAATAGTCAAATGCATGCATGGGATCTAGATATGTGGTTTGTTTGCCATCCTTGTATGTTGTACCATTACAAAGTAACAAATTGAATAATCAGTAATTCATATGAACTCAAGATTCCATAGTGTTTCATCTATATACATAAGCTACAAATTACTTTGCTAAAGTAACACTTTTACATGCAGTTTATAATAAAAGTAATGTCCATTCATGGTTACACATTAATAAAGTCTATGAGAAAAGACTTTTGTACTACACATATTTTACTACGACTATATATATATATATTTGAAATGGCTTGGTTCATTCTTGAGTTGCATTATAATTTCACAAATTACATACAAATTTGGTTTATATTGAAAAACTTGAAGAAAACATGAAATGTTCCTTTTCACAATTAAGGTCCCATGTTAGTACTTGACAGCCTATACAGTGACACAGCAAAGCTACCGTAGAGTACATAGTGACAGACCTTACAACACCTATTTATTTAATCTAACACCTATTTATTTAATGTTCATTCTTGGCTACACTTTAATAAAGCTTATGAGAGAAGACAGCTGTACTACAAACTTTACAACTTTATTAGGACTATATTTTATTTTTAAAAAAATGGCTTGGCCATTCTTAAGTTGCATCATAAATTGGTTTGTATGTAAAAAACTACAAGAAAACATGGAACAGCCTTTACACAACAAGTTACAGCAGATTGCATAGTTAGCACATGACAGCTCTTACACACAGTGACACAGCAAAGCTACAACGATTACATGGTGACAACCCTTTTAACATTCAAGGTCCCATGTTAGCACATGATAGCCCTTACACACCAAAGCTACAACGATTACATAGTGACAACCTTTTAAAATTCAAGGTCCCATGTTAGCACATGAGTCTTACACACAGTGACACAGCAAAGCTACAACGATTACATAGTGACAACCCTTTTAACATTCAAGGTCCCATGTTAGCACATGATAGCCCTTACACACCAAAGCTACAACGATTACATAGTGACAACCTTTTAACATTCAAGGTCCCATGTTAGCACATGAGTCTTACACACAGACACACAGCAAAGCTACAACAATTACACAGTGACAATCCTTTTAACATTCAAGGTCCCATGTTAGCACATGACAGCCCTTACACACAGTGACACAGCAAAGCTACAACAAATTCCATAGTGACAGACCTTACAAACATTTATTTAATCTAACTAACAAGGAATCTCATAGCTCTATTTTATCTACACAACTGTCAATCAGTGTATTAAGTAATGACGCTAGTGTAATGTTTAGGCATAGACAAAAAAAATTACCAAACAAAGACTTACATTTCCTGAGTCCTGTTAGGAGATCTTCATATTTAGAAGTCTCCACTTCTGTAGTTTCCAAAGTGATATAATTAACTTGCTTGACTATTGCCTCAATAGATCTACCACATCGACCAACTTCATAACTAGGTTTGCGATCTTTAAAAATGATTGGAAAAATCTTTTCTGTGTGTGTACTACAAGCGTATGTAATCTCTTGATGGCACATTTCAGAGTCAAGATAGGACTGAGTTATTACAGCAAGGAAGGCATGGCAATCAACAATTTTCTTCATAAGGTTTTCAGTCCATACACGTCCAGCAGGATTGTCGACAGGGTCTTGAAAAATAAATACTTGATCAATGTCAGCCTCTTTTTCTAGTTTTGTTTTCAGATCTTTAACAAACTGGTTGACTTCCCCATCTCTACTATAATAACTTATAAAGACATTCATTATTAAAAAATGGAGATATCACAACGAATAACAGTAGATTATAGATATAAACTGACAAGAGACGATAGAACAGCTAAAATGGACAAAGTCTATAGCCTGTACGTCTTCTGTCTTGTTTATTAGAACTATAAACCCTAAACTCTAAAATAATCTGCAATTTATAAAGGCTCGTCGATTCAGTCCGGTCAGACTTCCGTTACAACGTTGAAGGGAGACGCCCACTCGTATATATTAAGCGATAAATATAATTCTTATAATTACTAAACTCATTTTCGAGGACTTGTTAGTTTTAATATACTTCATTAAAAAATGAGGAGCTGTTAATATTATTACTAAAGGTATATATCTTCATTAGCCATTACTAATAAATTTTGTATTTGGCTACAAACTTGGATCTCAATATCTACACACTCTCCCAGTATGGGATCCTTCTTGATGTAACAATGTAATTACTATAAATAGCAACATGCAACCATGCGTTTCTATTTTTAGGGTTTAGGAGTGCTAAGGCTTTAGGAAATAGTTATCAATGGATGATGCAATCATGATGCTGGTTACATTAATGGTAATATCTGGTGAGCTGTATTATATTAGTAATTAGAACAGAGTGGTGTTAACTGCATCATGTATTATATTTATCAAAATAACATTGCTTATATTTAGAGTGCACAATAATTGAAAACCAATATTGATTGAAACAATAGCTATTGTCTGACACACATTTAATTTAATTTAATTGATACAAATTCTATACTATTGTTCTCCATAGACTATATAATGTCTTGATCCATTGTAAATATTTCATAGTTACTAGTCACTCGGTTAGTTGGGTTGCCACTGTGTAGGAGTGGGCCTCATTTATATATTGTAAATAGTAGACAGTCATAGCCTTTCAACATTATTATTTTGACGTAGTATAGTTATTTTACTGCTACTTAGGATTTTAAAATAAACATGATGTGTTTTGTTAAATTTTTAATATCTATGAGAGATGATCAGTGTTAAAATTGGGTTCCAAAATAAGAACTACAGTTTTGGCCAATATCTGTTGGATATTTGTTATTATATAAATGATTTGAGAAACACACAGATAACTAACTAACAGTATGTGATATATAATGTGTTATAGTTATAAATTATCACTGTGGAATGCAAGTACAATACTGACAGTACATTAACTACTTTTATGAAGGGCAACTTTCATCATCATAATTTTACTTATGACATTGCTATGATTGATACCTACTGATGTATGAAATGGTATGATATGCTAGAGTAGTCACTTTGGTAAAAACAACCAATCAGTTTTAATAGTAGATTAAGTAATGTCAATTCTTACATAGTCTTTTATTAAATGTATTTGTTGTTCTTGTGGTATGACTGAGCTGGCTTGGGTCGGTCTTGTGGCATGGCTCCAAATAGGTTAGATAATATTCTCATGCTTTGTTTCCTATAGAAACTTCAAACCCCATTATCTGACACATTTAATTTAATTTAATTGATACAAATTCTATACTATTGTTCTCCATAGACTATATAATGTCTTGATCCATTGTAAATATTTCATAGTTACTAGTCACTTGGTTAGTTGGGTCTGCCATTGTGTAGGAGTGGGCCTCATTTATATATTGTAAATAGTAGACAGTCATAGCCTTTCAACATTATTATTTTGACGTAGTATAGTTATTTTACTGCTACTTAGGATTTTAAAATAAACATGATGTGTTTTGTTAAATTTTTAATATCTATGAGAGATGATCAGTGTTAAAATTGGGTTCCAAAATAAGAACTACAGTTTTGGCCAATATCTGTTGGATATTTGTTATTATATAAATGATTTGAGAAACACACAGATAACTAACTAACAGTATGTGATATATAATGTGTTATAGTTATAAATTATCACTGTGGAATGCAAGTACAATACTGACAGTACATTAACTACTTTTATGAAGGGCAACTTTCATCATCATAATTTTACTTATGACATTGCTATGATTGATACCTACTGATGTATGAAATGGTATGATATGCTAGAGTAGTCACTTTGGTAAAAACAACCAATCAGTTTTAATAGTAGATTAAGTAATGTCAATTCTTACATAGTCTTTTATTAAATGTATTTGTTGTTCTTGTGGTATGACTGAGCTGGCTTGGATCGGTCTTGTGGCATGGCTCCAAATAGGTTAGATAATATTCTCATGCTTTGTTTCCTATAGAAACTTCAAACCCCATTATCTGACACATTTAATTTAATTTAATTGATACAAATTCATACTATTGTTCTCCATAGACTATATAATGTCTTGATCCATTGTAAATATTTCATAGTTACTAGTCACTTGGTTAGTTGGGTCTGCCACTGTGTAGGAGTGGGCCTCATTTATATATTGTAAATAGTAGACAGTCATAGCCTTTCAATATTATTATTTTGACATAGTATAGTTAGTTATTTTACTGCTACTTAGGATTTTAAAATAAACATGATGTGTTTCGTTAAATCTTTAATATCTATGAGAGATGATCAGTGTTAAAATTGGGTTCCAAAATAAGACCTACACTTTGCAAAATAGAGGATACACTTTTAGAAATAAGAGATATGATTTAAAATAGGGGGTACACTTTTTGAAATAGGGAGTATATAATTCAGAATATGGGGGGTATATCTCAAAATAGAGGGTACATCTGTTCCAAAAGTATACCTCCTATTCCAAAACACGTACCCCTTATTATGAAGTATACCTCCTATTCTAAAGTGCACTCCCTATTACCAAAAGTTTACTCTTATTTTGAAATGTATAATTTTCATATTTTGGAATAAAATTTTAACACTGATCACCTATCATATTATGCCTGGTTTCTGTTCTTTTTGTCATTGACATTGTACATATATTTTAATTTGTTTTTACTATGGTTACTCACAGTTTTTGACCTATTCATTGTTGATACAAATTATTCTAGAGAAAAGGAATAAAGACATAGTCCTAGTCCTAGGCCTCATTCCAGAAGGAATTCCTCAAACAACTACATCAATTGCAAATTCATTTTATTGTCATTAAGTCTCACGAGTCAGCCCCACCCACTATAAAAATTAACATATTATAATACACTATGGTATATGGTATATGTAATGGCAGATGGAGGATTTTCTCACAACTTTAGCTTTCACTACCAGAGTGAGGTTCAAAGTAGTCTGTGTCATTGTGTTCATAGATATTAACATAGAAAGATAGATCTATGATGTTTTAGTACTACGAGCCAGATCAAAGCAACCTTAACATTTCATCCCAATTGTAGTGTTAACGTTTTGATTTTTGTTATCAAGGTTAATTGTTAGAGTGGTCGTTTGACTGTAACTGACAACTTATGAATTTTAGCTACTTAACCTACACTCTATTCTGATTGGTCAATACATATAACTATCAATACAACACATGATAACCTGTGATATATAAATAACTGTAGAATACTATACCACACCTATTTTACAATAATCAATATTTGTTTATCTAATAATATATAATAATGCTTTCATTTTCAGTTTATTGTTATAGTTTATTAATCTATTTTTGAAAGCCATATATTTTTATTGATTTATACTTGATAACATGCTAACTGCTTTTGAGGACTCACTACTACACTTCATTACTAATTGTATGTTTTATTATTATTTTATTAATATATGCACTGAAATAACACTAAACTATTAGTTATGATGTAGAGACAAGTCCTAGAGCTAACACAAATATAAATTACTTCTAATAGAAAGTGACAACTATATATGGTTGTTGTGAAACATCAAATTTGTATATGGTATATAAGAAATTATTAGCACTGCTTTATGATATAATCAAGACCCTACGTACATCACTATCTAGTTTGGATGACTTGTTATAATATTTGTACTTTATTATTTTGAGTACTATTATAGTTAGTATGTTTTACTAATGTATTTTGAGGACTTAGTGTATTATACACCACAATTTGCAATGCTAGCCATAAGTAAGAAACAAAGTTATCATAAGTATAGATAGTGATGAGTTTATAATATTCTCACATTGGTTTCATCCTAAATTATAGTTACTAATCTCGTGCTTTCATAATGCCTGAACGTATTTGTGGTATGATGTCATGATCACAGTACTATCTCTAACTACAACAGTGACTTCATATATACTACATTAAAAATACATCAGTACTTTGAACAGCATCTATGGAAAGCTATGCTATTCCAACAAATCCTGTCAAAGCCATTATGAGTAATGTAAGTCCATGAATTCCCTCACAAGTAAGCCAATGCTTTAGAGATTCTAAAAATTAAATATTAAGACAATAGCTATTGTCCTGAATTTATTCTAAATAAATTACTGTCATAACTATGAATGTGATATTAAGAAACCAAAGTTATCATAATTCTTTACAGATAATAATGCCTCCTTCTACATGTAACCTTTCACAAGATTATGTCATCAATTAATCATAATAAAATAATATATATTGTAATTAAAACAGTCACAATAATATCAAGTCGTATTTCATATTCATACCGTATAAGTGTATAGAATTAATATATAGACTATGTGTCAAGCAAAGGAGGATTAGAATAATATCAAGATTAACATTTAATTCATTGACTCATATTTATTTACATCAAATTGTTTTAGAATTCAAAATTTATATTTCTAATATAAGTCTTACTGCTAAGCATAATTTTAAAATTCAAAAATCAACAATTATATAATATATATAAAATGGATTTTAATTCTTAATAGTAAATAATTCTACAATGAAAAGTAGCAGTTTACTTCATTTCTATGAAAAATATACTGGAAAGTAATTAAAACTACGAAAACATTACAAAAACATTTTAACTCATAATACTATCATTTCTAAGAAAAAGATAAGCCTATTTCATCTTTTTTAATGGATAACTCAACTTGTGGATGGAGGTAAACAAGATGCAACCACCTCCCATTTTGATCTTCTTCATATACTAGAATCACAAGGATTGGTTCACCTACAAAGTTTTGATGTTGTCCATTGCCATGATAGATTAGATGTGCTATCCTATAGTGAAAGAAGGCATTGGTTTGTGAACTAAAATGTTGATTAGCAATTAATTAAGACAATGTCACTTCACCTGTTATTATCATCATGGACAGGTTCTGTACGGAGAGTTACGCCCAGTACTCTGGCAACTGCTTCACCATTAATAGGTGGAGCTGTCAAATAACAATAAGTGACATAGTCACAATTCCATGGTGGATTAGGCCAATTGTCTCCATTAATGTTCTGAAGGGCTTGATTTGGAGCTAATCCATCAACCTCAACCCAATCATAACCAACAATTCTTTGAACTGATTGGTGGGCCTGCTGAGCCATTATAATTGTACGTTAGTCGACGTCGACCGACATTCCGTATATTCTATTTAAACGTAAACTAAAAATCGAAACTTCCTCTGAAGCAGGAAGATTTACATTGAACGACGATTGCAGTACATGGTTTTTTGAGCTATCTATAATTATAACTTGTGATATAACATGTGTTATATAAGTAAATATAGAATACTATAAATACGTACACCACACTTATTTTGGAATAATTATTGTTATCAATCTTTGTTTGTCTAATAATACATCTCTTATCATACATTCATTTTATTGGTATAATCTATATTTTGAGGGAGGACTATTATTAGTAGTATATTTTCAATGATTTACTTTGATGACCTGCTAACTTCTTTTGAGAACTTCCTACTATATGTACACTCACTATTAATAGTATGCATTATTAATATTTTATGAATATATGCAATGGAAATAACACTCTATAACCTATTAGTTATGATGCAGATACAACAAGTCCAAGAGCTAGCAAAAATAAACTATTTCTCATAGAAAGTAACAATTACACATCATTGGCTGTCTAATAATAGATTTGTATATATGCAATATAAGAAATTGATAGCACTCCTTTATGATATCAAGAGCCTATATACATCACTATATACCTATCTAGTTCGGATGACTTGTTATAATATTTGTACTTTATTATTTTGAATACTATTACAGTTGGTATATTTTACTAATATATTTTGATGACTTCATGTGTATGTTTACTAACCATTTTTGAAGGTTTAATTGTTATTAATTCAAAAAGGCACTACGTTATTAATCAAAGCTGTACCAATAGCTATGTGGACACTAAACTAACAATAATATTATTTCAGTTTGTTAGTTATATGATACAAACATAACAAGTCTTAAGAGCTTTTGATATAAACAATTATATATAAATTACTTCTAATAGAAAGTGACAACAAGATGGGCTATCTGGTAAACACCTAACTGGTATGATATAAAAGACACTCTATCATGACAATCAAGAGTCTTTATAATTTGTGATCTACATAGGTCTATAGGAGACCAATCAACTTATGCTATCAACATAATGAAGGGTGACTTATTGTTTGCTTTCATCACTCTCCTTCTTGGTGAAGTCAATACAAAAGTATTGCTACCTCCTGCAAACTCAGATCTCAATATTTATGCTCTTCCAGTCGGTCAAGGTGATAGCACCATTATCCAATGTCCAAAACAGTATGGAGGGTATGTAACTGTTGTAGACAGTGGCTCTTGTAAATCAACCAATTATATGACTAAAGAAAATGTTGCCACTTTTTTAGCTGGACATACAATTGAAAAAATTTTCCTCAGTCATTCTCACAAAGATCATATCAACTATGTTGATGCGATATTGCAGGGTCGAAGTCCTTATCCAGTTATCTACCACTCTTGCCCATGGAATGCAAACACTTATGGAAAGTTTATTAAAACAAAAGGTCTTACTCATAGACAAATCAACAATTGCTGTGGTAAAACTGGTATAAATGCATGTCATCAATATACAATATGTCAAGGGAATGTAAAAGTCAATGTTTTAGCATCAGGATTAGGTGGATGTACAGGTAATAAAAATAGAGATAGTTTGGTTCTACAGGTGGAGTACAGTGGAAAGACTGTTTACTTACCAGGAGATTTCGAAGGTGAAAACAATTTAATCCATTATTTTATCAACTGTGCAGGCAGTCTTCAATCAGACATATACAGACTTGCTCATCATGGTGCATACAATGGGAAAGCTAATACAGATACTATCTTGGACAGGATACAACCACTTTATGCTTTTTCAAGTGGTGGTCTCAAAAGCAGACACAAACATCCTAGATGTGAGGTTTTATTCTACTTAAGAAATAATGACAATCGTCTAGTTAATACTGATCCTCATTTGTATACATGCAATTACCACAAGCAATGGCGAAATGGAGTAGAAACAAAAGGTGTTTATGTGACAACAGTGATTAGTCCCTACACTCCAACAGTCTATAACTTTATCATTCTGTTCTCAATCAATACAAATCACATTCAATCACCTAGGTGGGTTAAATTCAACCATTTTCCACTTCTGACTACACAAAATTACCAACATGAAGATGGATACTATGTTTACAACACAGATGATGATGATGTTTGTTATGATTGATGACTGTATGTGATAAAACATTCATATGAGAACAGAGGCAAATTTTGAACCTTCTTTGTAGTGACAGTCATTTTTAGTCCATTATAGTCTAATTAGTAGACTACTAGTCTAATTAGTAGACTATTAGTATAATTAGTAGACTAGTGATTATAATATAATATTGTAATATAGTAGTTGTTTTCTGTTTTGACTTTTAAATCATAAAATTAATCTTAATTGCTCTCATTGGGTGTGGCATAGTTAATTTGCAAATTATTACAATTGCTTTCCAATCACCTATACATACCCAATATCAGGGCCTAAAAACTAGAGGTATCACTGCACAAACGTGCAGTGATTGGAAAAAAGTGTGCAGTGACTAGAGATAATTTGTGCAGTATTAATTTCTACATTATTTATACTACTGTGACATATAATGACATTTGTTATTAAGCTGAATTACATCAGTTAAAACTTCTATGATTTTACTGATAGCTACAGGGTTAAATTATTTAAACCTTTACTCACTAATGTTGAACATGTGTAGTTGCTAACTTGCTTAAATTCCTTATAAGGTAAAAGTTAAATTTGTTTGATTTACAATGTATGAATCAATGACTACAGAATATAAAGAAGCAAAAGCTTTTGTCAGACTGGTTAACACTTAAGCCAGCTGAGACTGGTGATTGGTCAAATACAAGTTGTGATGATACTAATTGTGAGCGTCACTCACTTCAGCCTTATCAAATGAGCAGTACTACCAATGCAATAACCAGAATGAGACTGGTGAAATAGGGAATGGTATTGATGTGGATAGTTTAGACTTTGAGGCGGAGCAAATGTCTGATGCACAAGATGGTGAGCAACAAGGTGATGATGTTGAACATGATGATATTGAACGTGAGCAGGATGTTGATAAAACCTTGATATTAGACCTGCTGTACAAGCCTGAATGAATAGTGGCAAATCAACAAGATTGCCTCATAAAAATTTTAACATTGATTGATATAAACAGCAGGAGTATGTATCTTCTTTTTTCTGACTCTAATGAAACTCAATCACATTCAATGTTATGAGTTAAATTTTAGACACTATACATGCACATTAATGTTATTATACTTAATTACTTGTAAAAATGTACTTAAGTTGTACACATGTGCAGTGATAAAAATTTCACTTTTTAGGCCCTGCCTAATATTATATATACAGTTAATAGAAACACTATAGTTAAATTTACTACTATGTCTCTGAGGTATTACAGGATTATTACAGTCTATATGTGAAGAGAGTAGACTGGTAGACTACTACTTTTAGTGATAATTAAGTATGATCCATACACAGTAAGTCCATGAGTTTTCTAATGAAGGAATATAAATAATATTAGAAAGTGATTATGAGTTAGTAGTTTGTAAACACTAGATACTTGTTATCACTGCATATGATAATCAATAATCAAGAACCTATACTAATGTTGCTTTAAAATACAATATTTTTTCAGTTAATTCTGAATTATGTATATTGTGTAGACAGCCACAAATCATTGCAATAAAGGTGGCTAGACTCTTGTCAAAAAATATATCATTAAATTATGTCCATATTCTCAATAAAATCTATGTTATATTACCATTAGTCATCTGGTATTAATGGGTGTGGTATAAAGTATTCAAACACATACAAGTTATGACTTCAATCATGATGATACTGATGCCATTAACGTTTTGACATCATTATAAGAGTAGTGTGCTAGATGCTATCTGTTATAATCTTGTTGTCTAGTGTTACTTCACATAGTTCATGAGCTATTTGACTATATAACATCAATAATGGAGAAACAATTAACAGCTGTATTAAATATCATGATGGATTTATGGGATAGAACAGGACCTACTAAGTCCTTAATGTTTCATTCTTATAAAGTAAATGTTATGTTCAAATCTAACATAATGCTCCCTTGCTAGTTGTGGTTGGCTGGAGGGACAGATAGATTGATCGGACATATCCTAGTCTGCCCCGCAGGTATGCCGATAGCCACCTCAGGGGTCAAGATGTGCATTGCAGACACTGGCCTATAACATATATCTTGACCTAGGCTTTTACTTCTTTTTATATCTACTGCAGATTTTGCTTTCAGGCTCTTGTTGGGCACAATTGTGTTTTCATTTTCAGTTTATTGGTATAATAGTTATGATGTAGACACAACAAGTCCAAGAGCTAACAAAAATAAATTATTTCTAATAGAAAGTGATGACTATATATGGTTGTCTGTCAAAATGGTATATGTTATATAAGAAATTGTCATCACTCCTTTATGATAATCAAGGGCCTATATACATCACTATATACTTATCTAGTTCGAATGTCTTGCTTATAATATTTGTACTTTGCTATTTCACTATTACTGTTAGTATATTTTACTTATATAATTATTTTGACGACTTGATGTATATGTTTACTAACCAATTTTGAAGTATTAATTGTTATTAATTCAAAAAGGCACTACGTTATTAATCAAAGCTGTACCAATAGCTATGTGGACACTAAACTAACAATAATATTATTTCAGTTTGTTAGTTATATGATACAAACACAACAAGTCTTAAGAGCTTTTGATATAAACAATTATATATAAATTACTTCTAATAGAAAGTGACGACAAGATGGGCTATCTGGTAAACACCTAACTGGTATGATATAAAAGACACTCTATCATGACAATCAAGAGTCTTTATAATTTGTGATCTACACAGCTCTATAGGAGACTAATCAACTTATGCTATCAACATAATGAAGGGTGACGTACTGTTTGCTTTCATCATTTTCCTTCTTGGTGCAGTCAATACACAAGCATTGAAGATCTGGCCTGCAGACTCGGATCTCAATGTTTATGCTCTTCCAGTTGGTCAAGGTGATAGCACTGTTATCCAATGTCCAATACAGTATGGAGGACATGTAACTGTTGTAGACAGTGGCTCTTGTAAATCAACCAATTATATGACTAAAGAAGATGTCGCCACTTTTTTAGCTGGACAAACGATTGAAATGATATTCCTTAGTCATCCTGATAAAGATCATATCAACTATGTTGATGCAATATTGCAGAGTCAAAGCTCTTATCCAATTATCGACCATTCTTGTCCATGGAATGCAAACACTTATGGAAACTTTATTAAAACAAAAGGTCTTACTCATACACAAATCAACAATTGTTGTGGTAAAACTGGTACACATGCATGTACTCAATATACAATATGTCAAGGAAATGTAAAAGTCAATGTTTTAGCATCAGGATTGGGTGGATGTAGTGGTAACAAAAATGGAGATAGTTTGGTCCTACAGGTGGAGTACAGTGGAAAGACAGTTTATTTACCAGGAGATTTTGAAGGTGAACAGAATTTTATTCAAGGTTTTATCAACTGTGCAGGCAGTCTTCAATCAGACATATACAGACTTGCTCATCATGGTGCATACAATGGGGAAGCTAACACAAATACTATCTTGGACAGGATACAACCACTTTATGCCTTTTCAAGTGGTGGTCTCAAAAGCAACTACAAACATCCTAGATGTGAGGTTTTATTCTACTTGAGAAAACATGACAATCGTCTAGTTAATACTGATCCTCATTTGTATACATGCAATTACAATAAACAATGGCGAAATGGAGTAGAAACAAAAGGTGTTTATGTGACAACAGTGATTAGTCCCTACACTCCAACAGTCTATAACTTTATCATTCGGTTCTCAATCAATACAAATCACATTCGATCACCTAGGTGGGTTAAATTCAACCATTTTCCACTTCTGACTACACAAAATTACCAACATGAAGATGGATACTATGTTTACAACACAAACGATGATGATGATGATTGTGATGAATATGATGACTGTATGTGATACAACATTCATATGAGAACAGAGACAAATCTTGAACTTTTCTTGTAGTGACAGTCATTTGTAGTCCATTATAGTCTAATTAGTAGACTATTAGTCTAATTAGTAGACTAGTGATTATAATATAATATTGTAATATAGTAGTTGTTTTCTGCTTTGACTTTTAATAATAAAAATAATCTTAATTGCTCTCATTGGGTGTGGCATAGTTAATTTGCAAATTATTACAATTACTTTGCAATCACCTGTACATACCCAATATTACATATACAGTTAATAGAAACACTATAGCTAAATTTACTACTATGCCTCTGAGGTATTACAGGATCATTACAGTCAATATGTGGAGAGAGTACACTGGTAGACTACTACTTTGTACAGTGTGAGTTGTAAGGAAAGAGTTGTTGTTTACTAAACTATTTTTGAGAGCCTAATATTGTTAATATATTTATTAATGAGTCTTTTACTATTAATATATTTTATTAATTTATACTTGAGGACCTATTATTGTTAGTATATTCAACTAACATATATTTGATGACCTGTATGTTACTATTGATAATCTGTTTTAAAAGACTTTATACTACACAACGAAGTTAATTTATTACTAATTGGTCCTATACTAATATTTTATGAATGCATTGAAATAACACTAAACCATTAATGATAATTAATTATGATATATATAGACACAACAAGTCCATGAGCCTTCCTTAGAAAGAGATTATGAGGTAGTAGTCTGTAAACACTAGATACTTGTTATCACTGCATATGATAGTCAATAATCAAGAACCTACACTAAAGTTCCTTTAAAATACAATGTATTTTCAGTTAATTCTGAATTATGTATATTGTGTAGACAGCCACAAATCATTGCAATAAAGGTGGCTAGATTCTTGTCAAAGACTATATCATTAAAGTATGTCCATATTCTCAATAGACTGAAAAAAACCACTGATGCTTCAATTAATGCAGTGAACCTATCACTCAGTAGTCATATAATGCATCAGATCACTTTACCACAACTTGGGACGCACATCATACTACAAAGCAATTAAATTAGCTTGTCTATTATACTACAAATTCTCAGTCACAACAATAGTACACTGTCTGTATAGTATGGGTTCAAACTGACATCAAAGTAATTTATAAAGCTACAACTATAGTAATGACATGTAATAATTTGAGAGCGAAGGTGTAATACTTTTTAACCCTAACCTAACGTTTTAACAACAGGTGTACTAGTATAGTCTAGAAGGGCTGGCATATAATGTTTAGGAGTATGGGGTCACAGACTATGAGTGACCAAATAAGGTACTTGTACCCATCTTTGGTCAGCTTAGCTTTGATAATAATTATGTAGAGGATATCATGCTTAATGATAAGTATTACAATATTAACATAGGTAGTCATAGTACAAAGACTAAATGAATTATGATACCTAATTAATTTAGTTAAGTGTGCTTTTTAAGAAGCCAATATCAGTAATGTGGTGTCCGTCCATTAACCCAAAAAGAATGGATTATCTTTCTAGTAAGTAAGTCATGTAGCTTCAGCCAATATATTATAACTTTATACATTCACATATAATGTTAATCACAACCAACACTGGTTATTATGTTAACTAACGATCTCATTTTAGTCAGAAAAGATAACCCAAAAAAATCCAGTAGGTGTGGAAACTTGTAATAATATGTAATTGATTTAGAGTAAAGGTATAATACTTTTTCTAACTTAGCTTTTTAATAAAAGGTATACTAATATAGTCTAGAAGGGCTGGGACAAACATAATGTCATCTATACATGTCATATATGAGTTATATAAAGCTATAGTTACTAGGGAAGTCAATTAGGGTTATGTTACCAACTCTACTCTACTCTTGCTTTGGAAAATACCCTATGTTAATACACACATAAAGTACTATCATCTATCTCTACTACTTTAATATATCATTGTGTACTTTTTAATGTACAGTGTGGTATAGACAAAGGATGCAATAATTTCATTAACTTGACAGAATTGTAATGTATACATATGACAGTAAAACCACCTAGTGTAACAGTAATTTGATTATTAAAGTAATTTGATTTATTATCCAAACATCAAATAATAGATAGTAGGCTCTATATAGAGTTGACTGATAGTCAACTTATAGAATTATTAACACAATGAAGCTTACTTTCATCATTCTCCTTCTTGGTGTAGTCAACACACAAGCATGGAAGATCTGGCCTGCAGACTCGGATCTCAATATTTATGCTCTTCCAGTTGGTCAAGGTGATAGCACTATTATCCAATGTCCAATACAGTATGGAGGATATGTAACTGTTGTAGACAGTGGCTCTTGTAAATCAACCAACTTTATGACTAAAGAAGATGTTGCCACTTTTTTAACTGGACAAATGATTGAAAAGATATTCCTCAGTGATCCTGACAAAGATCGTATCAACTATATTGATGCAATAATGCAGGGTAGAAACCCTTATCCAACCAAGATCTACCATTCTTGTCAATGGAATGCAAACACATATGGAAAGTATATTAAAACGACAGGTCTCACTCATAATCAAATTGGTGGTCCAAGTTGTTGCGGTAAAACTGGTACACGTGCATGTCCTCAATATACAATATGTCAAGGGAATGTAAAAGTCAATGTTTTAGCATCAGGATTGGGTGGATGTATAGGTAATAACAATGGAGACAGTTTGGTTCTACAGGTGGAGTACAGTGGAAGGACACTTTACTTACCAGGAGATTTTGAAGGTAACCATAGTTTTATTCAAAGTTTTATCAATTGTGCAGACAGTCTTCAATCAGACATATACCAACTTGCTCATCAAGGTGCATACAATGGGCAAGCTAATACAGATACAATCTTGGACAGGATACAACCACTTTATGCTTTTTCAAGTAGTGGTCTCAAAAAAAACTACAAACATCCTAGATGTGAGATTTTTTTCTACTTGAGAAATCATGACAATCGTCTAATGAATACTGATCCTCATTTGTATACATGCCATTACCATAATCAATGGTTGAATGGGGAAAAAAGAAAAGGTGTTTACATGACAACAGTGATTGATATCTGTAGTCCAACAGTCATTAACTACATCATTATCTTCACTATCAATACAAGTGACATTCAAAAACCTCGGTTGGTTAAGTTCAACCATTTCCCACTTCTAACTACACAGAAGTACCAACACGAAGATGAGTTCTATGTATACAATACAGAAGATGATAAATGTGATGATGAATGTGATGAATGTGATGAGTGTGATACAACAGACATCATATGAGAACAGAGGCAAAATTTGAACTTTCTTCTATAGTAACAGTAGTAGTCAACTAGTTTAATTAGTATTATTATAATTATTATAATATAATATTCTGATAGCTTTTTTCTACTTTGACTTTGAAGTTATAAAATTAAATTCTTAATCTTGCTCTTATTGGGTGTGGCAGAATTAATTTGCAAATTATTACAATTGCTTTGCAATCATCTACACATATGTAATATTACATATACAGTTAATAGAAACACTATAGTTAAATTTAGTACTATGTCTCTGAGGTATTCCAGGATTATTACAGTCAATATGTGAGCACAGTACACTGGTAGACTACTACAAGTAGTACTAGTGCCGTACTAAGTGAGTTGTAAGGAAAGAGTTCTTGTTTACCATTCTATTTTTGAGACCCTGTCAATGTTAGCACATTTTGCTAATTTATACTTGAGGGGCTATTATTGTTATTAGTATAGTCAACTAACATATATTTGATGACCTGTATGTTACTAGTGATAATCTGTTTCAAAAGACTTGACACTACACAACAAAGTTATTTTATTACTAACACATGTTATCAGATCATGTTTATATTGCCTTTTATGGCAAACTTATGATGTCATCTATATATGTCATATATGAGTTATATAAGGTTATTGTTACTAGGGAAGTCAATTAGGGTTGTATTACCAACTCTATTCTACTAAATCACTTAACCACAACTTGGGATACACACCATTAACCACAAACCAATCAATTTAGCTCATCTACTGTCTAAGTCATAACAATAGTACATTGTCTGTATTCAAACTGACATCAAAAGTAACTTATATAACTATAGCTATTGTAATGATATATAATGGTTTGAAAGTGAAGGTATAATACTTTTAATCCTAACTTAGCTTTTTAAGAACAGGTATACTAGTATAGTCTAGAAGGGCTGGCACAAACATAATGTCATCTATATATGTCATATATGAGTTATACTGTATAAAGCTATCTTTACTAGGGAAGTCGATTAGGGTTTTTGTTACCAACTCTACTCTACTCTTGCTTTGAAAATTTCCCTTTTGTTAACACGCACATAAGTACTATCATCTATCTCTACTACTTTAATATATTGTTGTGTACATTTTAATGTGTAGTGGTATAGACAAAGGATGCAATAGTTTCATTAACTTGACAGAATTGTAATGTATATATATGACAGTAAAACCACCTAGTGTAACAGTAATTTGATTATTACAGTAATTTGATTATTATCCAAACATCAAGTAATAGATAGTAGGCTCTATATAGAGTTGACTGATAGTCAACTTATAGAATTATTAACACAATGAAGCTTACTTTCATCATTCTCCTTCTTGGTGTAGTCAACACACAAGCATCAAAGACAATATTGCCTGCAAACTCAGATCTCAATATTTATGTTCTTCCAGTCAGTCAAGGTGATAGCACTGTTATCCAATGTCCATCACAGTATGGAGGAAACATAACTGTCGTAGACAATGGTTGTTGTAAATCAACCAATTATATGATTGCACAAAATGTCGCCAATTTTCTAAATGGACAAATGATTGAACTGATATTCCTTAGTCATCCTGATAAAGATCATATCAACTATGTTGATGCAATATTGCAAGGTCAAAACCTTGTCCACCTATCATGTATAGAAGAACGAAGCCTTTTAACATAAATGTCTAACATGCTTTTAAAAGTCATAAACAGTTCATTAATTAACTGAATTATTAATTTGCATCCACAACAGAGAAATATATTATGATCACATATAAGAGCATTGTACATACATGTCATCAGATCATGTTTATATTGCCTTTTATGGCAAACCTATGATGTTATCTATATATGTCATATATGAGTTATAAAGATTACTATTACCAGGAAAGTCAATTAGGGTAGTCTTAACAATTCCACTGTACTCATACTTTGACAGTTAACACTCACATAAAGTACTAATATCTATCTCTACTACTTAATGTATAGTGGTATAGACAAAAAATGCAATAGCTACATTAACTTGATAGAATTTAATGTGTTCGTATGATATTAAAATCACCTAAAAATTCAATTATAATTCAGACATGAAGTGATAGAAAGTAGGGCTACAAATTGTGAATGATGGCAAACTGCCAAGACTTGGAATGCTATATAAATACAATGCATTCAACAAACATCTAGAGGCTTTATATATATAGTTGACTGATAATGAACTTATATAATTATTAGCACAATGAAGCCTACTTTCATCATTCTCCTTCTTGGTGTAGTCAACACAAAAGCATGAAAGGTATTGATTGCAAACTCAGATCTCAATGTTTATGTTCTTTCAGTTGGTCAAGGTGATAGCACTGTTACCCAATGTCCAACACAGTATGGAGGAAACATAACTGTCGTAGACAGTGGCTCTTGTAAATCAACCTATTATATGACTGCACAAGATGTCGCCCATTTTCTAAATTGAGAAACAATTGAAATGATATTCCTTAGTCATCCTGATAAAGATCATATCAACTATATTGATGCAATATTGCAGGGTAGAAATCTTTATGAAACCCAGATCTACCATTCTTGTCCATGGAATGCAAACACTTATGGAAAGTATATTAAAACAACAGGTCTTAATCCCATTAAAATTGGTAGTCCAGATTGTTGTGGTAAAACTGGTATAAATAAATGTCCTCAATACACAATATGTCAAAGGAATGTAAAAATCAAAGTTTTAGCATCAGGATTAGGTGGATGTAGAGGTAACAAAAATGGAGATAGTTTGGTCCTACAGCTGAAGTACAGTGGAAAGACAGTTTACTTACCAGGAGATTTCAAAGGTGAATATTTAAAATTTTTTTGTTTGGTGAATAATAAATATATGAACATTACTACTTTGTACAGTGTGAGTTGTAAGGAAAGAGTTCTTGTTTACTAATCTATTTTTGAGAGAATAATATTGTTAATATATTTCATTAATTTCTGTTGAAGGCCTGTTATTGTTATTTAAAATATGTCAAGGATATGTGAAAGTTGATGTTTTAACATCAGGATTAGGTCGGTGTAGAGACAACAAATGTAGAGGTAGTTCTATAGGTGGTGTACAGTGGAATGACAGTTTACTTACCTGGAGTAATCAGGGTTTCATTCAAATTTTATCAATTGTGCAGGCAGCCTTCAGTCAGACATATACAGACTTCCTCATCATGGTGCATACAATGAGCAAGCTAACACAGTTGATATCTTAACTGAATACAACCACTTTTTGCTTTTTCAAGTAGTGGCCTCAAAAACAATTACGTACATCTTAGATGTGAGGTCTATGATTACTTGAAACTTAATGTAATATTTGAGTGCAGTAATAGTGGTAATACTAATACTGTCACTTATCAAGAATGTATATAGGTAACTCTATAAAAAATTTCATATGATTTGGTGACATGGGCTAGTCTTAATCATGGTCTTGAGATTAATAATGGTCCAAAATCATAAATAACAAAATGATTTGAAAAGTTTTATGAAGATAGCTAAATAGGATTAAGTAGAGTTATTGTTTGTATTCAGAAATGTTGTTTAAATCTTGTAAAATAAGTGAAGAGATTCATTAGTTTACATGTACTAGTAGAATAATGGGCCATCATGTTAATTAAATACAACTTTTAGTACCAGTAATCTTATGTACGATGTTATGGTTACATATATGATGTTGCTATGATAATATTGCTATAGTAATTGAAGTATTATTTAAGTTTACGGATGTAAATAATATACAGATTTGTACAATGCTCACTATTGTATGAGTGTTTATTATATACAGTATTATGCAAGTATACTTGCATAATATTGTATATAATATGCATAAAATTATCTGGTTTAATTCTAATCTGGTAATTTAATTATGGTTTAATTTTAATCTGTCTTAATCAATAATTTTGGATTTTAAAATCAAATATCATACGAAAGTATGACTATAGTTTTAAGTATATTGCAACAAAATTAAATAATACTAAGAAACTTGAATTACAAAAATAATATATATAGTTAATTGCAGTAACACTCATTAATGCCTAGAAAGCTTATATTTACAAAACACATAATAGTAAATGGAATCTTTTTGCATTTAACTTCTTAAGTTGTATTTCTTCTCAATATCAGCCTTTGCATCTTCTAGTTTTACACATTTCCAGTCTTCAGGAAGATCTATTTCATATTCAAAAAGTTCAGCAATTTCATTAATGTACTGTGCTGTGAACCATTTCCAGTATGGTGCAACCTCACGTAGTTCATTTGGTATGAACCAATTTGAATAGACTTGACGATATTTCTTGTAATCGATATAATCATCTTCAAAGTCTGGATGTAGGAATTTACGGTCTGAGCCAACGCGCTCTGTGCATATGTCTGTTATCATAACATTGGAATCTTTTACACGATATCCTCCTAAGCATAGTGGTTGATGAAGAGTACAATGATGATCATTAGTATGGTTACTATCAATCATCTCACATTGTTCTTTACAAAATGGACATTGTTCACAGCAACCAGCTATAGTGTCTTGTACAATTTCAGCTGGGTGTTTAGTCCATTTTGACATGTTTAATAGTTCACATGTTTCTGGGGTTTCAAACCTAGCTAAATAATTCTCTTCACATCGTTTAATTTGTTTTGAAAACTCTTCAGTAAGGAAGTTCAAGTCGGCTTCTTTTGTATCAACTATATCTTCAAGTTCTTCATAAGTAAGTGGTAAGTACTTTGAGACCTCTGTATGAAAATGCATCAGCCATTGTTTAACTTGTGAAAAATGAAACATTGCAGGATCTGGTTTAGCTGCCTTAATGATTACTGTCACAAGAGTACTCAGTTCTTTTTCGGCTAATTCAACAATTCTCCATTTTCCATTTGCTGATCTGCAATATTGTTCTACAAACTCTTTGGCCCATTGAACATAGCTTTCTGATATGTTGGTGAGGTAAGTTTTATATAATTTAAAGTCTTGTTTTTCTAAAAGACTGAGCAATATTTGACCTTTCAATGTCTTCTTACTGTAGAAGATAGGATTACTTTGTTTTAGATCATCTACAATGGCTATTGCTAGGTTAGATTGTAGTACTGATAAAAAATGCTTATTAACAAGTTCAGTAAGGCACATAGCAGCTGCTTTTTCTAGTGCTGTCTTATTACAAAGAGTTATGAACTTTGTATCATACGTCTTTCGCAATGACTGCAAATAAGAATCTGGATGATTCATTATCATGTCTTGTTGAAATTTAGTAAACACATGTAGTGCATAGCCAGCTACTTCTAAAATCATATCAATTCGATAATCAAGAGTGAATTTGAAGGTGACCTCTGGCATATCTTCATAAGTGTCAATCTTTGTAGTTAGATCTCGAACTACTTGAATGACATGTAAAGTTGCATTAGAACTGTTTTGTTCATCTAAAACAGATTTAGCTTCTGACAACCAAGTTGCTGTTTTTTCTTTAGGTAAAGCCAATTTTTTCTCAACACCAGCTGTTGTGTATGTTAAGCAATCTGTAGTATCTTTAAAGGCTTTTACAACTTTATAGGATTTAGCATGAAAATTTAAATGCTGTTTCTGGTCAATAGTCAATTGTAGTGGTTCTCGTCGACCCCTTTGATCTAATGGGCATTCCTGCACTTTAGACATTATTAGCCCTTCGTGAGCACCTAGATTGCATTTCGTTCTTAAACAATTCAAAATTTCAAGGCTGATGTTTTCTATTTTGGGAGGTGGATATTTTATGTTGATTTCTTCCATCCATTCTTTCCATTTACTGTCAAACTTTTCCTGAAGTTCATCAAGATCCTCTTGAGTAAGTTCTCTATCCTTATCCTTGCCAATGTCTGTTTGTGAGACAAGCTTCTTTACTAATTCTGTAATATGACTACGTTCATTATCCTTAAGTGTTTGTACTTCGCTCTTAGCATGTTTGCCTCGAATTGCATTTTGGCAAAACTTCCAGGCTGTATCTTTGTGATAATCTCTCACATTTCTTAGTTTTGTCTCAAATTCAACTCTCCATTTTGCCATTGTTGGAGCCAATGAGGATCTTGAATCTTCAAAAAAACTTTTGACTTCTTTCATTACTGTTTCATATTTTTCATCTAGCTGTTGATGTATGGTGTAAATTTGATCTTGTTCAATCTTATCTAAATTGCTATTATCACTAGATGTAATGCGATTGCTTGTTGCATTCTCCCACTCGAGAACAAGCTTTTGCAATTTCCATGACCATCGACTATATTCTGCATCAACACAGCTGTAAGCTTCCATTTCAAGTGTGTTTTTAAAGCTAAAAATAAAATTTTCTTTAAGAATGGCACTCCAAAATTTTGAAACTCGCATTTTAAACTCATTTACAGATCAAATAAAGTCTGTAGATTTCGATAAATCAGTTAAAAACTTTGATTTGAGTTTAACAGCTGCTTCACAATAAGCAGGATTAACAGGAGCCATTGGAGGATTGCCTTCCCATAAACTTGGAAAATTATGAACATCAGTTTTTATCATTAAAAGTTATAACATCACTGAAATGGACATATACACCTTCACAATGTTCTGCCTTAGCTGCCAGTACTGTCATTCTATTAAGTTTGTCTAGGAATCGTTGTCTGCCTTCATTTGTTTTGCTGGCAGAAAGATTAGCAACATGATGTTTAACAAACTGACAACTTGGTTTAAGCTCAACTTTTTTCATACGTATAAAAGCATGTACTGTTGTCTGCAATATGTCATCAATATCAGCTGATACTTCACCAAATATATTGATGATAGTGACACTAGCTAGACCAATTACTAATGTAGCTAATTCATTGTCATGTTGTTGTATATCTTGATCACTAAGTTCAGGTGCACGTAATCCTTCTGTATCAATAACTAGTACATAATCACAGTTTGTTTCAGTGGAAAGTTTATCATCAAGTTTTAGTAGTTGAAAGTATGTTCCACGTGTACATCGACCAGCACTAACAGCAAACTGAACTCCAAACAATGTGTTCAGTAAAGTGGATTTACCAGTACTTTGAATTCCAAGGATAGAAAGAATAAGTATCCTGGAATTGTTAGTGAGTTTTCCCTTTTTTCCAGTTCTTCAAGGACAGCAGTAACCTACTCTAGAGGTATATGAGCAACATCACCATCAATTATTTCTAGTGGATGACCTAACAATAATAACTCAGCAGCTACTTTAGGAAGCACTTTGATACGTGAAAGTAGGTCGTTGTTGACCTGACAATCCATTTCATTTGTACATTCATAAAGTTTGCAAGCTCATGAAACAAATGCTCAGGTCCAAAAGATGCATTAATTAAGCTTTCTGATTGTACTTGAAGAAGCGTTTGAAGCTCTTTTACTTGGTGTTCTTGTATATCTTTGCTACGCAACAAATTGTGCATAACTTGGCATTCCCGTTGAAGATCAGGTAATTTTTTACGTGAGTAGTCATCAAAATAAAATTTTAACCATTGAAGAAAATACCTTCTTACTTCCATTGTCTCATCTATTAAGACTTTCAAAAACTTTTCCATCACAGCAGAGGTATTTATTACTCTATCACGTTGTTGTAGGCGTACCAATTCTTTTTGGTTTCTCATTTCTGAATGAAATGCTTCTATTCCTGAAAATCCTGAGTCCTCCCTTTTCATACAATTTTGTTTCTTGTCAAATCTAGCCCACTCATGCCACAGGTTAGGTCCTTGAAGGGGAACCATTTTCTCTTTTACTTCAGCAGCTGGAATGTCATTTAATTCTTTTATGATATTGCTTGCTAAAATTTGACCTTGCTTACAAGATGGACTGTCTGTATCAACTTTAATACAAAGCTTATTCCATGAAGTCAAAGTTTGAGAGAGTTGGCAAGAATGAAAGTGAAAATCACTCATTTTTTCGTTATTTTCAATCGAATTGATCTCACAATAGCTGCTGGTTCTTTATTTAACACTAATATTTCACAGTTAAGAACAAATTTTTTTAAGATTTTGTTTTCCTTTTTCGGAATGCAAAATAAAAATGACTTTTCTATTTTTATTTATTTGAGAAAACTTTTCCGTATTTTCAGAAATAATGTCTCCTTCATTTAAGAAGACAAACAACATATCTGAATGAGCTATTAGAAAATTAAGCTGTTTTATATGCTTGCTTGCATTTCCACGAAGATTAGCAAAAGTGATGGCATTACTAAAGATATCACTCTTTTCACCACTAGGAAAATACCAACATGCTTCAACAAGCCCATCTACAAACTGACGTGGTACACTACTTCCTTCACATTCATGATTAAAGAAGAAATCACGCCTCAAGTTGCTAATAACACTGTTAAGAATTTTTGACTTAGAACAGTTAAGAGGATGATTGAAACGTACGAAGGATATCAATGGTGCTTGACAGTCTACAACTCGACCATCATGCGCTTCAAGTGAACTCTGTCTCTGATTTTTGTACTCTACATTTCCATTGTTTGATAATAGAGTACATAGCCCATAAAGGAAAGACTATATAGTATCAGAGACAGGATCAGGTAAAAGTAGAGGAACAGCAAGTTGACAGGACATAAGCTTAGATTATAAATCTTGTCGTAAAAAGTCATCAGCACAGTGAATTAAAGCAAATTGACTGTCCATAGGATGAACAGCTATTTCATAATCATCATCCTCATCATTGTCTGGACTATGTTGTTTAAAAAGAAAGACTTTTGTACATTCATAATTAGACATCATTATTTTTTCAATCATTAAGTAGAAACGTTTATGCGCATCAAAAGTACCTCTATGATGATCTGGTTCAATTTGACGAATCAAAAGAGCATCTTGAAGTGTTAACTTTTGTGGAAAGTGTTTAGCATGTCCTAACTTTTCCAGAAAGTACAAGAAGCAAGTGGCTTTTGCTATTTTGAATAATGTCGCCAGACATTGCTTTTCATCATCATTGACTTTGGCTGCCAGAGCAATGCATTTTTTATGTCACCTTGAAATGTTTGTAGTTCTCCAACACTTTGTATCTGGTGTTTTTCAAAAAGAGGTTGCCATTTAGTTGATGGCAGATTGTTACTGTCCAAAAATAGAGCCAGTTCTAGAGTTTCCTTTGGCGTTTGGAATATTTGTGCCAGACATTCTATTTCATCATCACTAGCTTTGGCTGCAAGGGCACTGCATTTGTTTATGTCACCTTGAAATGTTTGTAGTTCATTGACACTTCTTATCTGCTGTTCTTCAAAAAAAGGTTGCCATATAGATGAAGACAGGTTCTTACTGTCCAAAAAGGTAGTCAGATCCTAGAATTAAATGAAAAAATCATGTAAATAGAGCTTGCATATTCAAAGTATAACTTAAAGGCAGAAGAATATTGTATGTCTTATAAATAATTTAGTATAATTATTTTTAATATACAACATTAGTTTACACATATTACATTGTACTATCATATATCGTTTGGTCTGATACTTTAGTATATTGTTACAGAGTGACTAAAATAGTTTTAAACTTTTAATAATAATAATAATACAGTTACAGGAACCAACAACAACTCTCCTACTATCTATCCTCTATAAGTATTAATTCTTTATATAGTCCTGGCCAGGATCATTCGGGATCACTGGACCGCTTTGGAATTTCCTTTCCTGTCTTATGATTGGTCCGCTTTGTTCTTGATTAAGTGATCTGCTAGCTCGACCTGATCCACTAGCTCGACGTATATTATCCGTCACATATATATAGATCAGAAACTTATTTTAGTCAACCAAGTTTTTGTCAATAATATCCAAATGGTATGCACCTTTATTTTATAGGCAAAAATGGCTTCTGAAATAGCTGATGTTTTATACTACATGACTTTAAAGCAGCTAGTGTTTTTTAATTGGTAGTATGTTTACTTCTAAGCCTTGATGGCAGAATTGATGCTATATAATGTCTATGTCAACAGTAAGCATAATGTTAAGAGGTCAAAGACAAGGAGAAACAGCCTAAAGAACTGTAATGGATACGCTGTAAAATTAATTTGTTGTATTAACTAACATATGGTTATACAGGTTGCATATGTAAAATGTAAACATAATACTATTTTGATTACTGATGTACTGTGAAATTGATGGTTTTTAGCTGCATAAACAGTAGTATATTAGTAATGAAAACAGTTTTATGATTATACTTTTTGACAAAATAAGTTTGCAATTGCAACCTGTATAACCAAATAATGGTTAAATCAACCAATGTAGTACTAGTCCATTAGAAATGAATTATATTGTAAAATATATTCTTGCAATTTGGAATTAACCAGATATGTACAGATAATAATTTCAAGGATATGGAAATATAGGATTTATTGTACTATTTCATTGTTAATAAATTTAGCATGTGAGCCTGCATATGCTCCAATATAGTGACTTCTTTAAAGAAAACTATGTGGTGACTACATCAAAAACAGCAGGACCAGTCACAGCTTTAATATATGTAATAGTTAAAAATATAGAAATTAATTGAGCTTTATGAATGTGATAGAATTCTGAAAAAAGTTAACAGAACGTTTCGGCCAAAGGCCTTCATCAGCTGTTTAAGAAACAATGGTAAAAAACAGTCACTTATATAGCAAATACATGATGTTTACAGTTATTATGTAGGCCAGAATTCTATCACGTTCATAAAGCTCAATTAATTTCTATATTTAAATATGAATAACGTGATAAACAAAATTCCTACTTCGTATATGTAATAGTTTGATCTACAATATGTTCCCACACAAAATTAATGTAAACTAATGCACAATATTAAAAAAAAAGCATTAAAAAATAGAAAGATGCAAAGCTATTTTGTACAGAAGAGATAACTATATAATCTAAGGTTGAAGGTATCATGGTTTAGAGCCACTCTTACTAAGGCAGAGACTGATAGTTGAAATTTAGAATTTACTCTATATGCTACTTCATGGTTGTGTATACTCTAATATAGAGACTTCTTCAAAGAAAACTATGAAGTGACTACATCAAAAACAGCAGATCAGTCACAGCTTTAATACATCTAATAGTTTGATCTATAATATGTTCCCGTACAAAACTTATATATATATATAAATCAACACATAATATTAAGAAAAGCATTTAGGGTTATATCAATCACTTCCCTTCCTTCAAATACACACATTATATATCACTAACCCCTTCTTGAGTCTTATCAACTGACTCTTCCTCATCACTACAAGAGCCTTCTTGATCATCTGGCTCTTCATCTTCAGTATTACTACTCTCATTCTGATTAACATCTGGTTCTTCATCTTCAGTCTCTTCCTGATTAACGTCTGACTGTGAACCCTCGTTATTTTGGCCGAAAATGTAGTTCCATAATCGAAACATTTTTGTTCCACTAACACATTGGACTTAGTCGATCTACAATAATTATTTTCAAATATAAAAGATTTGTATACTGGTAAACTTACTATTTGGACACGTGGTATAAGTCAGAACTGGCTCTGTAGAGAATAGTTCGAAGGGCTAACTGCTCATATAGATTACTTGTAACAGGAAATCATTACCTTTTAATAAATAAAACTGCAGCATATGCATTAATTGGTTTCATGCAAATCCTTTAAACATGTAATAAGCTGAATAATATACAGTAAAATTTAGCCACACTAGACATTTGCAGTGTAAATGAGTGTATCATTGCATTATAAGAAGCTTGTAATGTTGTCTAAGAATACTTAATGTGGGTTGAACTAAACTTATTAGTATCATGATGTCATGGTGATATCTCTGGTTATAATATTGTACATGATTTCATGCATACTTATTCCAGTTGCCTGCCAGTCTCTACAAGCACCAACAGTTTGAAAATCTATACCATGTATTATGAAAGTTATCTTATTCCAAAAAATTGTCACAGACTTCCTCATGAGGACTTGTCTACTAAGACAACACTTAACTTTTAAGTGTATAGTAATCACAAATCAACACTTATCAGAATGACAGGTATTGTCCTGACTATCCATCATACGTTATGCATGAGTAATATTATGATAGACATAAACCAAAGTTATTTTAAGTGTACACTCACTCTAGATGAAATTCATATCTATTTTGCCTTCATACCATTTCTTTTAATATAGTTAGTGCTCTTGTTAGTTTGTCAAGATCATCTTTAATTCCAATTTTATATGCTATTAACTACAAAGGAGTACAAACATTTTCATCATTTCCTTATCATCATTTTATTCATGACAGCTAGGTGAACAAGATATCATTTTTTGAGGTTAATACCTGTTACACATGTATTGCCCTCTGTTAGCTGATTTAAAACATTTATGGCCAAATTGACGGCAGGAAAAATGACAAAGTGAGAAGATCCCATGATTAATAGTACATGTATATGATGTGTATGTGTATTGTGGCTATAATAACATACTTCTCCCTTTGGAATACAAACACAATAGTGAGAATATGCTAGTCTAATGAAGAATGATTGATATTATCTCTTTATCATAATTTTACTCATTACAGCTATGATAGAAGTCTACTGGGACAATATAGGCTTGATATTTTCCCAACCTTATAATATACAGACTTAGAGAGTATACCGGCAGGTATACATTGAGTATACTCTGTATAAACATATTGCAATAATTTATAAAGGATATTGGGATGGTGCTACCAAAGTATAAAAACAAACTTGTAAGCAAATCAAAATGACAAGTGACAAACAGCCACATATAGTAGCTAATAGTGTATGTTGTACATCTATGATAGAAGTCTACTGGGACAGTATACTAGAGCAGTTGTTTGGGCTAAAAAACCAATCAGTTTTATTAGCAAATTATATAATTAATATTTGTCACATGCATATATACCCCTTTGTTTAAAGTGATTGACTGTGTTCAGTAAAATTGATAATAAGGCATATATGTGGGATTGTGTTTGGTATAACATGTCATTGCCATATATAACAAGATGCATTCCTATATATGAAAGTATTTACATGAAATTATAGCCCTGCCTTTGTGTATTAACAAACTTTTATATAAATGATAACATTTAACTTCCAGACATTGATCAATAATACCAATTGATATGATGTTACACTGCATGTATAATAGTACAAACTGTATGTGTCAAAGTACTAAAGCCTTAATTATACCTATAGCATAAACTCTAAATCTGAAATCTATATTTTGTTTTGATTTTTGATTTTTATCATGTAACAGCAAAATTTGTATGCAAAGAATTTATTGAGCATAGCTAATCTCTTTGAACAAAGGGATATATAATATATAATTTGTTTTTATACTTTTGGTAGCACCATCTCAATATCTTCTATAAATAATTATTGCAATATGTTTATACAGAGTATACTTGATGTCTATTATACAGTATACAGCCCAAACAACTGCTCTAGTATACTGTCCCAGTAGACTTCTATATCATAGATGTACAACATACACTATTAGCTACTATATTTGGGTGTTTGTTACTTTGTCATTTTGATTTGGTTACAAGTTTGTTTTTATACTTTTGGCAGCACCATCCCAATGTCTTTTATATAATTATTATTACAATATGTTTATACAGATTATACTCAATGTGTGCCTGCCAGTATACTCTCTAAGTCTGTATATTATAAAGTGAGAAAATATCAAGCATATATTGTCCCAATAGACTTCTATCATAGCTGTAATGAGTAAAATTATGATAAAGAGATAATATCAATCATTCTTCATTAGACTAGCATATTCTCACTATTGTGTCTGTATTCCAAAGGGAGAAGTATGTTATTATAACTACAATACACATACACATCATATACATGTACTATTAATCATGGGATCTTCTCACTTTGTCATTTTTCCTGCTCTCAATTTGGCCCTAAATGTTTTATATTTTATTTCTATACTTTTGGCTAAATATCTTTTGAAGAGGTTATACAAAGTATACTCAATGTAAACATCATATACCATCTATATAATAGGATGGAAAAATATCAATTTAAACTAATAGAGAGCAATGCATGTGTAACAGGCTAGGCATTAATCTCATGTTAATTAAGTATTTATCTAGCTGCCATGAGTAAAATGATGATAAAAAACAGAAAGAATTTACTAATAGCACATTAAATTAGAATTAAGGGTGATCTTCCTGACAAAATGACACAGGAGTAAGTGTAGACTGTGTTAGCTATAAATGGTATGATGGCAAAGTAATAAGAAATTCATTATACTATTTTATATATGATCATGAAGAGTATGCACTTATGATAACTATGGTTTTGTGCCTATCATAACATCACTCATATCAGTTATAACAAAAAATCCATTGGGATTGTCATGACAATAGCTATTGTCCTAATCTGGGTTATTTTCAGCTGTGATTATTGTAGTATTGTCTTAGTAGACAAGGTCTTAAGAAGGAATTCACAGGACATACTTTTGACATCATATATACATATCATTCCCAATATCTCAAATTGAACAGACAATAAACAAACAGGGAGATATGCATACAACAGACATTGAATTATACATTTCTATACATTATCATCATATATTACATCTTGTCTTTACTAACTGACTATCAAATATGCTAGACAATCCATACATTTTTGGGCCACACATGTATAACGTTTATATACATATATTGATATTTGTACACCACTTACATGTACATGTATCATTTTATTCTTTGTTGTTTGCAAACTTTTAATGCCAATTCTTCAAAAATGCAGTCCATTAGTGTACATGTGCTGTGAAGCAATAATATGATGATTTTCTATAATTCAGTGTAGTCTTGCTGTATACTTGTAATTATATATATATTCTAGATGGAAATTACCTGAGAAACACACAGATTGTAGCTAATAGCTATAGTGTGTGATATATAATGTAACTATAAATTATCACTTTGGAATGCAAGTACAATACTGAGAGTAGACTTGCTAGTTCCATGAAGGACAACTTCCATGTACTATCATAATTTTACTCATGACAGTTATGATTGAAGTCTACTGAGAACAATATGCTAGTGTAGTCACTTTTGCAAAACAACCAATCAGTATTAACAGTGGATTAAGTAATGTCATTTCTTACATAGCCTTTTATTAAATTTGATTGGCTGTTCTTGTGGTATGACTAGGCTGGCTTAGGTTGGCTTGAAATGTGAAGTGATCAGTGTCAAAATTGGGTTCCAAAATAGGAACTACATTTTTCAAAAGAGGACATGCACATTTTGGAATAGGGAGGATACAATTTTTAATATTGGGGTATCTTTGAAAAAAGGAGGGTATGCCTGTTACAAAAGCATACCCCTTCTCCCAAAAAGTGTATTCCTAATTTAAATTGCACTTCCTATTACCAAAAGTTTTTCTCCTATTTTAAAAAGTGTAATTTCATATTTTGAAACCCAGTTTTGACACTAATCACCACTCATATATATATCAGGTTTTTGTTACTGGATTATTATGATAGTATGGTATCTACCTATGTTTATGTAATGGTAAACGGACTATTTCTCTCACAGATTTGCTAGCTGTCACTGCCAGAGTAAGGTTCACAGTAGTCTGTATTAGTGTGTTCATAGATATTAATGTAGAAAGATATATCTACGTTGTTTTTGTGTTGTGGGCCAGATTCAACCCAAAGCAACCTTTGTACATGTTTCACTGTACAATTTATTCCAATCAGATTACATTGTACAGTCTGTCTTTAGTAATATTCAAAGGGAGTGTTTCAAACTTATAATGCTCACTCTTGTCAGCTAAGCAATGATAATATGTACCTATAGCAATAGATCATTCATTGCTATGCAATCAATGACATGTTGAATAGCATACTTCTTGGTCCAATAAAAGATACCATAAAAGGTAGTAATGTTGGCAATACTGTCATTCCTATATAAGCCTCAGCAGCTTTTGGATACCATAAACGTGTTAGCACCTTGAGTGATCTTACACATGTTGTTTATTCTAGTTATATATTACTAAGGAATAGCGAGCAATAGGACTGTCTATTCAATTGAATAGTAGAATGAAATAACAATCATAGTAATAGTATTATTGTCCTTACTTAGAATTACACTATAGATTTTCTAATATTAGACACACTGTCTACATAGTTTGATTATTGTAAGTATATTCAACTAACATATATTTGATGACCTTTATGTTACTATTGATAATCTGTTTTTAAAGACTTGATACTACACAACAAAGTTATTTTATTAGTAATTGGTCCTATACTAATATTTTATGGATGCATTGAAATAACACTAAACTATTAGTGATAATTAATTATGATATAGACGCAACAAGTCCAAGAGCTTTCCACATGAAGAAATAAGAATATTAGAAAGTGATTATGAGGTTGTACAACATTAACTTTACCACAGCTTGGGATGCACACCATTAACCACGAACCGATTAATTTAGCTTATCTACTGTCTAAGTCATAACAATTGTACGTTGTCTGTATTCAAACTGACATCAAAAGTAAGTTATATGACTATAGCTATTGTAATGATATGTAATGGTTTTAGAATGAAGGTATAATACTTTTAATCCTAACTTAGCTTTTTAACAACAGGTAATCTAGTCTAGTCTAGAAGGGCTGGCACAAATGTGATCTCATCTATATATTGCTGTAATACGGAAGCCGAAGACAGACATCCAATTCTATTTCGAATTTTATATACTCTGCTTTGAAGTTTGCCGACCATATGCAATTCTACTTTGCAGCTTTCCAAAAATATTCCAATTCCAATTCTATTTTCTATCCTTCGATGGAATATTTAACAGCTAAAATCCTATAGCCCCACCCTAACCGGATACATTTCGCTTCACTCCATTCTAGGAGACAGCTCGCGGTGCTCGCGCTCCGCGTTTTACTTCAATGAGCGATGGAAAGTAGAATTGGAATTGGATGTCCGCCTTCGGCTTCTGTACTGTAAGGAAAGAGTTCTTGTTTACTATTCTATTTTTAAGGGTAATAATACACAACAAAGTTATTTTATTACTAATACATGTTATCAGATCATATTTATGTTGCCTTTTAATTAAGGCAAACTTATGATATCATCTATACATGCATACATTAGTTATATAAGGTTATCGTTACTATGGAACTCAATTAGGATTGTGTTACCAACTCTACTCTACTCTTGCTTTGAAAAATACCCTATGTTAACACATACATAAAGTACTATCATCTATCTCTACTATTTTAATATATTGTTGTGTACATTTTAATGTATAGTAGTATAGACAAAGGATGCAATAGTTACATTAATTTGACAGAATTCTATTCTATACATATGACAGTAAAATCACCTAGTGTAAGAGTAATTTAATTATAATTCCAATATCAAGTAATAGATAGTACAGTTACAAGGATTGAACAAACTGCCAAATACCAGGACTTGGAATACTATATAAATACGATGCATTTAACAAACATCTAGAGGCTTTATTATATTGTAGACTGATAATCAATTTATAGAGTTATTAGCACAATGAAGCTTACTTTCATCATTCTCTTTCTTGGTGTAGTCAACACACAAGAAATGAAGAAGATCCCTCCTGCAAACTCAGATCTCAATGTTTATGCTCTTCCAGTTGGTCAAGGTGATAGCACCATTATCCAATGTCCAAAAGAGTTTGGAGAATATATAACTGTTGTAGACAGTGGCTCTTGTAAATCAACCAATTATATGACTAAAGAAGATGTCGCCACTTTTTTAACTGGACAAACAATTGAAATGATATTCCTTAGTCATCCTGATAAAGATCATATCAACTATGTTGATGCAATATTGGAGGGTCGAAGTCCTTATCCAGTTATCTACCACTCTTGCACATGGAATTCAAACACTTATGGAAAGTTTATTAAAACAGAAGATCTTCATCCTATACAAATCAACAATTGTTGGTGTAAAACTGGTATACATGCATGTCCTCAATATACAATATGTGAAGGAAATGTAAAAGTCAATGTTTTAGCATCAGGATATTTCGGATGTGGTAATGGAGGTAGTTTGGTTCTACAGGTGGAGTACAGTGGGAAGACCGTTTACTTACCAGGAGATTTTGAAGCTGACAAACGTTCTATGGTAAGATTTAAGAAATGTGCTGGCAATATTCAATCAGACATATACAAACTTGCTCATCATGGTGCATACAATGGAGAAGCTAATACAGATGAAATCTTGCACATGATATCTCCACGTTATGCTTTTTCAAGTAGTGGTCTCAAAAACAACTACAAACATCCTAGATGTGAGGTTTTCGACTACTTGAGAAATTATGACAAGCGTCTAATAAATACTGCTGATCCCCATTTGTATACATGCAATTGCCATAATAAGTGGTTGAAAGAGAAAATAACAGAAGGTGTTTACGTGACAACAGTGATTGATACCTGTAGTTCAAAAGTCATTAACTACATCGTTATCTTCTCTATCAATACAAGTGACATTCAAAAACCTCGGTTGGTTAAGTTCAACGAATTTTCATTTCTAACTACACAGAAGTACCAAGACGAAGATGAGTTCTATGTATACAATACAGAAGATGATGAATGTGATGATGAATATGATGATGAATGTGATGATGAATGTGATGAATGTGATGAGTGTGATACAACAGACATCATATGAGAACAGAGGCAAAATTTGAACTTTCTTCTATAGTAACAGTAGTAGTCAACTAGTTTAATTAGTATTATTATAATTATTATAATATAATATTGGGATAGCTTTTTCTGTTTTGACTTTGAAATTATAAAATTAAATTCTTAATCATGCTCTTATTGGGTGTGGCAGAATTAATTTGCAAATTATTAAAATTGCTTTGCAACCATCTATATATACCCAATAATATATGTAGTTAATAGAAACACTATAATTAAATTTACTACTATGTCTCTGAGGTATATAGTAATATTTTATGAATGCATTGAAATAACACTAAACTATTAGTGATAATTAATTATGATATAGATACAACAAGTCCAAGAGCTTTCCACATGAAGAAATAAGAATATTAGAAAGTGATTATGAGGTTGTACAACATTAACTTTACCACAACTTGGGATGCACACCATTAACCACGAACCGATTAATTTAGCTTATCTACTGTCTAAGTCATAACAATTGTACGTTGTCTGTATTCAAACTGACATCCAAAGTAAGTTATATGACTATAGCTATTGTAATGATATGTAATGATTTTAGAATGAAGGTATAATACTTTTAATCCTAACTTAGATTTTTAACAACAGGTAATCTAGTCTAGTCTAGAAGGGCTGGCACAAATGTGATCTCATCTATATATTGCTGTAATACGGAAGCCGAAGACAGACATCCAATTCTATTTCGAATTTTATATACTCTGCTTTGAAGTTTGCCGACCATATGCAATTCTACTTTGCAGCTTTCCAAAAATATTCCAATTCCAATTCTATTTTCTATCCTTCGATGGAATATTTAACAGCTAAAATCCTATAGCCCCACCCTAACCGGAAACATTTCGCTTCACTCCATTCTAGGAGACAGCTCGCGGTGCTCGCGCTCCGCGTTTTACTTCAATGAGCGATGGAAAGTAGAATTGGAATTGGATGTCCGCCTTCGGCTTCTGTACTGTAAGGAAAGAGTTCTTGTTTACTATTCTATTTTTAAGGGTAATAATACACAACAAAGTTATTTTATTACTAATACATGTTATCAGATCATGTTTATGTTGCCTTTTAATTAAGGCAAACTTATGATGTCATCTATACATGCATACATTAGTTATATAAGGTTATCGTTACTATGGAACTCAATTAGGATTGTGTTACCAACTCTACTCTACTCTTGCTTTGAAAAATACCCTATGTTAACACATACATAAAGTACTATCATCTATCTCTACTATTTTAATATATTGTTGTGTACATTTTAATGTATAGTAGTATAGACAAAGGATGCAATAGTTACATTAATTTGACAGAATTCTATTCTATACATATGACAGTAAAACCACCTAGTGTAAGAGTAATTTAATTATAATTCCAATATCAAGTAATAGATAGTACAGTTACAAGGATTGAACAAACTGCCAAATACCAAGACTCAGAATACTATATAAATACAATGCATTTAACAAACATCTAGAGGCTTTATTATATTGTAGACTGATAATCAATTTATAGAGTTATTAGCACAATGAAGCTTACTTTCATCATTCTCTTTCTTGGTGTAGTCAACACACAAGAAATGAAGAAGATCCCTCCTGCAAACTCAGATCTCAATGTTTATGCTCTTCCAGTTGGTCAAGGTGATAGCACCATTATCCAATGTCCAAAAGAGTTTGGAGAATATATAACTGTTGTAGACAGTGGCTCTTGTAAATCAACCAATTATATGACTGCAGAAGATGTCGCCTATTTTCTAAAAGGACAAATGATTGAAAAGATATTCCTTAGTCATCCTGATCAAGATCATATCAACTATGTTGATGAAATATTGAAAAGTCGAAAAAAAAATTATCCACCTATATACCATTCTTGTACATGGAATAAAACAACTTATGGAAAGTTTATTAAAACGCCAGGTCTCAATCTTAATCAAATTGGTAGTCCAAGTTGTTGTGGTAAAAATGGTACAAATGCATGTCCTCAATATACAATATGTAACAAGAATGTAAATGTCAGTGTTTTAGCATCAGGATATGGTGGATGTAATGGTAATAAAAATGGAGATAGTTTGGTTCTACAGGTGGAGTACAGTGGGAGGACAGTTTACTTACCAGGAGATTTTGAAGGTGACCAGAGTTTTATTCAAAGATTTACAGAATGTGCTGCTGACAATCTTCAATCAGACATATACAAACTTGCTCATCATGGTGCATACAATGGAAAAGCTAATACAGGTTTTATCTTGGTCAAGATATCACCACGTTATGTTTTTTCAAGTAGTGGTCTCAAAAACAACTACAAACATCCTAGATGTGAGGTTTTCGTCTACTTGGAAGATAATGACAAGCGTCTAATAAATACTTCTGATTCCCATTTCTATACATGCTATTGCCATAATCAGTGGACGAAAGAGAAAATAAAAAAAGGTGTTTATGTGACAACAGTGTTTGATACCTGTAGTCGAACAGTCACTAACTACATCATTATCTTCAGTATCAATACAACTGACATTCAAAAACCTCGGTTGGCTGTGTTCAACGAATTTTCATTTCTAACTACACAGAAGTACCAAGACGAAGATGAGTTCTATGTATACAATACAGAAGATGATAAATGTGATGATGAATATGATGATGAATATGATGATAAATTTGATGATGAATATGATGATGAATATGATGATGAATATGATGATAAATGTGATGAGTGTGATACAACAGACATCATATGAGAACAGAGGCAAAATTTGAACTTTCGTCTGTAGTGACAGTAGTAGTCAACTAGTTTAATTAGTATTATTATAATTATTATAATATAATATTGGGATAGCTTTTTTCTGCTTTGACTTTGAAATTTTAAAATTAAATTCTTAATCTTGCTCTTATTGGGTGTGGCAGAATTAATTTGCAAATTATTAAAATTGCTTTGCAATCATCTATATAAACCCAATAATATATATGTAGTTAATAGAAACACTATAGTTAAATTTACTACTATGTCTCTGAGGTATTCCAAGGATCATTACAGTCTATATGTGAGCACAGTACACTGGTAGACTAGTACAAGTAGTACTAGTGTCATACTAAGTGAGTTGTGAGGAAAGAGTTCTTGTTTATTATTCTATTTTAAGGGCCTTTTAATGTTAGCACATTTTTAAAATTTATACTTGAGGGCCTATTTTTGTTAGTATATCTTTAGTATATTCAACTAACATATATTTGATGACCTGCTTGTTACTATAATCTGTTTTTAAAGACTTGAAACTACACAATAAAGATATTTTATTACTAATTGGTCCTATACTAATATTTTATGGATACATTGTCTGTATTCAAACTGACATCCAAAGTAACTTATATGACTATAGTAGTTACATATAATGTAGACAAATCACTTAACCACAACTTGAGATGCACACTATTAACCACAAACCGATTAATTTAGCTCATCTACTGTCTCAGTCATAACAATAGTACATGGTCTATATGTAATGGTTTGAGAGTAAAGGTATAATATTTTTAATCCTAACTTAGCTTTATAACAAAAGATATACTAGTATAATCTAGAAGGGCTGGCACAAATATGATTAGGAGTATGAAGTTCCAGACACGAGTGACCAATAAGGTCCTCATACTTATCTTTGGTCAACTTGCTATGATAATAATTATCTAGACAATAACATGTATATAAGAACAAAGCCTTTTAACATAAATGACTACATGGTCTTAAGAATCACAAACATTTCATAAACGATATTCTTAACTGAATTACTCACTGTATGATTTGTTGGTATGTTGTACTTTTACAAATTATATAGTGAGTAATTTGCATAAATTCTAAATTCCATAGTATCTCCACCCACATTACACATGACACGTGTAAAGTACAATTAGTTGTTAAAATTACATATTCATTTTTACAATGATATAGCTATTGTAATGACATGTAATGGTTTGAAAGTGAAGGTATAATATTTTTAATCCTAACTTAGCTTTTAACAACAGGTATACTAGTATAGTCTAGAAGGGCTGGGACAAATGTGATGTCATCTATATATGTCAAATATGAGTTATATAAGACTATCATTCTAGGCAGTCAATTAGAGTCGTGTTACCAACTTTGTTTTACTAAATCACTTAACCACAACTTGGGACACACACCATTAACCACAAACATGATGACATGATGTCATCTATATATGTCATATATGAGTTTTATAAAGCTATCTTTACTAGGGAAGTCAATTAGGGTTGTGTTACCAACTCTACTCTACTCTTGCTTTGGAAAATACCCTATGTTAATACACATATAAAGTACTATCATCTATCTCTACTACTTTAATATGTTGTTGTGTACTTTTAATGTATAGTGGTATAGACAAAGAATGCAATAGATACATTGATGATAAACTGCCAAAACTTAGAATACTATACAAATATGATGCATTTAACAAACATCTAGAGGCTCTATATATATAGTTGACTGATAATAAACTAATATAATTATTAACACAATGAAACTTACTTTCATCATTCTCCTTCTTGGTGCAGTCAACACACAAGCATCAAAAACGATCTTGCCTGCAAACTCAGATGTCAATGTTTATGCTCTTCCAGTCAGTCAAGGTGATAGCACTGTTATCCAATGTCCAATACAGTATGGAGAAAACATAACTGTTGTAGACAGTGGCTCTTGTAAATCAATTAATTATATGACTGCATGATGTCGCCAATTATCTAAATGGAGAAACGATTGAAATGATATTCCTTAGTCATCCTGATAAAGATCATATCAACTATGTTGATGCAATATTGCAAGTTCAAAACCCTTATCCACCTATTGTGTATATAAGAACAAAAACCCCCTTTTAACATAAATAGCTTACATGCTCTTAAAAGTCATAAACAGTTCATTAATTAACTGAATTATTAATTTGCATCCACAACAGAGAAACATGTAATGATCACATTGTACATACTTGAGTGCATTGTACATACTTGTCATCAGATCATGTTATATTGCCTTTTATGGCAAACTTATGATGTCATCTATATATGTTATATATGAGTTATAGAAGGCTATTGTTACCAGGAAAGTCAATTAGGGTACCGTAGTCTTAACAATTCTACTTTACTTTGACAATCACCCTTTTCAATACACACATAAGGTACTATCATTTGTCTATACTACATGAATATATTGTTGTGTACTTCTTAATGTATAGTGGTATAAACAAAGAATGCAATAGGTACATTAATTTGACAGAATTTAATGTGTTCATATGATATTAAAATCACCTAAAAATTCAATTATAATTCAGACATGAAGTGATAGAAAGTAGGGCTACAAAAAGTGACTGATGGCAAACTGCCAAGATTTGGAATGCTATATAAATACAATGCATTCAACAAACATCTAGAGGCTTTATATATATAGTTGACTGATAATCGACTAATATAATTATTAACACAATGAAGCTTACTTTCATCATTCTCCTTCTTGGTGTAGTCAACACAAAAGCATTGAAGATATTGACTGCAAACTCAGATCTCAATGTTTATGTTCTTTCAGTTGGTCAAGGTGATAGCACTGTTATCCAATGTCCATCACAGTATGGAGGAAACATAACTGTCGTAGACAGTGGTTGTTGTAAATCAACCAATTATATGACTGCACAAGATGTCGCCCATTTTCTAAATTGAGAAACAATTGAAATGATATTCCTTAGTCATCCTGATAAAGATCATATCAACTATGTTGATGTAATATTGCAGGGTCGAAGTCCTTATCCAGTTATCTACCATTCTTGCCCATGGAATGCAAACACTTATGGAAAGTTTATTAAAACAATGGGTCTTAATCCCATTAAAATCGATAGTCCAGATTGTTGTGGTAAAATTGGTATAAATAAATGTCCTCAATATACAATATGTCAGGGAAATGTAAAAATCAATGTTTTAGCAGCAGGACTGTGTGGATGTATAGGCAATAAAAATGAAGATAGTTTGGTTCTACAGCTGGAGCATGGTGGAAAGACAGTTTACTTACCAGGAGATTTTGAAGGTAAACAAGATTCTATTCAAAATTTTATCAATTGTGCAGGCAGTCTTCAATCAGACATATACAGACTTGCTCATCATGGTGCATTCAATGGGCAGGCTAACACATTTGCAGTCTTGAGCAGGATACAACCAATTTTAGCTTTTTCAAGTAGTGGTCTCAAAAATAATTTACATCCTAGATGTGAGGTCTATGGTTACTTAAGGGGTAGTGATCCTCATTTGGCAAAAAATGTTGTTCCTCATTACTATACATGCAATTACAACAGAAGATGGCAGAACTTGCCTATTCCTGAAGGTGTTTATGTCACAACAGCCATTGATCCAAGCAAACTAACTGTCTACAATTACATCCTTATCTTCTCTTTCAACACTACTGTTAGCATTCAAGCACCTAGGTTTCATCTGTTTAACAGTTTTCCAGTCCCAGGTCTGTTTGAACCACAAGAGTTTAGTTTTTTAAATACTTCAAGTATTTTCTAGAGGATGACACCGACTGTGGTGATTGATACCAACGTGATGTATACAAAAGTTTGAATTGGTAATTTTCATTATCCTTTTTTGATTTATAGTAACAATCTGTATTTGTAGTCCATTCATTTTCAGTTGATAGTATTCTTTTGTATATTTTGTACCCAATTTATTATTGTAGTAATAGATCAGTGACATGGTTTGTTTTCAAAAAATGATTTCAAATCATAATAATATAGTGTGACATTCTGGTTGATCTTATTGAGTGCTTTATTGTTAATAGCTTCATGGGAACACTGAATTTAAAGATAGCTTGCCTATATAGTAAACACTGTTGACTTTTATTGTTAATAGCTTCTTGGAAAACTCTGAAGTTAAGATAGCTTGCTGATATAGTAAACACTGTTGACTACATCTGTGAGCATTGGACTTAAAGATATAGGAAAATTGCTCATACATCAATAATTTAACTTATACATTGTAATTAAAGTTTCTACACTTACTGAATTTCTTTTGATTAAAATGAGATCATTAGTTTAACATATAATAACCAGTGTTGGTTGTGATCAACATTATATGTGAACATATAAAGTTACAATATATGGATAGAAGCTACATGACTTACTTAGTAGAAAGATAATTCATTTTTTGGGTTAATGGCACCACATTACAAGACTGGTATTGGCTTCTTTAAAAGCACACTTAACTAAATTAATTAGGTATCATAATTCAATTAGTCTTTGTACTATCATTTAGTCATTTCAGATAAACACATCATCAGATGAAATGCTTATACACTTAACATACTAGCATATCTAGTATATAGCCATATATGGAAGTGCCCTTAATTAGAACATATTTAATTGATCTTTAATTGTACAGTGTTATAAACAATTAGAGTCATTAGTCTAGACAATCAATGAACTAATTATATTAGGAAGCCATTATATCAGTATGCTCATTGTAGATCTGTCTATTTGCCAGTGGATAACTGGAATAACAAATTTATATGTTAAACACCACTATTTGCAATGCTAGCTATGAGTGATATTATGATTAGAAACAATAATTATCATAAGTGTACACTCTTCACAGATAGTGATGAGATTGTACTGATTATGACATGCTATGTTAGTGTCCTTTATGACTGAATAAATATATGTGAACGATCCCACATGTTATAAAAATCTGTCTACTGTGAATAATAATCTGCACCCCTTAATAGCTAACTGTGTATAATGGACAATTAAATATAATAAAGAGCTTATTCCACAATTTATAGGAACACATGATTTTCAGAGAGCAGCACATATGTCTTGGAGAAATGATTACAGTCTGATTGACTACATATTTTTTATTGTATCTTAAATTTACTGAACATTTTCTCATCTAAATCATCAATTCCCTATAGCCATCCCAAATAGTATAGTAGACATTCTAGCACCTAGATTTCTCTATTTAACAGTTTTCCAGTCCCAGGTCTGTTTGCACCACAACGTTGGTTTGGGTATTTTCTAGAGGATGACGATGACTGTGGTGATACCAATGTGACATACACAAAAGTTTGAATTGATAATCTTCATTACTTCTTTTGATTAATAGTAACAATTTGTATTTTTAATCCATTCATTGTCAGTTAATAGTATTCTTTTGTATATTTTCTACCCAATTTATCATTGTAGTAATAGATCAGTGACATTGTTTGTTTTCAAAAAATGATTTCAAATCATAATAATATAATGTGACATTCTGCTTGATCTTATTGGGTGCTTTATTGTTAATAGCTTCATGGAAACACTGAATTTAAAGATAGCTTGGCTATATAGTAAACACTGTTGACTTTTATTGCTAATAGCTTCGTGGAAAACTCCAAAGTTAAGATAGCTTGCTGATATAGTAAACACTGTTGACTACATCTGTGAGCATTGGACTTAAAGATATAGGAAAATTGCTCATACATCAATAATTTTAACTTATACATTGTAATTAAAGTTTCTACACTTACTGAATTTCTTTAGGATACCTTCTGATTAAAATGAGATCATTAGTTTAACATATAATCTCCAGTGTTGGTTGTGATCAACATTATATGTGTGAACATATAAAGTTACAATATATGGATAGAAGCTACATGACTTACTTAGTAGAAAGATAATTCATTTTTTTGGGAAAATGGACACCACATTACAAGACTGGTATTGGCTTCTTAAAAAGCACACCTAACTAAATTAATTAGGTATCATAATTCAATTAGTCTTTGTACTATCATTTAGTCATTTCAGATAAACACATCATCAGATGAAATGCTTATACACTTAACACACTAGCATATCTAGTATATACCCATATATGGAAGTGACCTTAATTAGAACATATTCAATCGATTTTTAATTGTACAGTGTTATAAACAATTAGAGTCATTAGTCTAGACAACCAATGAACTAATTATATTAGGAAGCCATTATATCAGTATGCTCATTGTAGATCTGTCTATTTGCCAGTGCATAACTGGAATAACAAATTTATATGTTAAACACCACTATTTGCAATGCCAGCTATGAGTGATATTATGATAAGAAACAATAGTCATCATAAGTGTACACTCTTCACAGATAGTGATGAGATTGCACTGATTATGACATGTTATGTTAGTGTCCTTTATGACTGAATAAATATATGTGAACGATCCCACATGTTATAAAAATCTGTCTACTGTGAATAATAATCTGAGTCGAATAATAGCTAACTGTGTATAAAGGACAATTAAATATAATAAAGAGCTTATTCCACAATTGATAGGAACATATGATTTTCAGAGAGCAGCACATATGTTTTGGAGAAATGACTATAGTCTGATTGACTACATATTTCTTATTGTATCATAAATTTACTGAACATTCTTTCATCTAAATCATCAATTCCCTAGTCATCCCAAATAGTATAGTAGAAACAGCTGGTCAATAAACTCACACATATTATTGTCTAGTTCAGCCACCATCACTGTCTATGTATAGACAGTAATATGGGGGTATGAACTACTAAGCAGTGATGTCAACAATGATATCATGGCACCATACACTCTAAATATAATGTATGTAACTATAGACAGTGACATCAATAATAACTAATGAGACAATCAACTATAACTAATGACATAGTCAACCACAACTAATGACATATAACAGACTTGAAAGACTTCATAGTGGTAGTAAATTACTTAACATAAACCACTTTGAAGTCATAATAAAGATGACCTCAATATACTCTAGTACAATAATATAATATCATTATATTGTTTGTCTACTAGTGACATATAAAATCTTACTATATAACATGTGACTCTTTTTTAGACAATGATATAATAGTATATATAGTAGATAGCTTCAAGACATTGAGATCATTAATGATTTAATAGTTCATACGCATTTGTGGTGTCTGAATTACTTTCCTGAACATAGCAAGTTAAAATTAAATTATAATATTTCGTACTATAAAAGAAAAGCAAGAACGACTACCTATATAGCTTATCAGAGATCATTAGCTCCACTATAAGAATAGAAGAACAATTATTGAAGACAAATCACAACTCCTGTACAAACAGAATGGAGAAACAGTTACTTTTCATAGCTCTCTTTTTCAGTGCCGCCAATGCCCTGTCCTGGAACCTCCCACCTCAAACCAATGACTTAAATATCTTTGCTCTTCCAGTAGGTCAAGGAGACTGCACTATTATCCAGTGTCCAAGAGGATACGGGACAGATGTGACGGTGGTCGATTGTGGTTCTTGTAAGACAACTAATTACATGTCAGCACAAGATGTAGCTGCCACATTAAAACCGTATCCAATTGAAATGATATTCCTTAGTCATCCGGATAAAGATCATATAAACTATATTGATGATATAGTTACCGGTCGAAATCCTTATCCGACTGCATATCATTCATGTCCATGGACTTCATCCACCTATGGTAGGTATGTGACAAAACCACCACATCAGCAAGTTCCCAATTGTTGTGGTAATACATGTAATCAATATCAAATATGCAATAATGCAGTGAGGATCACTGTTTTGGCATCAGGTTATGCTAAATGTGGAACCAATGTAAATGGAGATAGCTTGGTGCTAAAAGTAGACTACAACGGAAAGACAGTTTACTTACCAGGAGATTTTGAAGGAGATTCGACCTTCATTAATAATTTCCTCAAGTGTGCAGGCACCCTCATGAAATCTGATGTATATCGCCTCTCTCATCACGGTGCTTACAATGGAAAGGCTAATACACGAGATGTGCTAGATAAAATAGCGCCGTTATATGCTTTTTCAAGCAGCGGTCTCAAGAACAACTACGTACATCCTAAATGTGACGTTTATGACTATTTGAAGACACAATCCCAATTTGTTATAAACACAGTGCCAAAACATACTTATACTTGTTATGGTAATAAGATATGGGAAAACAGGACTATTACTGATGGTGCTTTCGTAACGACATATTACACTGGTGCTGTGCGAAATCAAGCACAGAACAGTGTAGTTCAATTCAGTCTTAACAAGAACAGTGTTACACCTCAAGTCACAGTACTCAGTACATTTGTTACTTCAACAGCACAGTATGAAAGCCATAAGCTTTACAATTCGACCTATAAAATTGGTGATGAATATGACAAAATCGAAGAAGACAATGACTGCGGTACTGTGTAAGCTCACAGAGCACATTGGAACAATTTGAAAAGAGTGACAATAATATACAATGTATAGGTCTTTTTTATTTTTCAATTTTATTTTAGGTCTTTTTCTCTTTCACATTTTTCAAAGCATAAATGTAGTATCTTTAATGATCATAATACTGTGGTGATTAAGTTTGAGATAAAAACTTTCATAACAAACTAGTATCCTCAATGAAGTTGTTATAGCATGTCAGATAACATGCTTCAGGGTTCGCTTTGAGACAAGTAACATCAGCTAAAAATGATCTGGGGGGTCAATTTTGTCTTGGCAAAAATGGTCCTAGGATTATTTTTGCCATGACACTCTCAATCACTACATTACAGACATTACCAATCTCTTTCTTTAATGCAAACGATGAATACAATATATATAGATCCAACAATACTTCCCAAAATATGTTCTAATCTGGCCTTCATTATTTTTCATGGTAAGCTTGCTCTTTTATTATTATAACAACTTATCTGCTGGCGATGAGCATATGCAGCCACGTGTGCAAATGTCTGTATATTCCAGGTTATTCCCGTGTTATACTGCAAAAATGGCTGCCGGTGGTGGCAGGTTGATGTCCTTTGTGACTGAAAAAGAAGCCGAAGAAATAAAAAGAAGGAAACAAGAACAATGGGAAAAAGTTAGAAAGCCAGGAGATCCTCTAGGTACAGCAGTACATAACTTTATATAGAGTAAATTATGGTATTTTAGAGTGAAGTGTTGCATTGGTTACTATGGTAGTTAAGTCACGTGATCTTTTACAGAACATCCACAAGAAGTGGCTTATGATCCTCGTTCATTATACGAACGTCTAAAAGAACAAAAAGACATAAAACAAGAAGAATACGAGGAACAATTCAAGTTTAGTGAGTGTGTCCATTGTTGCTTGTTGCCATGCATCCATTTTTCTATACAAATATGTCTATTTATCTATTCGTTTGTCCCTTAGAAAACATGATTTATAAAGGTCTTGACGATGATGAGGCGGGGTTTCTCAATTTAGTAGCTTATCAACAAGCTAATCGTGATGCAGAGTTATTGCAGTTAGAGAGAGAAGAGATCAGTGCTTTCAGAGTATCCTAATGGATGGATGGATAGATAAATGGATGGATGAATGGATTGGACAGTTGGATAAATGGATGTAACAAACTAGATGGATCAATAGAAATGGACTGATAAGAAAACTAATTTAAAAAATCTTTATGTTGTACTGTTCTCCTTAATATCTTAGGAAGCTGTTTCACAATTGAATGAGGCAGAGTTAGAGAAATCAAAATCTTCTCAACCAACACTTGTATCTCCTACCAGAACATCATTTATTAAACCACCAAGTAAATCACAGTTATCTCTTATAGCAGGTGCTATTAAGAGAAAAAGGTAATCAATATAATTTACTGATAAATATATTATTATTATTATTATTATTATTATTATTGATGGAAGAATGAGTTGATTGATAAATAAATAATTAAATTGTTTATTAATGTTTAATTATTTAGGAGTTCTAGTGAAACTAGTACGGAGAACACACCCACATCAGATGAGAGTATTACCCTCGCTGAAAAGAAATCAAAGACATTAGATGCTAAATCCTCCCCTCCTAAAGCCTCTACTACATCCAAAGCCACACCAGATAATACTGGCCTATCTTTACCACTAGTAGATACTGATAAACCAGTTAACAATAAGAAGCCAACCGGACTAGTTCATTTAGCATTATATTCTTCAAGTAGCGATGAAGAAGATAACACAAATGATGAGAGATAATGTTTGTAAACAGTTTTATTTGTTAGTATTTGTTGTTTATATTATAACAAAGTAAACAAGTTAGTAATGAACCCACTATCCGTATTAAACAGTGGCTGTTTAATGGTACTTGTTGCTATAGCTACTTATGCAAGTGTTAATTGCCACACCCACAATTAAAACAACATGGCCAATAGAACTTTGAAAGAAGCTAAGAGCATAAAGGGAACAAACCCTCAGTATCTCGTCGAGAAGATCATCAGAACTAGAATATACGACTGCCAGTACTGGAAAGAAAAATGCTTTGCTCTGAGTGGTCAGATAAATTAAAAGATGGATGGATTAAAGAGTAAATTATGTACACCTTTATTGCCAATTTCAAGTCACATGATCTTACCTGATTGTCACATGATTTTCACATGTAGCTGAACTCTTAGTAGATGAAGCAATGTCTCTGGATCATGTTGGTGGTGTATTTGGTGGGAATATTAAACCAACTCCATTTATTTGTCTCATATTAAAAATGTTGCAGATACAACCCAGTAAAGATATTATCATTGAATTCATTAGAAACCCTGATTACAAGTGGGTGGAGCAAAAAGCACTAATAAATGTATTAAGAGAAGGGTCCTATATGAAATGACATTTACAATACACTATATTTAGCTCTAATATAATACTTATATAGTAGAGATTTACTTTAATTTATTTACTAATTGTATTTTGTAAATTCAATGATTTTAAAGTTCTCAGATTTAACAACTTCTCTTAATAATTTCTGAGACATGACTTAATATCACATGTAACAATACAATCATTAGTAAAATCAAAGTTTCTAAAATTACTATGCATAATTAGATACATGCATGCATAATTAGGTACATGTATATGCAATTATGCATAATTTTTTTGTGGTTTTAGGTATGTCCGTGTGTTGGGTGCTTTGTACTTACGTATTGTAGGGACATCAATAGAGTGTTATAAGTACTTAGAACCACTTCTTAATGATTATCGTAAACTGAAGTTTAAAAACAGACAAGGAAGTATGTGGATTAATGGATGGATGGATGGACGAATAAATGGACAGATGGATGGATGAAGGGATAGATGAATGGACAGTATCTCACTGTCATATTCTATTTTTATTTTATTAGAACTTGAATTAAGTCACGTTGATGATTTCATAGATAAATTATTACACGAAGATAGAGTCTGTGATGTCATATTACCTCGTATCCAGGTCAGGTGACTATCACATGATCAATACAGTAATAACAATATTGTTTTATTTTTCAGAGGAGACATATTTTAGAAGAAACAGAACAACTGGAACCGAGAGTAAGTAACTTGTACTTGTAAGAGAATCATTTATATCTTATATTTTTATATCCAGTATATGTAGCTCTATGTATATCCATCCATTTCACTTGTGATCCATCCATCCATTTCACTTGTGATCCATCCATCCATTTCACTTGTTATCCATCCATCCATCCATTCCTACCTATGATCTAATCTCTTATCAATCCATTCATCCATTAAGGTCAGTGCTCTTGATGATGATTTAGAAGGTGAGGAATCAGATGAGGAGGAGGAGCAAGTAGAACAACGGAGATCGTTATCACCAGAATATTATCGACATCGTAGTAGGTCTCGATCTAAATCTCCACATAGAAGGTACACTAAACTAGTACATGTACATGTACATGTTGCATTGTAGGCGGAGTCGAAGTAGGTCTCCTAGGAGACGAAGCCGTTCACGGTCTCGTTCTCGATCACCAGCTTATCACAGAAGTAAAAGGAGGAGGTAATAAGAAAATTAGTCAGTATACTAGATTGTAAATTCAGTATATAAGTCAGTAAACTTTCAGGATACTACCCAGTAAATGTCTGTATATTGTACTTTATATTCATATAGTCGATCCAGATCCCCACCTAGAAGGCATCATGATGATCGTCACTCTAAACGCTCACCTTCACCAACCTACAGGTCAGTGAGATAAGTACAAGCTGTCACTAATTAACTATAAGTTCTTGTAGACGACGAAGATCACGCAGTCCAGATCGAGATGATAGAAGAAAGAGAGATAAAGAACGAAATAAAGAGAGGGATAAAGAACGTGATAAAGAGAGGGATAGAGAACGTGATAGAGTGAGAGATAAAGAACGTGATAGGGAGAGAGATAAGGAGAGAGGGACAGACAGAGATAGTGAGAAGAAAGAAAAGAAACATGATAAAGACAAAGAAAAGAAATCGTCTAAAAAAAGCAAAAAGAAATCCGATAAAAAAGAAAGAACAGCCGAAGAAGAAGAAGAGATCCGTCAAGCAAATGAACTTCGTGCTAAACTAGGACTAAAACCATTAAGAGAGTAATATAATATACCCACTTATAAACAGAACCCCTCTCTCACATACAATTTAGTTCAGTACAGATTGTCACTACTGTACTGCACTGTACTGCACTGTACTGACACAATACTTTTATTATAAATTTCTTATTTTGTTTCAAACAAAGCCAATTATAAAAATCTAATTCAGCAATATTTGTGTATAATATCTAAAGTACCTGTATAGTCACATATAATACACATGTCATAATACACAATATAAAACACAATAAGTGATATGTTACCATGGCGATGTACCTAGTACTGACAGTCCTTGTATGTCTCCCAATTTACGAGGTCCATGACCTTTTGAAAAAGATTACATGACATACATGTATGTATATGTCTATATATGGAGATGTACATGTATATGTCCATATATGGACATGTACATGTATATGTCCATATATGGAGATGTACATGTACATGTACAAAGTTTGACATTTGTCTATCAAACAGGTTTATCCACATGTCTCCATCCATCTATATACCTTTACTGATATTGGCAGACTTTAATCTTTGTAACTGATGTTTATTTTGTTCTTTTCTTATATGACTAGAATAAGCTGCCATGTGAAGAGAAGAGGGTGTTGGAACAGGAGAGGGAGATGTACAAGAGTGCAAAATGAGAGATGTCCCTTGTCGAGATTGAGGACGTGAAGAAGAATGAAAAGAAGGTTTGGATGACCTAAAATCAAAGAACAATTCAGTAAGTTGTAAATAATGTGATAATTATTATCACATTATCACATTATTAATTATTATCCCTATTGTAGACATGAATATGACCTCCACCTAAATGTCTGTCCATTTGTCCATCTCTTTATTGACTTATTCATTAGCTCTCCACTTACTTTTCAGCTGTTCGAGCAGAAGACAATCTAGTCTGTTTCGGCTGTGCTCCAGACTTTACTGGTGACCAAGCTTGTACGATAACTGGTTTCGTCTTTTGAAATGGTAACAGACTACTACTACTTTGTACTGTGGGTGTGGCACTGGGTGGAGATTTACTTAAACTAGCCACACCCATTTTAGAAGAGGTTTGACAGGAGTGAGGTCTTGCAGGAGAAGTAGAGAAAAGAGATCGTGGGAGAGATTTTGAACTCTCCCAAATACGAGGAAAAGAGAGTTTCGGTGTGGGAACCACAAGATTAGCAAGACTATTCTGTTCTGATAAGTATTCTGTATTGTTCTCCTTTGATGTCCATTGTTCCTCTGATGATTTAGGATTGCCAGTAATATCTTCATTCTCCTCTTGCCCCTTGATTAAGTCATCTGATTGTTCATTAGTTGGTGGGTGGAGTTGAGCTGACTTCTGAAGACTGTACTGTTCAATAACGTTAAGCTGATGTTGTTGTTTAGCCTCCTCTATAAGTTTACAATACAATAATTGTGTCTCATTAATGTCTTATTACCTATTTGTTCTGGTGTTTTGGGTCTCTGTGGTAGAGTTCTAATTGGACTGCCTTGTTTATCGTTAATGTCTACTTTCATAGGGGCCTCCCCGTCATCTGTGTCAACATTATCTTCCTCTCTTAACACAATGTCATCGTCTAAATTTAACTCCTAAATAATAAAAAGATAGTATTTGTTCTGTTCTGTTGTCTCTTTGTGTGATTACTATATTTATTTATCCATTTTCATCCATCCATTCATCCATTCATCCATCCATTCATCCATTCATCCATCCACTCATCCATCCATTCATCCATCCATCCATCCATCCATCCATTCATCCATCCATTCATCCATTTATTCACCTCAACAGAAGGTATGGTTTGTAGATCTTCAGAGAGGTAGCTCATTTGAGAATGAGGTCTTGTGTACCCAATATTTAATGAGTGGGTGGAGTCTGGACTGGGACTACGTTGATGTGCAGCTCTAGAGTGCTCTAAAAGAGAGAGAGAGAGAGAGAGAGAGAGAGAGAGAGAGAGAGAGAGAGAGAGAGAGAGAGAGAGAGAGAGAGAGAGAGAGAGAGAGAGAGAGAGATGATATTCCTTTCTTTTCAACTTACCAGGTGAAGGATGTAATCTTCCAACACTCAAATCAGATGCTAGATCATCTTTTGTCCAGTAATTACGTTTTCCATCCCAGACTAACCCACGAGGATCAGTATAGAAATATGAATCAGGTGGTCCAGTAAATCCTTTACCACCAGAACTAAGTTGTAAAACAGCAACATGTGGTTCAGGAAGAGCAACTATCCTAGCCAGTCTCTATAGAGAAACATCAGTTAATAATTATGGGAGCACAATAATATAGTGTAGGTGTTACTAACATAGTACCATACAATAGTGTATGTTACATAATTACATACACAGTATCATACTGTAGTCTTGCCATTAATTCATAGTATATATCATATAAATTATATAATATATACATATATATGGTACTACCAGCTATACTATATACTGTAGGTGTAGTACTACCAGCATAATACTAAAGTAGTGATATGATATAAGTGCTTACCTCAGGGGCACATAAAACTAAGTCACCAAGATCTACAGTGTATAATAAAATGAATACAGTCGATAAGATCTGATTATCTCTTCAAGTCATCCATTTGTCTACCCATCCATCCATTTATCTGACGTCTGTCTATGATCCATCCATATGATCCATCCGTCCAACATACCTGGTTGAGTTGGTGTCATGTGATGTCTGTGATGTAAAGCTCCTGCAGAGAGAGCTCGAGGAGCACGTGGTGAGGATTTCTTAGAAGGCTAAAAAGAACAAAAAGACAACTGATAACAATTAGATCATAGACAGTTTTAATTAATCACATATCAAAGGGATTACCTCATTTTAGAGAGGTACAAACTAAACTAAATATATGTATGTATTATAGGCTTTGTATGTTGTACATTTAGTCATTTAGTAAATTCAATACTTGCTAGAGCCAAACATTTCTATAAGGGTGATGTGAGCAGTTCTAAAGCCAATGAGTGGGTATTTAACTATTAGGAACAATGGTTAATGTCCCTTCTGTGTTTTCTAGTACCTGGAGTATTTGAGAAGAAGTATGAGGGATTCTTCGAGAGGGTGATTTAGGTAAATGAGGAGTAAAGTTACGTCTTCTCTTTGTAAATATGTTAGCTGTTGTAGCTTGTAAAAGATACCTGGCTATCTCATGATATAAGTCCCATATATCACCCTATGAGTGAGAGAGAGAGAGAGAGAGAGAGAGAGAGAGAGAGAGAGAGAGAGAGAGAGAGTATGTATTATAAAATCAATCATAATCTACATACTCCATTGTTCTGTATTTTCCATGTAATTTGACTAATAACATCACCAATCTTTCGATTTTTCGTTGCCACAGCAACCATCTCCAATACTCCTATAATTAAAGACACAATATTATAGGAGTCCTCTAATAATTAACCTTACCATTATTGCTATCAAGATAATCAAAGAATACAGGTACCAGACACATTAAATGAACTATTTCAGATGCTAGTAAACACCGATATTGTGAGGAATGTGAGGGTGACTTAGGTGTAGTGATATTAGTGGATGATACAGTGATGGAGGAGGTGGAGATACCATATGAAGTGTGTATACTATAATGAGGAAAATTAATATCATAACATGTCCAATTGTTAGTGTAGTATTCTATCTGTTCATCCATTCATCTGTCTGTCTGTGTCTCTCCATTCATCCATCAATCTGATCAATGCAATATATCCATTTACACATTATACCATTCTTCATTCTATCCTCCTATCTATCCATCCATCCATCCATTTATCCATCTATCCCTCCATCTATCCATCCATGCATTCATCCATCTATCCCTCCATCCATTTATCCATCCATTTATCCATCTATCCATCCATCCATTCATCCATCTATCCCTTCATCCATCCATCCATCTAGTTCACATACTCATGTTCATTTCCAGTAGTTGATGACAGACATGACATAGTTCTGTGAAGTGAACAAACTAAAAACTGTAAACTTTGATATAATTGTGGATATAATCCTCCTTCCTATATAACAGATGTGACTAATAAATTAATAGATAAATTAAGTGTTCATTATGGATGAATGGCTGCATAAATGGATGGATGGATTAGATGAAGAAAGGATATATAAGATAATCGTTACATTTTGTTCATCTCTATCAATAGTTGCTCCACTAAGTAAAAGGGATGCTATTCTAAGAAGTACATGACATGGAAGAGTAAATAGATCCTGACATAAGACATCACTACAATAAGAATATATAAGTTATAATAGACCAGAGAAGAGAGCTACTTACCCAATCTGAGTTAGTTTAGCAGTGTCTAATGTAGCCACTATTAACTCATAAGGTAGTTCAAATTCTAAAGAGATCTAACAGAGATATATATGATTACTGGTACATGTATGGCTATCCATCCATCCATCTATTTAAATATATACCACTACTATTAATAGTAACATAGTACACTTACCACTACTATTAATAGTAACATAGTACGCTTACCACTACTATTAATAGTAACATAGTACACTTACCACTACTATTAATAGTAACATAGTACACTTACCACTACTATTAATAGTAACATATTACACTGTTCTATCTCTAATGATCTCTGTTCCATTAATCTCTGTAATGGAGGAATGCCAAAAGGTACCCTACCTTGCCTGCGCATAATATAAATAGAACAAGAGATAAACAATGGAGTCATAGACATATTCTACATCAACAAATGGACTAACTCACTTTATTCTGTACTCATTCTCAATTTTCAAGTCATCTTCTAATACATTTGCTAAATGAAGTAATCTTCTCTTGTCTAAATCTATGTACATACATATGACATAATATGACATTTCAATATAGTACAGTCTGTATTATACTTACCAATATTGTGAGTATATTTTAATGGAAATTTTGCCATCAACTGAGTGGTCTATTAAACAAAGTTATAATAATACATATTATATATATTACATGTTTATAACAGTGTTATAACATGTTATATTGTTTACTTTCTCTCCAAAGACACCAGTTACTGAGAGGTTTTGTAAGTTAGTAGGTACAAAGACAGAATGAGCATTGTTTTTATGACGCTGTGTAAACAGAGAGAGAGAGAGAGAGAGAGAGAGAGAGAGAGAGAGAGAGGGAGGGAGGGAGGGAGGGGGGGAGGGAGGGAGGGAGGGAGGGAGGGAGGGAGGGAGAGAGAGAGAGAGAGAGGGAGGGAGGGAGGGAGAGAGAGAGAGAGAGAGAGAGAGAGAGAGAGAGAGAGAGGTGATAAGGATATATTAAATTCTCTTACCACAGGATGTGAGGTAGCAGCTGAATTAGTAAAAAACTGTTGCACTCTTCTTCTCTCTCCAGCTATATATGATATGTAATGATGATGTCATATATAATGAAGTATACCTGTTATTAGTTGACCATCTAACATCCACAAGTGAGGGAAAAGGTCAATAACATGACAACGGTCTATTTAAGAGATAAGGAAGTAATGCTGTGAAGTAATGGTCACTAGTGTACTTACAATGAGGGTCATTGTCTAGTTTTAGATTCCCAGTAAGTGTAAGAGAGAGAAGGTGTATATGTGAAATTCTTTTTAGTTCTTGCCAGTCAAGACAATTATCTGATAATACCAGCGAACCTAGTGCTGGAAAACGTGATAATCCATGGAGACATTTAATCTGTTAAAAGAGAACATTAGTGCATGTAAGTAATAGTTTATTATTTTAAAATTATGTGTCTGTCAAATTGTGTTTTATCATGTGTCTCTCCATCCATCTTCATCCATCCATCTTCATCCATCCATCTATCCATCCATTACCCTATTTCCAGATAGATCAATATTCCATAGTTCTCTACACCACTCAATATTATTAATAGTATCTATTACATTATCTTGTAATATCAATGTATGTAACTTAGGACATTCTTCTAAATGTTCAATAACAGCTGGAATATAATATAAAGAAGAGATAGATTGGATGAAAAATGATTGTAAAGAATGTATTAATAGTAAGAGAATGGAAATAGTGACAAACTGTTACATGAAGGAAGTACTTGTAGTAGGTAGTGTGTTACCATAGCAACCAAACAACAATCATTTGTGTTACTACAGACTGCTATCTACTTACCTATCTTTCTTCCTGACAGATCTAGATATAGTGTCTGTTCAAGAGGACCATGTATTAGCTTTCGAAGTAGCTAGAGAAACAGGTATAAAATGATCATAGTTACTACAGTATTGTACAGTTAGTATTTATAGAAGGTTAGTACGTCTTACTTGACTTGTGATACGCATTGTCAGTATTACAGATACATCATCTAGTCATATAGTGATATGAAGTTGATAAAAGTGACAGAGAGAGGAAGGAAGAAAACGAATAAAATGTTAACAAACTCAAACAAGTAAGGCCCCACCCATATACAATAATAATGAATAAAATTAATTATTCATATCTTGTACATACCATAATATAATATAGGATAATATTATTTTAGTCTTACCTACAAATAGGTCATGATCCTACTGACAGTCTGTACCAACTAACTAAGAGATCCCATAAATTTACTTCAAATAATATTAGAACTCTCCAGCATTAATGATAGGGTCTACATAAATGACTAGAAATCCCATATTAAGAAATTGATGACATGTTCTTTTCATTCTGTTATGATATATGTATGTAAGTTCTAGTACTCATGATACCTTATTGACATTATCAATCAGAAATCACACATATCACATTGTTAGTGCTTATATATTATTAGTAGAAGATACAACTTGGATTTGATGTATATAGACTTAATTTACTAAATTATTTATTTATTATTTATTTAATTTATGTACTTTTTATAAAAAATAATGACTGCTAAACACATAAATTCATACACCACCTGCAGGAGGTTTCCATGACAACAATTGTAAAAACCACAAGAATGAAGAAACCCCAATTAATATATTATCTCTGAAATATAGTTATGTCATTTTATCATCTTGTCTTTCTTGTCTAACTATCATCATTATCTTTTACATGTGTATAGTGGGTACTATTAATATATTGAGATACAGAACCATACTGTAATACTCTAGTGTATTGTCTATCTAAAAGGTTTTAGGAAAGAAAAAGCTCTGGCCACAATTGTGTAGTTAATGGTAAATATGGTAATGATGAAACATATGCTATAAATTTAAAACAATTGTCTATTATATGTACAATTAAAAAAGTGAAATAATTGTGTAAATTGATCAATCGACAATGAACCTAACAACAAACTAATTAAATGATATATAAAATTAATTTTAACAATTAATAATTATTAAAAATAAAAATAAACAAACAGAAAAAAGACATAAACTGTCTCAATAGATGAAGATCTCGAGAGTACAGTCAAAGAAGGTCTCCAGAGAATCCATTAATTGCTAATTAACAAACACTGGTTGGGCGGGAAAATATCATCGGCACACACTTAACAAGGAACAGCAAACGCGTGACCAAAAGGCGGGAAATTACAAGCACGTGTTATCATAACATGAACAGCAAAAAACGCTTTAATTATTTTTGTAAAAATTGATTTTTAATTAACTAATTAAATGATATAGGTTTTGCTAAAACATTAAGGATATTATGATATAAACAAAAGAATTAGTATAATCTTTTTTTTCTTGTAAAGCAAATAGAATAATAATAAATAACAATTGTAATCAGTGATCAATGTAGGTACAATATAACAACAAAAATGACTGATTGTAAGAAGTTTTAGAGTTTAAAGTTGAATTGTATTAAATCTAAAAAAATCAATCTTAGTGATTAACTTTAAATAACTTTGAAATTTTAACAAACAATTTTAGTAAAAATGTTTTTTAAAGAGTTTCAATATAATAAATTAAAGACAATACATAATAAAACAATTATAAAGAATAAGACAAAAAAAATAAAAAAAATAAAATAAGACAGTCTCAATAGTTGAAGAGCCAGCAAGTAGAGAATAGAGAGATCCCAAGAGTCCAGTCAGTCCACAAGTAGAGAAAAGAGAGATCCCAAGAGTCCAGTCAGTCCACAAGTAGAGAAAAGAGAGATCCCAAGAGTCCAGTCAGTCCACAAGTAGAGAAAAGAGAGATCCCAAGAGTCCAGTCAGTCCACAAGTAGAGAAAAGAGAGATCCCAAGAGTTCAGTCAGTCCACAAGTAGAGAAAAGAGAGATCCCAAGAGTCCAGTCAGTCCACAAGTGAGAACATAGAGAGAGAAAGAGAGAATTATTTGTAACAACAGGATCACTAAAGAATGAGAGATGGATGGAGAGACAGCTCACCTTTTCCAACAGTGCTGCTCCTGTAGAAAAAGAAAAGAAAAAGTAGTTATAACTGAACTGGTGATGACAATGAATGGATGGAGAGTGAAGAGAGACAGAGGAAGTGAAAAAGGACCACCAACCTACACACACGCATAGCGCACACACACACGCACCCTACAAACCTCTCCCCCGCCACCGGGGGGGGTAAAAAAAGGGAGGGATGGTGGGGGGGAGAGGATTTGTAGGGTTTTATGTGAATGTGTGTATGGTGTATATAGGCTAGATAGCCCAAAAAAATAAAAATAAAAATAAAAAAAAGAAAGGAAAGGAAAGAAGGCTTGAAGGAAGACAGGAAAGACTGAGCAGGAGAGCGACTCATCTTTTTCATCCAGAAAGAACATCAGAGAACTGTCCAAGAACATCAAAGAACATCAGAGAACATCAGAGGAGAACAGCCATGAACATCAGACCAACTATGAAATTCCAAATTGTGTCCTGTAGAAATGAAGACTGAGAAAAATCAAATATTGAACTGAATTGACAAAAATAAAATAATAAAATAAAATAAAAACAATAAACAAAATAAAATAAAACTAAGAATAAAAAATAAAACTGAGAAAAAAAGATAAGGATGACATAACTAAATAAAAAGATGATCCAGCGAAGAAAGATGATCCACGAAGCGAAGAGGTGAGTCGATCCAACGACGAAGATACCCTAGAGGGAGAAAGAGAGAGAAACCGGAGAATAGACGAGAGATGATGGATGGAGCGATGGCTCACCTTTTTTAACAGTACTACTGAAAGCTTGCAAAATAGAGTCCATTTTATAAAATCAAGAGATCTCTGTCATGCTTCAATTTGACAAACAGTCATCAAAAACTTATGACAAATTGGCGGGAAATACTAGAGCCACCACACACACACGTGACCAACATTAATTGATTTTTAATTGATATAATTAACAACTAATTAAAAGTCTTATACTTTAACTATTGTACAATTGCTAATAATAAATATAACAACTTTATCTTAGAAATGTATAGTTAAAATTATCTTGACTGAAACAGATGATTATAACTGAAAAAAGAATTACATAAGTTTAGTGACATTTTAGATGAGAGTCAACAGCTGATAATATTATATTGGACACTATTAATATATTGAGATATAGACCAAGGCATAACTTATGCTGTTGTCCAGCAGATTCATTTTTGATATTATACATAATTTAATTTGACTCTTCACAGCTAACTATCATCGTTGTTTCTTACTTCAAACATGAAAGTCTAAAAAATGAACAAGTTTATCAATACAGTTTGTCCTGTCATTGCAATATTTTATTAACTTTGACATGATCAGTAACCAACTTATATTTGTTTGCATTGTAACAATATCATAGTCTACAGTCATTACTTCTAAATACATCAAATAGGTCTATCATCTTCAATACAACAGTACCTATACAATGATATTATAGTTACAGAATAATAACTTACCAATATGATCATCAAATGACCACAACCTGATGACACCAGTATATGTGAATATATACAATATAGTACCAGATAATGTTACTTCTAACATTACCTTCTAAAAATGAACAAACTATCAGTAACAGTTACTTGTACATATTATCTTATTACATTTCTATCACATATACCATTAATTTAGTGAGTAGAAATATATCACAATGTCACAGTCTACATTCTTTAGTTGTAGATACTCTTAACAATTCCTTCATCTTCTGTATAACAACACCTATTTAATGATAAACAAAGCGGGTTTAAAGTTACTTTTAACATACTCACTCATTCAAAAGTATTAAAAGAACACTGACAGCGAGAGAGCCAGAGAGAGAGAGAGAGAGAGAGAGAGAGAGAGAGAGAGAGAGAGAGAGAGAGAGAGAGAGAGAGAGAGAGAGAGAGAGAGAGAGAGAGAGAGAGGTGATAAGGATATATTAAATTCTCTTACCACAGGATGTGAGGTAGCTGCTGAATTAGTAAAAAACTGTTGTACTCTTCTTCTCTCTCCAGCTATATGTGATATGTAATGATGATGTCATATATAATGGAGTATACCTGTTATTAGTTGACCATCTAACATCCACAAGTGAGGGAAAAGGTCAATTACATGATCTATTACAAGATAATGTAATAGATACTATTAATAATATTGAGTGGTGTAGAGAACTATGGAATATTGATCTATCTGGAAATAGGGTAATGGATGGATGAATGAATGGCAGATGGATGGACAGATGGATGAATGGATGGTTGAATAATGACCTTCACTGTAAGTACACTAATGACCTTATCTGTTCAGTAGATCAGGGGTGGAAGAACATATTTGAATTTGGGGGAGGGCACCAAAGGAGAGGTTTCGGGGGGTTGCAGCCCCCCAGAAGCTGAGGAGTGTTTTTGCTTTTAATCCCTTAAATACACATCAATTTTAGTATAATTTCATATAATATGAATGTGGTAAATACCCAATTGCCACAATTACAATGAGTGTTTTTCATTGTTCTCTATAAAAATTTTTTTAGGGGGGGCACAATCAGCATGTTGTAATTTTTGGGGGGGCACGTGCCCCTGGTGCCCCATAGGCTCCTCCGGCACTGTCTTGTAATATCAATGTATGTAACTTAGGACATTCTTCTAAAGGTTCAATAACAGCTGGAATATAATATAAAGAGATAGATTGGATGAAAAATGATTGTAAAGAATGTATTAATAGTAAGAGAATGGAAATAGTGACAAAGTGTTACATGAAGGGAGTACTTGTAGTAGGTAGTGTGTTACCATAGCAACCAAACAACAATCATTTGTTACTACACACTGCTATCTACTTACCTATCTTTCTTCCTGACAGATCTAGATATAGTGTCTGTTCAAGAGGACCATGTACTAGCTTTCGAAGTAGCTAGAGAAACAGGTATAAAATGATCATAGTTACTACAGTATTGTATAGTTAGTATTTATAGAAGGTTAGTACGTCTTACTTGACTTGTGATACGTATTGTCAGTATTACAGATACATCATCTAGTCATATAGTGATATGGAGTTGATAAAAGTGACAGAGAGAGGAAGGAAGAAAACGAGTAAAATGTTAACAAACTCAAACAAGTAAGACTCCACCCATATACAATAATAATGAATAAAATTAATTAGATCTGTTATTGTTAATACAGTTATCAGTTATTATTTTCTAGCGGTGTTTTTTCTTGGCCTCTCCTTTACTTTAGGCCAACTACCATCATAATTTCTCATCTCTAACATTAACATCTGAAATATAACAAAAATAGTAATAATATAGTAATTAATCATAATACCTGTCCTCCATAAATACCAACATCAGATAAAGTCTGATCTAGATTAGTAAGTAATTCATAACTGTTTGTCATATAACGTTGCCATAGTCTACACTCATCAGTTACTGGTATATTAAATAGTTCTCTTATCTTCTGTATAACAATACCTATAATAATAGTTTAATAAAGTTATGTAGTTAATATAACCTTATTCTTACCAAAAGTAGTAGCTCTACTAAAGTTAATATATTTGATATCATTAATATGTGGATACAAACATACTTTAAGGTCAAACAGATAGACTTCAACCTTCAAATGTTTGACATAAGTACCATATTCCACAACATACCTAATAGTATATAATAATAATAATAATAATAATAATAATAATAATAATAATGTAGGATAATATTGTATACATGGTATATTTTGCAAGTATAAATTTTCACGATTTTACCCAAAATTCATATTCGTGAAAAAAAAAATTCGTGAATTAAGATAGATCTATTTTGTGGTGAGGCATATGTGACAAATTATTAATAGGTGTGGTCTAATAGTCATTGATGAGTGTGGTCTAATAGTTAATGGCTATCTACAGTACAAACGTGTTCTCAAGTCGTTATCAACGATGTCTACTTCACTTTCTGTGGACTCTGCAATACATGGCCACCACATTTATAAAGAAATTTGGACACCGTTCCTAGGAGAAATCCTTTACATGACACACGCTATAAGTGACACACCCATTTTTCTAAGAAATATAAATGTTTGCGGATTTTGAATTTCACAAATTTGCTCAAATCGCAAAATTTGTGAAATTAAATCCCCACGAAATATACCACGTATACGGTACTATCTTAGTCTTACCTACAAATAGGTTGTGATCCTACTGACAGTCCATACCAACTAACTAACAGATCCCACACTGGTTTAGGGAGTAAAGCATAGTCTAACTCCTCTATTAGACCATCTTTTAATTTGTCAGATTCAATGTCTACATAATGAATGAAGTGAAGGATGTAGTTTCTTAAATTATTAATTTGTTACCATTGAATAAATTTCTATTGTCTACAGGACCAGGATTAGCAGCTTCATTACCAGCATTGTACTGATCCCAGGAGTCAAATCCAACATATTTCTTCCAGTGTTTGAACCATCTTTGATCAACCAAATACCTATTAACATAAAGATAAAGAATATTAATAGAAGTCAAATATATTTACCAGGTATCTCCTTTTTTTAACCTTTGTGGATATAGTGGTTGTATGGTTTCTTTTTGATCTTGATATAAAGGAGGGGTTTGCAGTTGAGATTCTAAAATTTTAATTACATCATTTTTAGACTTTAGAGTATTTTCAAGCATTTTGTTAAGTGATGTCATATCTGCTTTTAACTGAACGTTCTCATCTGTTAGCGATTTCACTGTGCTGTTTGATTTACTTAAGAATGTCTTAGCTTCAGTTAACTGTCTTTGTAGGTCATCTAATTGCTGTTGTAACTCTAATGATTCATTTTCTTTTAGTCTAACATCAGATAGTTGTTTCTGATACTCCTGAGACTGGTGTGCTATTAATTTCATTTGTTCATCTATTTCTCTTTGCTTAGCAAATAGAACTGTCAATAGTTTAGCTTTCTCTACAGCCAGTTTTCTCCTATCTTCGTGAGCTTGTTTGATAGCTTGTTCAGACTTTTGAATGATGTCTTGTAAACGTACTTCTTCATTTTCTTTTGATTGGACTAGTTTCTCAAAATCACTAATCTCTCTCATCATTTCTAGTTTATTCTTTGAAGGTGGAAGTTTGGAGAGAGCACCATCAATACACTGAATTGCATCGTTCATGGCTGGTCTGTTTTTAGGGTTATTGTCAAGACATTGCTTTGTAAAAGGACAGAGTGGATCATTTGGTATATGTTTAGTGTACTTTGATCTTCTATCCCACTCTGATACAAGTATAAATGTACCTTTTTGATGAGGATTAGGTACATATTGATCTGTAGGTTCAGGCCATTGATGTGTGAAGATATGGAGGATGAGACAACCATAGGAGAAGACATCTAACTTGTGGTCATAACTTGGGTTACTCCTAAGAGCTTCAGGAGGCATTACAAGAGTGTTACCTGGTGCTGTAGTAAGTTGTTTTTGTTTGAAGGTGTCTGCCATTCTAGACACACCTAGGTCAGATATCTTGGCTATAAAGTTAGAGGTCAGTAATATGTTATTGGCTGTGAGATCACGATGGACAATGGGAAGTCTCTTACAATGAAGATAATTGAGACCCTTTGCAACATCAAGAAGAATGGAGTACTTGATTTGAAGTGGGAGTTCTTGATGTGTTTCTAAACATTGTGTTAATGACAGAGGAAGATACTCCATTACTAACATAGGTAGTCGAGAATGTTGAGAGAAATGGACACCCATTAACTGTACAATATTTGGATGACGTTGTTGACTGTGACAGAGACACTCTTCAGCAAACTTGACTAATGTCTCATTCTATAAAGAGATAACAAGATATAGTGATCATTTCATCATTAGCTAGTATATGTACCTGTATAATAGCTTCATGTAGAGTCTTTCCAGCACAAACCAGTCCATTTACTCTAACCTCATATACCACACCATAAGCTCCACGACCTAATTCTTTACCAGTCTCCTCTACATTATCCAATGACAATGACTGAAGTTGACTTTGAAGCCTTTCTGCCATTTTTATTAAATTCTATAACTCCCACACTACTATCCCAACCCACATCACTCCACATATCAATGAGGAAGGAAGTTTACACAAAGTTTATATATAACAGGTAACCAATATCAATGTATAACAAAGGTGCACTATTATTGCAATAATAGATTGTTATTATACACTTTGAATCTAAAAATACTGCAATATCTTTTCAATGAAACTACATATAAAAATAACAGTATTAATAAGCTAACATTTTTGTATTACAAAATAACCTGCTTAACTAAAACACTAGTACAGCTCTTTCTCCCAGTCACACACCCACACAAATCCATCAAGATCTACAGCAATACCACAAGGAGATTGTAAGTATCCTTCTCCTATATGACTAACTAGTTGACCATCTAGAGAGAAGACAAACATACGTGATGCTCCCTTTTCTGTTACATACACATAGTCTCCATTAACACAGATACCTTCAGGATCTTCTAATATGTTGTTCACACAAAATTTATATATTCTCCATTATGAATTGCTATATTATGCTGTGATATTGTCAGTAATCACTGCATCCTATATAGGACATATGAATTGTCATAGCATAGTTTACTCACTCTAACCTGGAATTTTTTGGTTTCCATTACATTATCTAGTGACATTACATGACAAAGACTGATTAATCCTCTCTTGTCAAAATCTATATATATACATAACATACACACTATAATACAGCCAATATATATGTATATATATATATATATATATTATACATATTAGATAGTACAATATTACAGCATTACATGTCTATAGTAATGTTATGCATTATGTATCGGTTATTGCCCAACCTCAAGGGCTTTATTATTAATATAGTATGTAATGTCAAAGGTTGTAGGACTGAGAATGTCACATGTTGTATTAGCAATAAATCCTAAGAGGTTGGGCAAAATATATATGTTGTTTGATATTATAGAAATTCAAAGTGATGTTTTGTGGTTTGTAATGTAATGTTCATGTCATATATAATGGAATATATTTATTATCATTTGACCATCAAACACCCATAAGCAAGGAAAAAGTCAATAATATGACAATGATTTATTGAACAAAAAAAGAATCATGTTGGCCTGGTCTCCATGTGTCTATGTGATAGTGCACTTACAATGAGGGTCGTTTGTTTAGTTTTAGATTCCCAGTAAGTGTAAGAGAGAGAAGGTATATATGTGAGATTCTTTTTAGTTCTTGCCAGTCAAGACAATTATCTGATAATACCAGTGAACCTAGTGCTGGAAAATGTGATAATCCATGGAGACATTTAATCTGTTAAAAGAGAACATTAGTGCATGTAACTAATAGTTTATTATTTTAAAATTATTTGTATGTCAAATTGTGTTTATCATCTGACTTCCATCCATCTTCATCTATCCATTCATTCATCCATCCATTCATTCATCCATCCATTACCCTATTTCCAGATAGATCAATATTCCATAGTTCTCTACACCACTCAATATTATTAATAGTATCTATTACATTATCTTGTAATATCAATGTATGTAACTTAGGACATTCTTCTAAATGTTCAATAACAGCTGGAATATAATATAAAGAAGAGATAGATTGGATGAAAAATGATTGTAAAGAATGTATTAATAGTAAGAGAATGGAAATAGTGACAAAGTGTTACATGAAGGAAGTACTTGTAGTATGTAGAATTGGTAGGTGTGTTACCATAGCAACCAAACAACAATCATTTGGTACTTCAGACTGCTATCTACTTACCTATCTTTCTTCTTGATAGATCTAGATATAGTGTCTGTTCAGGAGGACCATGTACTAGCTTTCGAAGTAGCTAGAGAAACAGGTATAAAATGATCATAGTTACTACAGAATTGTACAGTTAGTATTTATAGAAGGTTAGTACGTCTTACTTGACTTGTGATACGCATTGTCAGTATTACAGATACATCATCTAGTCATATAGTGATATGGAGTTGATAAAAGTGACAGAGAGAAGAAGGAATAAAACGAGTAAAATGTTTTAAACAAAAAGACTCCACCCATATACAATAATAATGAATAAAATTAATTAGATCTGTTATTGTTAATACAATTATCAGTTATTATTTTCTAGCGGTGTATTTTCTTGGCCTCTCCTCCTCCTTGGGCCAACTACCATCATAATTTCTCATTTCTAACATTAACATCTGAAATATAACAATAATAATAATAATAATATACTAGTAAGTTATTGTATTACCTGTCCACTATAAATACTAGCATCAAGTAAAGTCTGGGTTAAGTTGGTAAGTAAGTCATAGCTGTTTGTCATGTAACACTTCCACAGTCTACACTCAGTAGTCTTAGATAAATTGAATAGTTCTCTTATCTTCTCAATAACAGTACCTATTTTATTAATAAAATACTCACATAGCTCAGAGGATAATTATGACTTACCTACAGTATCAAATACATCAAATGACCACAGTTTGATGTTGTTAGTGTTTGGACACACACATAGTTTTAATTCAATCTTTCTTGGCCAACTACCATCAAGATTTCTTACTTCTAACATTAACATCTACTAGAGAGAATGAAATTATATAACCTCATGTATTGTAATACCTGTCCTCCATAAATACCAACATCAGATAAAGTCCAATCTATATTATTAAGCAAATCATAGCTGTTTTTCATTTTTTGCCATAGTCTACACTCATCAGTTACTGGTATGTTAAATAGTTCTTTTATCTTCTGTATAGCAGTACCTATATTAATAGTGATGTTAATAATTAATCTAGTATAATGGAAAGTGTTATTCTTACCAATAGTGGTTGCTCTACTAAATGAAACATGTGTAATGTCAGTGATATGTGGATGTAAAGATACTTTAAGTTCAAACAAATAAATTTCAACCATCAAATGTTTGACACTTGCACCATATTCCACTACATATCTAATGTTAAATAATAATAATAATAATAATAATAATATAGGATAATACTATCTTAGTCTTACCTACAAATAGGTTGTGATCCTACTGATAGTCCATACCAACTAACTAACAGATCCCACACTGGTTTAGGGAGTAAAGCATAGTCCAATGTATCCATGAGATGATCTTTTAATGTGTCAGATTCAATGTCTGTATAATTAATGAAGTATGTAGTTTCTCGAATTAAATTATTAATTTTGTTACCTTTGAATAAATTTCCATTATCTACAGGACCAGGGTTAGCAGTTTCATTACCAGCACTGTACTGATCCCAGGAGTCAAATCCCACATATTTCTTCCATTGCTTGAGCCATCTTTGATTAACCAAATACCTAACATGAAAACAGAGAATATTAATATAAGTCAAATACATTTTACCAGCTATCTCCTTTTTTTAATGGTTGTGTTAATAATGGTTGTATGGTTTCTTTTTGATCCTTATATGAAGAAGGAGACATTTGCCATTCAGATTGCAAACTTGTTTCTTCTATCACTCCCTTAACATTTTCAGGAGTTTCATCTAGTGATGTGGTTTGTTCTGACTTTTCAATAATATCTTGTAAATGTGCTAGTTCACTTTCCTTTGATACTGACAGTGGTCTGGAGTCATCAACTAAATACCTATTAACATAAAAGGTACAGAATATTAATAGAAGTTAAATATATTTACCTGCTTTCTTCTTTTATTAATGGTTGTGCCAATAATGGTTGTATGACTTGTTTTTGGTCTTTATATAAAGGAGGTGGTGAAACTGACCAATCAGATTGCAAAATATTTATTGTTTCTTCTTTGGACTTCAGAGTATTTTCAAGTGTTTCATTCAACATTGATATATCTGATCGTAATTGTACATTCTCATCTGTCAGTGATTTAACTGTGCTGTTTGCTTTATTTAGTGATGCATTGATTTCAGTAAGTTGTCGTTTAAGATCAACAAGTTTTTGTTGAAGTTCTACAATTTCACTTTCTTTCTTTCCCACTACTTCTCCATAATCATGTAGTTGTTTCTGTAATTCACATTCTCTTAGTTCAGCCATTTCTCTAGCTTCAGATACTTGTTTCAGAAACTGTCGAGACTGGTTTGCTTGAACTTGTATCAATTTTGTTTGTTCAGTAATTTCTTTTTGTTTAGCGGTTAAAGTTGTCAAAAGTTTAGTTTTCTCGGCTGTCAGTATTCTCAAATCATCATGAACTTGTTTTGTTGTTTCCTCTGACTTTTGGACAACATCTTGTAAGTGAGCTAGTTCATTTTCCTTTGACAATTTTTCAGATTGAAGTAGTTTCTCCAAATTACTGATCTCTTTCAAAGTCTCTAATTTATTCTTCGAAGGTGCAAGTTTAATACCATCAATACACTGAATTGCATTCTTCATGGCTGGTCTGTTTTTAGAGTTATTGTCAAGACATTGCTTTGTAAAAGGACAGAGTGGATCATTTGGTATATGTTTAGTGTACTTTGATCTTCTATCCCACTCTGATACAAGTATAAATGTATCTTTTTGATGAGGATTAGGTAGATATTGATCTGTAGGTGTAGGCCATTGGTGTGTGAAGACATGGAGGATGAGACAACCATAGGAGAAGACATCTAGTTTGTAATCATAACTTGGGTTGTCCTTAAGAGCTTCAGGAGGCATTACAACAGCATTACCTGGTGCTACAGTAAGTTGTTGTAGTTTGAAGGTGTCTGCCATTCTGGACACACCTAGGTCAGATATCTTGGCTATAAAGTTGGAGGTCAGCAATATGTTGTTGGCTGTGAGATCACGATGGACAATGGGAGGTCTCTTACAATGAAGATAATTGAGACCCTTTGAAACATCAAGAAGAATGGAGTATTTGATTTGAAGTGGGAGATCTTTATATGTTTCTAAACACTGTGTTAATGACAGAGGAAGATACTCCATTACTAACATAGGTAGTTGAGAATGTCGAGAGAAATGGACACCCATTAACTGGACAATGTTTGGATGACGTTGTTGACTGTGACAGAGACACTCTTCAGCAAACTTGACTAATGTTTCATTCTACAAAGAGATAACAAGATGTAGTGATCATTTCATCATTAGCTAGTATATGTACCTGTACAATAGCTTCATGTAGAGTCTTTCCAGCACAAACCAGTCCACTCACTCTAACTTCAACTACCACACCATAAGCTCCACGACCTAATTCTTTACCAGTCTCCTCTACATCATCCAGTGACAAAGATTGAAGTTGACTTTGAAGTCTTTCATGACCAGTAGCCATAATCTTACAAGGGCTAAAGCTAACTATAAACTCCCACTATTGTAATGTTATGTTAGTAGTGTTATCTGTCATGATGGTGGAGTGATTTGTACTCCAGTTCACACAAAGTTTATATATTCTCCATTTATGAATTGCTATATTATGTTGTGATATTGTCAGTAATCATTCCATCCTATATAGGACATATGAACTATCATAGTATAGTTTACTCACTCTAACCTGGATTTTCTGGTCTCCATTACATTATCTAGCGACATTAGATGACAAAGACTGATTAATCCACTCTTGTCAAAATCTCTCTCTCTCTCTCTCTCTCTCTCTCTCTATATATATATATATATATATATATATATACATAACATACACACTATAATACAGGCTGTATATGTATGTGTGGGTATATATATATATATTATTCATATTAGATAGTGCAATATTACAGTATTACATGTCTATAGTAATGTTGTACATTATGCATAAGTTATTGCCCAGCCACAAGGGCTTTATAATATGTTGATATGTAGATGATGTAATAATGATGTCATATATAATGATTAATGAAGTATATCTGTTATCAGTTGACTATCTAACATTCACAGATGAGGAAAAAAGCCAGTCACATGATTTACTAACAGAAAAGGAAGTGATGTTAATTGGCCTGGTAACCATGTGTCTATGTACCAGTGTACTTACAATGAGGGTCATTATCTAGTTTTAGATTCCCAGTAAGTGTAAGAGAGAGAAGGTGTATATGTGAGATTCTTTTTAGTTCTTGCCAGTCAAGACAATTATCTGATAATACCAGTGAATTTAATGCTGGAAAACGTAGATCCATTCGTTCATCCATTACCCTATTTCCAGATAGATCAATATTCCATAGTTCTCTACAACACTCAATATTATTAATAGTATCTATTACATTATCTTGTAATATCAATGTATGTAACTTAGGACATCACTGGAAAATTAAATATGTTTCCAGTATGTTGTCCTCTAAGAAACGTAAAGGAAACATATATAATAAATTTCTCTATATGTTTCTGTTTTGGAAATTTGTAATTTTTATTATGTTTCCAATATTAAAATACTCCACAATTCCAAAGGTTAGAAACAAATGTTTTCATTGATAATTAATTATATATACTTCAAAATTTATTATCAAGCAATAACATAAATCTATAACTTTAAAGGAAAAAGTAAAATTAATTATTTATGGTCTACAAAAAATTAATGGACTCCCAACTAGTACTGTCTCATCATTGATAGTGTAAGTGCAAGACCTATCCCAAGAATGTTTTCTATTGGTACAAACTGGTTGTCTAAACAGAACTCAAAAGTTGAGTTACAATACACCTCATTAGGTTTACCAAAGTAATGACGGCTGTTCTTTCTCGCGGCAAAAATCAGTCCAACGGAATCATCACTAGATGAATCAGACAAACTGATAGAAGAGCTATCATCATTGTGCTTCTGGGGTTGTGATACATTACACCAGATTCCTGAGTGACAGTATAATTGTCGATGCTGCTTGTAAGTTTTCAATGAGAGTCTTTTAAAACAATGTCCACAAAGCATGAAATTTGTAGTATTAGACTGTCTTAATCTCTGAGACATTTTAGAACAAAGTAACCAAGATACCTCTCTTCCACTGTTGTAGTGATCACGTGATAACGTAGCCGAAAGGCGCGGGATCTCTGTACAGTTTTATGTCGTTCTCTCTGGCTCTAGAAGTTAGAAGATGGCCTATTCTTTCCATCAGCATCAATCCAGTCCTAGCTGTTTTGATCAACTCAATGATAATGACTATGATGAGTATCCTGAGAGCCTGTCATCGAGCTCATCTAACTGTCACAGTACTGAATGTGATGACTCAAGTCCTGTTGTAATTCCTCCTACACCTCCAAGAATAGCAGTGAACAGTCGATTGAACCTACTCTCTCGTTTCAAAGATGCCATTGGTCCATCTCAGTTACCTTCTTGGATAAATGCTAGCACTTCTTTAAAAACAAAGACAACAGTGTTAAAGCTAGTGCCAAAGTTACTACTAGTCAAAACCAAACTGACAGTACAACACTGGGTAATTCTAAACCTTCAACTGAAATAACTCCCTACCATGCTAAAGCTAAGTCATCATCAAGAATTCTTTTGAAATGTAATCAAAAAACTCAAGGTAGTACTAAAATTAAGGAATCTCCTGTTGTCCATAACTTCATTGATACTGAACAGACAGGTAAATGGTAAAATTGTACACTTTTATATTATATTTTTGTAGCATTGTAAAAAATTTTCCAAGAGATTAAAAATTCAGAAGAAAGGTTACAGACACGTATTAAGGACTTGGAAGGTAGATTTGGACAATGTCATGGTTCTACTACAAGAAGAAAGATTTCACCTCCTGAAGTAAGAGTAAGTTATTTTGATCTGCTGAGGTAAAGTGAGAAATTTAACAGCTTTTATAAGACAACCACATAGCTATTTACACAATGTGTGGTCTATGGTAATCTCAATTTCTCCTTAGGCTTTTTAGTTGACTTAGGTATCATGATGTGTTTATTCAGAAAGAATACTCTATACTATCCTTATGCTTTAGGGTTTGAAATGTTTTTGGTATGGGGCTAAACTGATAAATAAATATATTACAGTACTATATTATGTGTACAGTCAATTGATTGTGTATTTTTGAACAAAGAGTACACTGTAATTTGTGTCAAGAATCTCAAGACATTTCCCTACGTCCCATTATAAACTAATAGTAGGATGGAAAGGTTGAAAGGTCTGCTCACTAGTCTAAACTATTATTAATTTTCACAGTGATAGGCAAATATAGTAATATTATTGTGACAATATTGTATGTATAACACTGTTAGTATGTATGATCTACCCACACATCATGTTATAGTAACTTTTATTATCTAGGATTGTGTACGCAAAACATATTTAGCTTTATACGAAGAAGATGAGAACCTTGAATGGAACTTTAGGTATGAATAACATGACCTCTACTTGTAACACTATCTTCTGTATACTTGTTGTAGTAAGAAAATAGGTGACAAAGAAAATCAAATGATATTAAAGAAATTAGTAGCAAAAGTGAAATCTCATTTTCCTGATGTAGCCACTTCAGTTATTAATGGTTAGTAATATTATCAACCTGAAAGACATATTGGCATATCTGTTGAAATTATGAATGTTATGTATTATATAATGTGTGCATTATTAAGTATTTTATTAAATATGGTTGTATCATATTACTCACCATTATGATCCTTTTATAGATGCTACTAAAACTTATTTTTCAAGTTGTCACACTAAGGCAAAGCTCATAAATTCAGGAAAGTATTCTAATAAATTTGAAAAACAGAGAAGAATAAACAGGATAACTAGAGTAAGTAGTTCATACCATTTAATTAATACTATTGTAATTTCCATTATAGGAAATGATATTAATAATGTTAGTGTAAATACCTATGAATTTTTCCTTTTTTATTTCAAACACTGTTTTTTAATAGAAGCTACAACGAAGACTTACTGAATATGATCGAATAGCTGGTCTATCTGACACTACTAAAGCAAAGTGGAGAGTTTGTTTCACTGGTGATATGATGAGCTCAGAAGAGAGTGATGAAAATGAAGATTACCAGTTTATTATTCCCACTCTTCCCTGGAGAAGAAAAAATCTAACAAAATTACTGTATGCTTTGGACAAAAAATCTTCCAAAAATTGTTCAGTAAGAAGTAAGCATTTTGACTTAAAATGAAGGAAGGCCTTCCTTCTGATAGACTGAAACCAGCTGGTTAATCAGAATGTGCTTTTCAGCATTGATTGCAATGACAGTGGTTATTCAATAATTAATTTTATGAGTCATTTATCCAATCATTTAAAAAGTTATGATATGTAGTATATCATGTCATCAAGTACTAGTTTGTTGAGAGTATTCTGATTATGTCATTTATTGTTTAAGTTATTTATGTGACGATGACATTATTTATGATTTATATAACATTTCCTTTTTTGAGGACATCATAAATGTATTTAATTTTGTAGTGATTACTTGATGTTTTTGGATTTGTTGTATTTGTAAATAATTATTAAATTCAATGGAAACATTAAAGTTTCTTTAGTGAATACAAGTAAAAATTTGGTGTTTTCAAGTGTTTCTATATAGTGGGAAACTTGCTCTTCACATGTGTTTCTTAGCAAAAGAAATCTTTATGTTTCCTTAGTTTGGAAACACCAGAAACATAACAGGATACTTGACATTTTCAAAACGTTTCCAGATGTTTCATGGTCCAGAAACATATTAATTTTTCCAGTGCATTCTTCTTAATGTTAAATAACAGCTGGTATATAAATAAAGAAGATATAGATTGGATGAAAAATGATTGTAAAGAATGTATTAATAGTAAGAGAATGGAAATAGTGACAAAGTATTACATGAAGGAGTACTTGTAGTAGGTAGTGTGTTACCATAGCAACCAAACAACAAACATTTGATAAAAGTGACAGAGAAAGGAAAGATGAAACGAGTAAAATGTTAAAAAACTAAACAAGTAAAGCCCCACCCATATAAATAAATGAATAATAATGAATAAAATTAATTAGCTCTATTATTGTTAATACAGTTAGCAGTTATTATTTTTAGTGGTGTATTTTCTTGTATTTTCTTGGCCTCTCCTCTTCTTTGGGCCAACTACCATCACGTTTTCTCTTTTCTAACATTAACATCTGAAATATAACAAAAATAGTAATAATATAGTAAGTAATCATAATACCTGTCCACTATAAATACCAGCATCAGATAATGTCTGATCTATATTAGTAAGTAATTCATAGCTGTTTGTCATATAACGTTGCCATAGTCTACACTCATCAGTTACTGGTATATTAAATAGTTCTCTTATCTTCTGTATAGCAATACCTATAATAATAGTTTAATAAAGTTATGTAGTTAATATAACCTTATTCTTACCAATAGTGGTTGCTCTACTAAAGTCAGTGTATTTGATATCATTGATATGTGGATACAAACATACTTTAAGTTCAAACAGATAGACTTCAACCTTCAAATGTTTGACATAAGTACCATATTCCACTACATACCTAATAATAATAATAATAATAATAATAATAATAATAATAATAATAATAACAATAATAATAATATTAATAATAATAATAATGTAGGATAATACCGTATATGTGGTAAATTTTGCAGGTATAAATTTTCACGATTTACCCAAAATTCATATTCGTGAAAAAAAAATTCGTGAATTAAGATCTATTTTGTAGTGAGGCATATGTGACAAATTATTAATAGGTGTGACCACCCAAACATTAATGAGTGTGGTCTAATAGTTAACGGCTACCTACAGTACAAACGTGTTCTCAGGTCGTTATCAACGATGTCTATTTCATTTTCTGTGGACTCTGCAATATGTGGCCACCACATTTATAAAGATATCTGGACACCGTTCCTAGGAGAAATCCTCTACATGACACACCTGATAAGTGACATTTTCCTAAGAAATATAAATGTTTGCGGATTTTTAATTTCACAAATTTGCTCAAATCGCAAAATTTGTGAAATTAAATCCCCACAAAATATACCACATATATGGTACTATCTTAGTCTTACCTACAAATAGTAAACATAAAGTTACAATAACTTACCTACAAATAGGTTGTGATCCTACTGATAGTCCATACCAACTAACTAACAGATCCCACACTGGTTTAGAGAGTAAAGCATAGTTTAATTCCTCCATAAGATGATCTTTTAATTTGTCAGATTCCATGTCTACATAATGAATGAAGTGAAGGATCTAGTTTCTTAAATTAATAATTTGTTACCTTTGAATAAATTTCCATTGTCTACAGGACCAGGATTACCAGTTTCATTACCAGTATTGTATTGATCCCAGGAGTCAAATCCAACATATTTCTTCCATTGTTTGAACCATCTTGAATCAACCAAATACCTATTAACATAATGATAGAGAATATTAATAAAGTCAAATATATTTTACCAGCTATCTCCTTTTTTTAACCGTTGTACCAATAGTGGTTGTATCATATCTTTTTGATCTTGATATAAAGGAGGAGTTTGCAGTTCAGATTCTAAAATTTTAATTACATCATTTTTAGACTTTAGAGTATTTTCAAGCATTTCGTTAAGTGATGTCATATCTGCTTTTAACTGAAGGTTCTCATCTGTTAGCAATTTCACTGTGCTGTTTGATTTACTTAGCAATGTCTTAGCTTCAGCTAACTGTCTTTGAAGGTCATCTAATTGTTGTTGTAACTCTAATGATTCATTTTCTTTTAGTCTAACATCAGATACTTGTTTCTGATACTCCTGAGACTGGTGTGATATTAATTTCATTTGTTCATCTATTTCTTTTTGCTTAGCAAATAGAACTGCCAATAGTTGAGCTTTCTCTGTAGCCAGTTTTCTCCTATCCTCATGAGCTTGTTTGGTTGTTTGTTCAGACTTTTGAATGATGTCTTGTAAATGTACTACTTCATTTTCCTTTGATTGAACTAGTTTATCCAAATCACTAATCTCTTTCATCATCTCTAGTTTATTCTTTGAAGGTGGGAGTTTAGAGAGAGCACCATCAATGCACTGAATTGCGTCATTTATGATTGGTCTGTTTTTAGGGTTATTGTCAAGACATTGTTTTGTAAAAGGACACAGTAGATCATTTTGTAATTGGTTAGTGTACTTTGATCTTCTATCCCACTCTGATACAAGTATAAATGTACCTTTTTGATGAGGATTAGGTACATATTGATCAGTAGGTATAGGCCGTTGATGTGTGAAGACATGGAGGATGAGACAACCATAGGAGAAGACATCTAACTTGTGGTCATAACTTGGATTGTCCTTGAGAGATTCAGGAGGCATCACAATCCAATTACCTGGTGCTGTAGTAAGTTGTTGTCTTCTGAAGGTGTCTGCCATTCTAGATACACCTAGGTCAGATATCTTGGCTATAAAGTTAGAGGTCAGCAATATGTTATTGGCTGTGAGATCACGATGGACAATGGGAGGTCTCTTACAATGAAGATAATTGAGACCCTTTGCAACATCAAGAAGAATAGAATACTTGATTTGAAGTGGGAGTTCTTGATGTGTTTCTAAACACTGTGTTAATGACAGAGGAAGATACTCCATTACTAACATAGGTAGTTGAGAATGTTGAGAGAAATGGACACCCATTAACTGTACAATGTTAGGGTGACGTTGTTGACTATGACAGAGACACTCTTCAGCAAACTTGACTAATGTTTCATTCTACAAAGAGATAACAAGATATAGTGATCATTTCATCACTAGCTAGTATATGTACCTGTACAATAGCTTCATGTAGAGTCTTTCCAGCACAAACCAGTCCACTCACTCTAACCTCATATACCACACCATAAGCTCCACGACCTAATTCTTTACCAGTCTCCTCTACTTTATCCAGTGATAAAGACCGAAGCTGACTTTGTAGCCTTCCTGCCATTTTTATTAAATTCTATAACTCCCACACTACTATCCCAACCCACATCACTCCACATATAAAGAAGGAAGTTTACACAAAGTTTATATATAACAGGTGGTCAATATTAATGTATAACAAAGGTGTACTATTATTCCAATAATAGATTCTAGTTATATAGCTATATGTGATATGTAATGATGATGTAATGATGATGTCATATATAATGGAGTATACCTGTTATTAGTTGACCATCTAACATCCACAAGTGAGGAAAAAGGTCAATAACATGACAATGGTCTATTTAAGAGATAAGGAAGTATGTTGTGAAGTAATGGTCACCAGTGTACTTACAATGAGGGTCATTGTCTAGTTTTAGATTCCCAGTAAGTGTAAGAGAGAGAAGGTGTATATGTGAGATTCTTTTTAGTTCTTGCCAGTCAAGACAATTATCTGATAATACCAGTGAACCTAGTGCTGGAAAACGTGATAATCCATGAAGACATTTAATCTGTTAAGAGAGAACATTAGTGCATGTAACTACAGTAACAGTTTCTTATTTTAAAATTATTTGTATGTCAAATTGTGTTTACCATCTGTCTTTCCATCCATCTATCCATTCATCCATTTATCTATTACCCTATTTCCAGATAGATCAATATTCCATAGTTCTCTACACCACTCAATATTATTAATAGTATCTATTACATTATCTTTTAATATCAATGTATGTAACTTAGGACATTCTTCTAAATGTTCAATAACAGCTGGAATATAATATAAAGAAGAAATAGATTGGATGAAAAATGATTGTAAAAAATGTATTAATAGTAAGAGAATTGAAATAGTGACAAACTGTTACATGAAGGGAGTATTTGTAGTATATAGTGTGTTACCATAGCAACAAAACAACAATCATTAGTTACTACAGACTGCTATCTACTTACCTATCTTTCCTCCTGACAGATCTAGATATAGTGTCTGTTCAAGAGGACCATGTACTAGCTTTCGAAGTAGCTAGAGAAACAGGTATAAAATGATCATAGTCACTACAGTATTGTACAGTTAGTATTTATAGAAGGTTAGTACGTCTTACTTGACTTGTGATACGCATTGTCAGTATTACAGATACATCATCTAGTCATATAGTGATATGGAGTTGATAAAAGTGACAGAGAGAAGAAGGAAAAAATCGAATAAAATGTTAACAAACTAAACAAGTAAGACTCCATCCATATACAATAATAATGAATAAAATTAATTAGATCTATTGTTGTTAATACAGTTATCAGTTATTATTTTCTAGTTGTGTATTTTCTTTGTTTCTCCTTTACTTTAGGCCAACTACCATCATAATTTCTCACTTCTAACATTAACATCTGAAATATAACAAAAATAGTAATAATATAGTAATTAATGATATTACCTGTCCACTATAAATACCAGCATCAGATAATTTCTGATCTATATTAGTAAGTAATTCATAGCTGTTTGTCATATAACGTTGCCATAGTCTACACTCATCAGTTACTGGTATATTAAATAGTTCTCTTATCTTCTGTATAGCAATACCTATAATAATAGTTTAATAAAGTCATGTAGTTAATATAACATTATTCTTACCAATAGTGGTTGCTCTACTAAAGTCAACGTATTTGATATCATTGATATGTGGATACAAACATACTTTAAGTTCAAATAGATAGACTTCAACCCTCAAATGTTTGACATAAGTACCATATTCCACAACATACCTAATAGAAAATGATAATAATAATAATAATAATAATAATAATAAATAATATTAATAATGTAGGATAATACTATCTTAGTCTTACCTACAAATAGGTTGTGATCCTACTGATAATCCATACCAACTAACTAAGAGATCCCATGCTGGTTTAGGGAGTAAACCATAGTCTAATTCCTGCGTTAGACCATCTTTTAATATGCCAGTTTCAATATCTATAAAATGAATGAAGTGAAGGATGTGGTTTCTCAAATTATTAATTTGTTACCTTTGAATAAATTTCCATTTTCTACAGGACCAGGATTAGCAGCTTTATTACCAGCTTTGTACTGATTCCAAGAGTCAAATCCAACATATTTCTTCCATTGTTTGAACCATCTTTGATCAACCAAATACCTATGAACATAAACATAGAGAATATTAATAGAAGTCAAAATTTACATTTTACCAGCTATCTCCTTTTTTAAACCGTTGTGCCAATAGTGGTTGTATGGTTTCTTTTTGAACCTTATGTGAAGGAGGTAAAACTGACCAATCAGATTGCAAAATATGTATTGTTTCTTCTTTGGACTTCAGAGTATTTTGAAGTATTTCATTCAACAATGATATATCTGATTGTAACTGTACATTCTCATCTGTCAGTGATTTAACTGTGCTGTTTGCTTTATTTAGTGATGCATTGCTTTCAGTAAGTTGTCGTTTAAGATCAACAATTTCACTTTCTTTCTTTCCATGATCATGCAGTTGTTTCTGCAACTCATTTTCTCTTAATTTAGCCATTTCTCTAGCTTCAGATACTTGTTTCAGGTACTGTTGAGACTGGTTTGCTTGAACTTGTATCAATTTAGTTTGTTCAGTAATCTCTTTTTGTTTAGTGAATAAAGTTGTCAAAAGTTTAGTCTTCTCAGCTGTCAGTATTCTCAAATCATCATGAACTTGTTTTTTCGCTTCCTCTGACTTTTGAACAACATCAGTGAGCTAGCTCATTTTCCTTTGACAATTTGGTTTCAGTGAGCTGTCTTTGTAGATTTTTATTCTCCAGTTCTTTCTTTCTCATCTCTTCCATTGACTCTTTCTTTGTTACTTCAGCATTTTCAGATATTTGTTTTTTATTTTCATGGGCTTCTTTTAATGTTTGTTCCAACTTTTGTACTTCATCTCTTAAACGTGTTAGTTCATTTTCCTTTAACAATCTTTCAGATTGAAGTAGTTCCTCCAAATCACTGATCTCTATCAAAGCCTGCAATTTGTTTTTTAGAGGTTCAAGTTTAATACCCTCAATACACTGAATTGCATTATTCATGTCTGGTCTGTTATTAGGGTTATTGTCAAGACATTGCTTTGTAAAAGGATAGAGTGGGTCATTTTGTAATTGTTTAGTGTACTTTGATCTTCTATCCCACTCCGAGACCAGATCAAAAGATCCTTGTCTAAACCAACCAGTGGTCGGGACATATTGTTCTGTAGGTACAGGCCGTTGATGTGTGAAGGCATGGAGGATAAGACAACCATAGGAGAAGACATCTAACTTGTGGTCATAAATTGGATTATCCTTGAGAGCTTCAGGTGGCATTACAACAGCATTACCTGGTGCTTTAGTATGATGTTGTCGTTTAAAGGTGTCTGCCATTCTAGATACACCTAGGTCAGATATCTTGGCTATAAAGTTAGAGGTCAGCAATATGTTATTGGCTGTGAGATCACGATGGACAATGGGAGGTCTCTTACAATGAAGATAATTGAGACCCTTTGCAACATCAAGAAGAATGGAGTACTTGATTTGAAGTGGGAGTTCTTGATGTGTTTCTAAACATTGTGTTAATGACAGAGGAAGATACTCCATTACTAACATAGGTAGTCGAGATGGTCGAGAGAAATGGACACCCATTAACTGTACAATGTTTGGGTGACGTTGTTGACTGTGACAGAGACACTCTTCAGCAAACTTGACTAATGTTTCATTCTACAAAGAGATATCAAGATGTAGTGATCATTTCATCATTAGCTAGTATATGTACCTGTACAATAGCTTCATGTAGAGTCTTTCCAGCACAAAGCAGTCCACTCACTCTAACCTCATATACCACACCATAAGCTCCACGACCTAATTCGTTTCTAGTCTCCTTTACATCATATAGTGATAAAGCTCGTAGCTGAGCTTGAAGGGAACTTCGAGCCATTGACCGACACACCCTTCGTCTAAAAACTCAGGCGCCCAATATTCAAGTTAGCCCCACCCTCGCTGTTTCTAATCGATAAATCAGTGTTTCAATAGCCTTTTGGGTATATACCGCGTCAGCTTGCAGTTAACAGGCTTTCTCAAATTATATAACGTGTCTTTTACGATTGATCCACACAAGTGATGCAAAATTTCCTAAAAAATATACTTATACATTTTGTAATATTTTATTTCCTAAGCATCTTTGTATGAAGATAAATGATATTCTAGTATATTATATATCAGAGTAATTGTAACTACGGAAACCCAATATGACACTGTCTTAGTAACTCCTGTTAATATGTATACAATAAACCATACTGTGTATAGTAACTAGTAATAAAAGATTAGTTATAATTATTTTTAAAATGTTGTCATGATTAGATTTTCATGTGTCTGACTGGAAAATGTTAGTTAACTTGATTGACTTGGCCAACTACCATCACAATTTCTTACTTCTAACATTAACATCTGAAAATAAACAATTATAGTTTTAGTAAAAAGGAAACAATTCATTATTATACCTGTCCATTATAGATACCAACATCTGATAATGTCCGATTTAGATCAGTAAGTAAGTCATAGCTGCCTGTCATATAACGTTGCCATAATCTACATTCATTACTTTTTCTTATACCATACAGCTCTCTCATCTTCTGTATAATAGTCCCTGTATAATGATGTTATAATAATAATTACTTGTTAATTCATTATTGTTATACTTACCAAAAGTGTATGATCTACTAAATAAAGATACTTTAATATCATTGAGAGCTGGATAGACACATAATTTAAGTACTAAGGGATACACCTCAACTTTAAATTGTGTGACATATGTTCCAAATTTCACTACATATCTAATATCAAGTACAATGTATACTCAATATACTAATAATAATGACTTACCTACAAATAGGTTGTGATCCTACTGATAATCCATACCAACTAACTAAGAGATCCCATGCTGGTTTAGGGAGTAAAGTATAATCCAAGTCCTCCATTAAATACTCCTTTATCATTTTAGTCTCAATGTCTAGATAATATAATGAGGTAATCACTGATTGTTGCTTGGTTCAACCAATTCATAATCTTTCAAGTTACATACTAGCAAATTAATTAATGCAAGTTAGTAAACATAATTAGATTACTATATACTATGGGATTGACTGTCCTTGTGACTAATTGACAGTGTTATATGTCACTGTAATAATAAATTGGTCAATTTACCCAATCTATGATGATCATTTTGATTACAATAATATCAATACATGATGTCATACTAAGAAGTTTAACAAACATTACTCTTATTACTAATATACTAATGACAAATCGTTAGCTAATTGTCAGGGTTAATTATGAGATTCTGTACAACAGCTCATTCAACCTTGATCTGTATGCACATGACATATAGTCTATTTCCTTCTTATGCTTACATAGTTGTAACATGGAAGGGTTGGTATATGCAATTCATAATAAGGTAGGACTTGCACACATGTCTAGCTATATCATTAGCTGTCATTAGTTCAACAGTTAATTACCTTTGAATAAGACTGTATTGTCTATGGGGCCAGGATAAACTACCATATTACCAGCCATTGTTTTATTCCAGTGGTCAAATCCAACATAAATCTTCCATTGTTTAAACCACATTTGATCAATCAAATACCTAATTAATAAAATTAAAAGGAGTTATTGGAATCAAACCCAATTACCACTTATCTCCTTTTTTTAATTGCTGTTTCATATGAGCTCGAATCTTTTCTTTTTGATCTTTGTATAAAGTTTTGCGTAGGGAAGCTGGGAATCCAGATTCTAAAGTTTTTATCACTTCATCTTTGGACTTCAATGTGTTTTCGAGTCTTTCATTTAGCAATGACACATCACCCTGTAATGATTGTAATCGTATTTTCTCATCAGTCAGTAATGTAACAGTATTATTCACTGTACTTAGCAATATTTTGATTTCATTTAGCTGTCTTTGAAGACTTCCATTCTCTTGTTCTTTCTTTCTAAGATCTTTTTTTAATTCAGATATATGTTGCCAATACTTCCTTGAGGTTTGTGCCTGAGCTTGTATCAATTCATTTTGTTTAGCAAATGATCTTTCTTTAGCAGATAAATATGACAATAATTTATTTTTCTCAATAGTCATTTTTCTCAAATCCTCGTTTGTTTGTTTTACTGCTTGTTTGGATTTTCGTACAATATCATGTAAATGTGCTATTTCGTTTGCTTTTGCTGATCTCTCAGATCGAACTAATATTTTTAAATCACTTATCTCCTTCATCATCTCTAATGGATTTTTCAGAAGTGGAAGTTTAAAGAGAGTGCCCGTAACACATTGAATTGCATCATTCATGGCTGGTCTGTTATTAGGGTTATTATCAAGACATTGCTTTGTAAAAGGATAGAGTGGATCATTTTGTAATTGTTTAGTGTACTTTGATCTTCTATCCCACTCTGAGACCAGATCAAAAGAATTCCATCTAAACCAACTAGTGCTCCGGACATATTGATCAGTAGGTTCAGGCCATTGATGTGTGAAGACATGGAGGATGAGACAGCCATAGGAGAAGACATCTAGTTTGTGGTCATAACTTGGATTGTCCTTGAGAGATTCAGGAGGCATCACAATCCAATTACCTGGTGCTGTAGTAAGTTGTTGTAGTTTGAAGGTGTCTGCCATTCTAGATACACCTAGGTCAGATATCTTGGCTATAAAGTTAGAGGTCAGTAAAATGTTATTGGCTGTGAGATCACGATGGACAATGAGAGGTCTCTTACAATGAAGATAATTGAGACCCTTTGCAACATCAAGAAGAATGGAGTACTTTATTTGAAGTGGGAGATTGTGATGTGTTTCTAAACATTGTGTTAATGACAGAGGAAGATACTCCATTACTAACATAGGTAGTCGAGATGGTCGAGAGAAATGGACACCCATTAACTGTACAATGTTTGGGTGACGTTGTTGACTGTGACAGAGACACTCTTCAGCAAACTTGACTAATGTTTCATTCTACAAAGAGATAACAAGACATAGTGCCCATTTCATCATTAGCTAGTATATGTACCTGTACAATAGCTTCATGTAGAGTCTTTCCAGCACAAACCAGTCCACTCACTCTAACCTCAACTACCACACCATAAGCTCCACGACCTAATTCTTTACCAGTCTCCTCTACATTATCCAGTGATAAAGACCGAAGCTGACTTTGTAGCCTTCCTGCCATTTTTATTAAATTCTATAACTCCCACACTACTATCCCAACCCACATCACTCCACATATCAATGAGGAAGGAAGTTTACACAAGGTATATATATAAAAGTGGTCAATATCAATGTATAACAAAAATGCAATATTATTGCAAAAATCGATTGTAATTATACACTTTGAATGTAAAAATACTGCAATATCTTTATCAACGAAACCAAAATAAACTGCTTAATTAAAACACTAGTACAGCTTCTTTCTCCAAATCACACACCCACACAAATCCATCAAGATCTACAGCAATACCACAAGGAGATTGTAAGTATCCTTCTCCTATATAACTAACTAGTTGACCATCTAGAGAGAACACAGACACACGTGATGCTCCCTTTTCTGTTACATACACATAGTCTCCATTAACACAGATGCCTTGAGGATCTTGTAGTATATGTTGTTCATCTTGCATACCAATATAATGTTGAAAAGCACCATTAACATCTAGTACTTGTACTCTATTGGTAGTATCAATAACATACATTCTGTCTTTGTCATCAAAAGCTATATCCATACAGTGATTGAAACAACCTGGTTCATTACCAAAACTACCAATTGAGACAATAAAGTCAAGTGTGTTAAGATCATATACTAAAATGTTATTACGACCACTGTTACATATATAGAGGTGGTCTCGATTTATTGCTATCCCACAAGGTCCATCAAACATGTTATGATCAGAGAAGGCGTGAACTCTTTCTCCTGATAAATTATATTTTATAACTTTGTTTCGACCATGACAAGATTTGTAGATACTTCCATCAGGACCCACACAAATACTCGACACCTGACGAGGTTTCACTGGTGAAGAACGAAAAGTGTTACCAATTAATTTTTGAGTTTGTTTATCAAACACTGTAATATCAGTCTTTGTTCCAATATAGACCAACTCTGATGACTTTTCATGACTGGAGGTAGCCACTCCCCAACATTTTGATAAGTTACTATTAAAAAAAGTTTGAACTGGTTTCTGCAAGTCACGAGGATGGACAGGAACAAAGAAATGAGTAGGTAGTACTATATCATCCACCTGTATTATAAGATTGTATCGTCCTCGAACATTAGGTTGATATGCAATGATATAATAATCTTTGTTTGTCTCAACAAACACTGGTAATAAATCAGGAATTGTAGACTGACTAACAAGTCTTCCAAGGGAGCTTAACTTTACAGTAATGTCACTTACTTCACTTTGTGTATGACAATAGATATAATTGATACTGTTGAGAGATGGAGACTCTAGTCCAGCTCCACTGAGTATTATATGACTCTTCTCCTGAATTTTTCCAGGTTTGGTGGGTAATAGTGATTGTAAAGTGGTATGGTTAGGAATACATCTAGTAAGGTGTATTGGAGCTGGTGAGGGCATAGACCAAATTAATTTAAGATTCCTAAGTATTGGCTCAACGTCAGACATCACCTTATCTTTGTTTTTTAGGAATAATTCAGGCGATTTTTCCTTAATGATACTGTCTATTGATTGTAATGTTTTCTCAGCTTCATCTAGCAATTTCAAGGGCATCTCCTTCTTTTTATCAAGTTCTGCTAACATATCAACTCTTAGTTTATTAGTTTGTTGTACAAGAACTTTTTTATGCTCAGTAAACATAGCAATAGCAGCCTCAAAGTAACTAGTAATACATTGTACAACTTCATCGCATTCTGTGTTAAGATTTTGTTTGCTTTTGTCAATGCTAGCAATATAGGTATAGATTTCATGACAATGTCCTTCGATGCTAAATTTTGGACCTTCAAATTCAGCTTTAAATGCTATAGCAGCTTCTGATATTTGTATTATTTTATGTCTACTGTGACTGGAGATACAAGAGCTACATATTAACTTCATACATTGCTCACTCTCACAATAAAACTCTAGAGGCTTATCAGGATGATCACGACAGGGATGAACAATAGGAAGAGAGGGTTGAGGAGGTGTTTGAGGAACAGTGAGTGTGTTTGCTTGTGGTGCTGTTATTGGAGATGACAATTGTTGTTCGTGGACATTTTTTCTTCGTAATTCCTATTTTGGGAAATTCAGAAGTAGATCACTTGATTATGACATTAAAACTAAATATAATAAAGCACACAATGATTACCATAATGGATATAGTTAAATTTCATTCAATGAAAGGTCAATTAATATTACGTAACTTGTAGTAACAATTATGTGTAGTATTAGCAATTAATGAATATTATTACTGTCTGTGTACTGGAAATTTATGTGTATATAAATATATTAATTATTTGTGGGTTTAATTTTGTGGTTTTGAGGATCGACTATGAATATAATTTGCTACTTATTGTTGCTAATATCTATTTGTTGTAAGTAACCACAAAAATTAATATTAGTTTATAAGATTTGTGGTAAATTAGATACATAGTATTATTGAGACCCACTACCATCCTATAACTATATTTTTACTATGTACACTCATTCTACATACGATATCAACATTAAAATAATGAAAAACTAATTTAACTAAAGATTCTGATAATTTAATATAGATTCTTATCTATCAAAGTCAACTCTACTATATAATAAAAGCAACAATCATTCATTCATGATTGATTCACAGACTTACTATAACAGTTTACTAGGTTATACACTACTCTATTATATAATAGTTGAAGAGTACGTTAATACATGGTTGTACCTTGTATCCGTCCATCATTCCAACGATTTCTATTGCAATTGGAAACTCAGGTGTTGATGCGTAAACATCTAATGCAACACGACATTTAGGACACTTTGGATCAACTTTCAAAGAATTTTGAAGACAACGATTGCAGAAAACATGTTGACATGGAAGGGCTCGAGGGTCTTTATACAATTCAAGACAAATAGCACATAACAAACAGTCTTTTATAGGCAAGAGAATAAGACTTGTATCTGCTGGAGGATCCTGGCAATCAGCCATTTTAATTTATACAAAGTTTGACAAAAATGTGCTATTTTTGTGCACGCCCAATTAAGCATGTGCGCTATACGTGTTCATCATGTTGTATATACTTACAACTTTCTACAAAATTTCAAAAGTCAAACTAGTACACACATGTACAGAATAAGTATAAAACTAGATGACTTAACAAACACAAAGAAAAATATAAAAATATTGAATTAATTAAAACACTAGTACAGCTTCTTTCTCCCAGTCACACACCCACACAAATCCATCAATATCTATAGCAATACCACAAGGAGATTGTAAGTATCCTTCTCCTATATGACTAACTAGTTGACCATCTAGAGAGAAGACAGACACACGTGATGCTCCCTTTTCTGTTACATACACATAGTCTCCATTAACACAGATGCCTCGAGGATCTTGTAGTATATGTTGTTCATCTTGCATACCAATATAATGTTGAAAAGCACCATTAACATCTAGTACTTGTACTCTATTGCTAGTATCGATAACATACATTCTGTCTTTGTCATCAAAAGCTATATCCATACAATGATTAAAACGACCTGGTTCATTACCAAAACTACCAATTGAGACAATAAAGTCAAGTGTGTTAAGATCATATACTAAAATGTTATTACGACCACTGTTACATATATAGAGGTGGTCTCGATTTATTGCTATCCCACAAGGTCCATCAAACATGTTATGATCAGAGAAGGCGTGAACTCTTTCTCCTGATAAATTATATTTTATAACTTTGTTTCGACCATGACAAGATTTGTAGATACTTCCATCAGGACCCACACAAATACCTGATACCTGACGAAGCTTTGGAGAAGATAAATTAATACCAGATGATTTTCCAATTCTTCCTAGTTTCCCTGTTTGTTTATCAAGAACAACAATATCAGTCTTTGTTCCAATGTAGAGTAACTCTGAACTATATTCATGACTGGAGGTAGCTACTGCCCAGCATTTTGATAAAGTAGTGCTAAAAGTTTGAACTGGTTTTTGTAGATGTTTAGGATGAATAGGAATAAAGAAACGAGTAGGTTGTACTGTATTGTCCCCTTCTATTACAAGATTGTACCTTCCACGAACAGTAGGCTGATAAGCAATGATATAATAAGATTTTTTTACCTCAACTAATACTGGGAGAAACTCAGGGACAGAAAACTGGTGAATATGTCTTCCTAGGGGACTTAATTTCACAGTGACTTGAGCTAGTTCACTTTGTGTGTGACAGTAGATATAGTTGATACTGTGTAGGGAGGGGGATTCTAACCCAGCTCCAAGAAGGTATGTACATTGCTCTTTTTTGATTTCGCCAGCTTTAGTTGGTAATAGTGCCTGTAAGGTAGTACTGTCTGGTATATATGTGTTGAAGTGTGATGGTAATGTGAAAGAGGCAGATAGAAAGAAGCTACGATACTTCTTGAGGTTTAGCTCAATATCGTCCATCACCTTGTCTTTATTTTTAAAGAACTCTTGTGGTGATCTTTCATCAACGATGCTATCTAGTAATATTAGGGTTTTTTCAGTTTCATTGAGCAATTGAGATGATAAATTTATCATTGTGTTGAGTTTGGATAACTCACTAACCTTTACTTGGTTAACTTGCTGTACAAGAGCTACTTTCTGCTCAGTAAACATGGCCACTGCAGCATCAAAAAAGGTAGCGATTGATTGAATAGCTTTGTCACAGCTTTCATTAAGACTCTGTTTAGTTTCATTAACTTTAGCAATATAGCTACGAATTTGCTGACATTGTCCTTCAATACTAACTTTGGGACCTTCAAATTCATCTTTAAAAGTTTCGGCAGCTTCTGATGCAGCTGTTAATTTATGTCCACTGGCACTGTGGCTGGAGACACATTGTGAGCACACAAGTTTCAAACATCTTTCATTCTCACAGTAAAGGTCTAATGGCATATTGGGATGAGCATCACACATGTAGGTAACTGGAAGAGAGGACTCAAGTACATTTGGTTTCTCTGTTGATTCTGTTGGCTCAGTCATGGGAACAGAGTTTGATCTTTTAAGTACATTTCTTTCTCGCCTCGTGATCAATGCCTATATATATATATATTTAAAAAGAAATATTATTACATAGCAATGTAAACATCATTCATTGTACAAATGCACATACGATTTGAATGTATTATACCGGTATAAAAATGTATTATATATAAAATTTGATCAAAAAGGGAGTTTTTAATGATTAGAGTTTGACGTACATCTCCTACCCATGGGTATGATAACAGTAGTAACAAACATTGTACATATTAATTGAGCAATTGTGGATCATGAAATATGCGTATATAACTACAATAACAGACTATATGAAGTAACTACATTCTAGTAAGTCATACAGCTGTGGCTTACACAACACAATATCTAGTGTAAATGCCCACACATATACACTCTTATATATATATATGACATTCATATGTTTATACTTAAACACTATATGATGTGTTATAGTAGTAGAGTAATAATATTGAACAATGAGGGGTTTTTTAGATTAAATGCATGCATATTACTGCTGTTAAATTAAAATAGCTCTAATTATTATTATAATAGAACAACAACAAATTAGTTGATGAAATTTGATGTAAACATAACCATGGATATTATAGACTAGTATACTATAGTCTATAATATCCATGACATAACACTGTTTTGATTACTAGTATCCTATGGAATGTAATATTTTACATAGAATCTTTTCTTTGTCTAAAAATAACAGTAAATTCAAACATTTGATAAACAGTCAATTTCATATGACATGAGTTAGTATGTTTACTATCAGTTTACTCCAACTAACAGTTTGAGAAATTTTAATTTTTTTAATAGAGTAAAAATTAAATTAAGTGACAACATTGTCATACGATTGATAGATTAGATTTAAAGTCAATAATTTACATACCACATTAACACCTTCCATTACTCTCTTAATTTGAAATGCACCTGGAAAATCAGTAATATTTGACAAATCGTATCGACATTCAGGACATTTTGGGTCAGCTGTTGAGATCACACTTTGTAGACATTTATTGCAGAAAACATGCTGACATGGAAGAGCTCGAGGATCATTGTAAATTTCCAGGCAAACAGCACATTGTAGGGTGTCTTTTACGGGTGAGAGGGTGTCTGCTTTTTCAAAACCGTCCATTTCCTAAAGCTGTCGTTTCACGTATCGTCAGTAGGCGTGACGGGATACTAACACGCAAGATCCCAATTATTAACCCTTTAATGATTATAACCGTTTACAGCTATTATACTGTTGCAAATCCACACCACGTGATCAACATGCTTGTTTAAAAGTAGATTGAATTTCTGGGGAAGTGATAAAAGCCGGAATTGAAATATGGAAAGGAAAGGAATGGAAAGGGAAAGGAAATAATATTCATGAGAGTTAGGGTTTAGGGTTTCGTTTCCGTTTCGTTTCGTTTCATTTCCGTATTTCAATTCCAGCTTTTATCACTTACCGAATTTCTGGTAAAGATAATTATAGGATCCTTTTGAAGTTCTGTGTTTTACTATAATTCTTAGTTCTGGAGCACTCAAATTTAAATCGAGGAGATTTTCAAAAATAAGTATCTCCTTCGAATTAGTCTGATTGGTTTATTGTGACTTATGGGTGTGGCTCCAGTAGTAATAATTGATATGTAGATATACTTAAACTCCCCCATCACTGATGAAGATAATCCTTTAATTAACAATAATTTATGCAGTATTATTAGTGAAATTGATTTCACTAAATGCCAGAAAGCATGGACACAGATTGAGAAGAACAGCACACTTTAAGTATTCTTTTAATAAGAATACTAGTTAGATAAGAAGACTAATTAGTTAGTTAATTAATCAGTTATTTTAACTTTTAACCAAAAAAAACAATTATTTTATTATAATTGTAGTGCAATTTTTGTATTAACTTGAATAATTTCTTAAGGTTTGGATGGAGATAATTAATGTTGCAACAACACTAATTATAATATATATTTTAATTAAGGATTTACTAAATTGGCTTATTACTTTTAACTAAGGATTCACTAAATAAGGTTATGGTGTAGTCATTGCAAGTCTTACATGTGTCACTGTAGATATGTACACCAGAATCTGATCAGAGTATTAAAGTCTATTCTCAAAGGCTTAGCCAATAACTATTCAATATAATATTATAATATAAATGATGAGTCTAGGTAGCTCACAGTGAATGTTGTACTTTAATGTAAAATAAATACTATACCCTTAACTTTGGAACTTAATTGTGTTAATTTCACATAAGGTTATGGTGTTTCTCCGATGGCTACCTAGACATGCTTGTAATATTAATTAAATAGAATAATAGGTAAAAAATCCCCATACTAAATTACATATAAAAATTACATATACATATAAAAATAACAGTAGAAACAAGCTAAGAATCAATGACATTTTAGTATTACAAATTAAAACAAGTGCTTAAAACCTAGCTAAAACACTAGAACAGCTTCTTTCTCCCAGTCACACGCCCACACAAATCCATCAAGATCTACAGCAATACCACAAGGAGATTGTAAGTATCCTTCTCCTATATAACTAACTAGTTGACCATCTAGAGAGAACACAGACACACGTGATGCTCCCTTTTCTGTTACATACACATAGTCTCCATTAACACAGATGCCTCGAGGATCTTTTAGTATATGTTGTTCATCTTGCATACCAATATAATGTTGAAAAGCACCATTAACAGCTAGTACTTGTACTCTATTGCTAGTATCGATAACATACATTCTGTCTTTGTCATCAAAAGTTATATCCATACAGTGATTAAAACGACCTGGTTCATTACCAAAACTACCAATCGAGACAATAAAGTCAAGTGTGTTAAGATCATATACTAAAATGTTATTACGACCACTGTTACATATATAGAGGTGGTCTCGATTTATTGCTATCCCACAAGGTCCATCAAACATGCTATGATCAGAGAAGGCATGAACTCTTTCTCCTGATAAATTATATTTTATAACTTTGTTTCGACCATGACAAGATTTATAGATACTTCCATCAGGACCCACACAAATACCTGATACCTGACGAGGTTTCACCGATGAAGAACGAAAAGTGTTACCAATTAATTTTTGAGTTTGTTTATCAAACATTGTAATATCGGTCTTTGTTCCAATGTAGACCAACTCTGATGACTTTTCATGACTGGAGGTAGCCACTCCCCAACATTTTGATAAATTATTATTAATAAAAGTTTGAACTGGTTTCTGTAAGTCACGAGGATGGACAGGAACAAAGAAACAAGTAGGTAGTACTATATCATCCCCCATTATTATAAGATTGTATCGTCCTCGAACGTTAGGTTGATATTCAATGACATAATAATCTTTGTTTGTCTCAACAAACACTGGTAATAACTCAGGAATTGTAGACTGACTAACAAGTCTTCCAAGGGAGCTTAACTTTACAGTAATGTCAGTTACTTCACTTTGTGTATGACAATAGATATAATTGATACTGTTGAGAGATGGAGACTCTAGTCCAGCTCCAGAGAGTACTATATGACTCTTCTCTTGATGATACTTTCCTTAATGATACTGTCTATTGATTGTAATGTTTTCTCAGCTTCAGCTAGCAATTTCAAGGGCATCTCCTTCTTTTTATCAAGTTCTGCTAACTTATCAACTCTTAGTTGATTAGTTTGTTGTACAAGAACTTTTTTTGCTCACTAATCATAGCAATAGCGGCCTCAAAGTAATTAGTAATACATTGTACAGCTTCATCACATTCTGTGTCAAAGTTTTGTTTGGTTTAATCAATGTTAGCAATATAGGTATGGATTTCATGACAATGTCTTTCGATGCTAAATTTTGGACCTTCAAATTCAGCTTTAAGTGCTACAGCAGCTTCTGATATTTGTGTTATTTTATGTCTACTGTGACTGGAGATACAAGAGCTGCATATTAACTTCATACATTGCTCACTCTCACAATAAAACTCTAGAGGCTTATCAGGATGATCACGACAGGGATAAACAATAGGAAGAGAGGGTTGAGGAGGTGTTTGAGGAACAGTGGTGCTGTTATTGGAGATGACAATTGTTGTTCGTGGACATTTTTTCTTTGTAATTCCTATTTTGGGAAATTCAGAAGTAGATCACTTGATTATGACATTAAAACTAAATATAATAAAGCACAAAGTGATTACCATAATGGATATAGTTAAATTTCATTCAATGAAAGGTCAATTAATATTACGTAACTTGTAGTAACAATTATGTGTAGTATTAGTAATTAATGAATATTATTACTGTCTGTGTACTGGAAATTTATGTGTATATAAATATATTAATTATTTGTGGGTTTTATTTTGTGGTTTTGAGGATCGACTATGAATATAATTTGTTACTTATTGTTGCTAATATTTATTTTTTGTAAGTAACCACGAAAATTAATATTAGTTTATAAGATTTGTGGTAAATTGTATACTTAGTATTACTGAGATCCACTACCATCCTGTAACTATATTTTTACTATGTACACTCATTCTACATACAATATCAACATTAAAATAATGAAAAACTAATTTAACTAAAGATTCTGATAATTTAAATTAGATTCTTTTCTATCAAAGTCAACTCTACTATATCATAAAAGCAACAATCATTCATTCATTCCTGATTCACAGACTCACTATAACAGTTTACTAGGTCATACACTACGTATATATACTCCAATATATACAATAGTTGAAGAGTAAGTTAATACATGGTTGTACCTTGTATCCGTCCATCATTCCAACGATTTCTATTGCAATTGGAAACTCAGGTGTTGATGCGTAAACATCTAATTCAACACGACATTTAGGACACTTTGGATCAACTTTCAAAGAATTTTGAAGACAACGATTACAGAAAACATGTTGACATGGAAGAGCTCGAGGGTCTTTATACAAGTCAAGACAAATAGCACATAACAAACATATATATAGCCAAGAGAATAAGACTTGTATCTGCTGGAGGATCCTGGCAATCAGGCATTTTAATTTATACAAGGTTTGACAAAATGGTGCTACTTTCGTACACGCTCAATTAAGCATGTGCTGTATGCTTGTTCAGCATGTTGGATATATTTACAACTTTCTACAAAATTTCAAAAGTCAAACTAGTACAAACATGTACAGACACTATGTATAAAACTAGATGACTTGACAAACAAAAAGAAAAATATAAAAATATTGAATTAACTAAAACACTAGTACAGCTTCTTTCTCCCAGTCACACACCCACACAAATCCATCAAGATCTACAGCAATACCACAAGGAGATTGTAAGTATCCTTCTCCTATATGACTAACTAGTTGACCATCTAAAGAGAAGACAGACACACGTGATGCTCCCTTTTCTGTTACATAAACATAGTCTCCATTAACACAGATGCCTCGAGGATCTTGTAGTATATGTTGTTCATCTTGTATACCAATATAATGTTGAAAAGCACCATTAACAGCTAGTACTTGTACTCTATTGCTAGTATCGATAACATACATTCTGTCTTTGTCATCAAAAGTTATATCCATACAGTGATTAAAACGACCTGGTTCATTACCAAAACTACCAATCGAGACAATAAAGTCAAGTGTGTTAAGATCATATACTAAAATGTTATTACGACCACTGTTACATATATAGAGGTGGTCTCGATTTATTGCTATCCCACAAGGTCCATCAAACATGCTATGATCAGAGAAGGCATGAACTCTTTCTCCCAATAAATTATATTTTATAACTTTGTTTCGACCATGACAAGATTTGTAGATACTTCCATCAGAACCCACACAAATACTTGACACCTGACGAGGTTTCACTGGTGAAGAACGGAAAGTGTTCCCAATTAGTTTTTGAGATTGTTTATCAAACACTGTAATATCAGTCTTTGTTCCAATGTAGACTAACTCTGATGACTTTTCATGACTGGAGGTAGCCACTCCCCAACATTTTGATAAGTTACTATTAATAAAAGTTTGAACTGGTTTCTGTAAGTCACGAGGATGGACAGGAACAAAGAAACAAGTAGGTAGTACTATATCATCCACCTGTATTATAAGATTGTATCGTCCTCGAACATTAGGTTGATAAGCAATGATATAATAATCCTTGTTTGTTTCAACAAACACTGGTAATAACTCAGGAATTGCAGACTGTCTAACAAATCTTCCAAGGGAGATTAACTTTACAGTAATGTCAGTTACTTCACTTTGTGTATGACAATAGATATAATTGATACTGTTGAGAGATGGAGACTCTAGTCCAGCTCCGGAGAGTATTATATGACTCTTCTCCTGAATTTTTCCAGGTTTGGTGGGTAATAGTGATTGTAAAGTGGTACGGCTAGGAATACATCTAGTAAGGTGTATTGGAGCAGGTGGGGGCATAGACCAAATTAATTTGAGATTCCTAAGTATTGGCTCAACATCAGACATCACTTTATCTTTGTTTATGAGGAATAATTCAGGTGATTCTTCCTTAATGATACTGTCTATTGATTGTAATGTTTTCTCAGCTTCAGCTAGCAATTTCAAGGGCATCTCCTTCTTTTTATCAAGTTCTGCTAACATATCAGCTCTTAGTTTATTAGTTTGTTGTACAAGAATTTTTTTTTGCTCAGTAATCATAGCAATAGTAGCGTCAGAGAAGTAAGTAATACATTGAACAGCTTCATCGCATTCTGTGTCAAAGTTTTGTTTGCTTTCATCAACACTAGCAATATAGGTATAGATTTCATGACAATGTCCTTCGATGCTAAATTTTGGACCTTCAAATTCAGCTTTAAATGCTATAGCAGCTTCTGATATTTGTGTTATTTTATGTCTACTGTGACTGGAGATACAAGAGCTACATATTAACTTCATACATTGCTCGCTCTCACAATAAAACTCTAGAGGCTTATCAGGATGATCAGGACAAGGGTAAACAATAGGAAGAGAGGGTTGAGGTGTTTGAGGAACAGTGAGTGTGTTTGCTTGTGGTGCTGTTATTGGAGATAACAATTGTTGTTCATGGACACTTTTTCTTCGTAATTCCTATTTTGGGAAATTCAGAAGTAGATCACTTGATTATGACATTAAAACACAATATAATAAAGCATATAATGATTACCATAATGGATATAGTTAAATTTCCTTCATTGAAAGGTCAGTTAATATAATGTAACTTGTAGTAACAACTAATATGAAATGCACTAAAATGCACTAAAGTGCTTAATCTTGCTGCGGTGGGCAGTGTAGATCTATACTGCAGAGTGCATGTACATTTAACATTCCATAAGCTTAAAGGTATGGTAAATTATTAATGGCTCAGCTTACTCTGACAATAGTCAACTTACTGGCCAATTTGCAAACTAATTGACCATAAGGCACTACCAAGCAAATTTCTTTATTCTGTGGTATACGTCACTTGAGAAGGCTAATTAGCCTTCTCAAGTGATGTATACCACAGAATACAGACAAGAGATATCTCACATGATGTGTAAGATCATTTAATCATTGATGACTTAGCATTTCTCTTCAATTAAAGGGAAAAAGCTTTGCCGTTTAGTGTGTCTACTGGGTACTTTGCACTCTAATTGACAAAAGGTCCAATACTTTCCAACTTCTTAGTAAAAGTTAGTGATTCTCCAATGACAGCTATGGTGCTAGTATTTTTAGTTCACGCTCAATGTATCAACAAAGATAACTGCCAAAAGTTAGTAAAACTGTCATAACTTTCCAAAGAAGTATTTTTGCAAAATTTCTCACATTAAAAAGTTGGAAAATGTCATAAGCTGTATGCATGAGGTTTTTATTGAATTCTTGAGTCTCCACTGAAAGCTGTGCTTTTTTTCAAAGGTTTTTCAGACTTTTAAAGCTTTTTGTTCGTTTGACACTCCTTTTAGCAGTATTCTTAAGTACAGAAGTTTTGCTACCGTCCACTATAGTTTGGTGGCTACCAGTGCCGTGTTTGCCAAGTTAAAGCAGTTCAAACCCATTTGCCCGGGTAACAGACACACACACACACACACACTGACAGACTAGAGTACTCTTGCTATGTGCCCAAGCACAGCAAGGTTAATAATTCACACACAATGTAACATCTGGTATCTCCACATAAGTGTAGTATTAGCAGTTAATGAATATTATTACTGTAAGCAGAAATTTTTTTGTATAAATATATTAATTATTTGTGGGTTTTAGTTTGTGGTTCTGATTATCGATTATGAAATAATTAGTGGTTCGTGGTTACAAATTTCCAACTATGAAAAGGAATGTTTATTACATAGATGCTTAATTTATGTTTAGACTAAGTATCTATGGTATTACTGAGGTCCACTATCATATTGTAACAATGTCTTTACTATGAACAGTTACACTCATTCTACTTACAATATCAACATTAAAATAACATAAACTATTTTAAGTAACAAACATAATGAATTCAAGTATATGACTCTACTATATATATATATATATATATATATATCATAAAAGCAACAATCATTCATTCATGATCCACAGACTTACTATAACAGCTTACTAGGTCATACACTACTCTATTATATAATAGTTGAAGAGTAAGTTAATACATGGTTGTACCTTGTATCCGTCCATCATTCCAACGATTTCTATTGCAACTGGAAACTCAGGTGTTGATGCGTAAACATCTAATTCAACACGACATTTAGGACACTTTGGATCAACTTTCAAAGAATTTTGAAGACAACGATTGCAGAAGACGTGTTGACATGGAAGGGCTCGAGGGTCTTTATACAATTCAAGACAAATAGCACATAACAAACAGTCTTTTATAGGTAAGAGAATAAGACTTGTATCTGCTAGCGGTTCCTGACAATAAGCCATTTTAATTTTATCCAAAGTTTGACAAAAATTAATGCTGAAAATGTTGCTATTTTTGTACACGCCCAATTAAGCATGTGCGGTTGCGTGTTCATCATATTGTATATACTTACAACTTTCTACAAAATTTCCAAAGTCAAACTAGTACACACATGTACAAACACTAAGTATAAAACTAGATGACTTGACAAACAAAAAGAAAAATATAAAAACATTGAATTATTTAAAAAACAAACACAGCTTCTTTCTCCCAATCACACACCCACACAAATCCATCAAGATCTACAGCAATACCACAAGGAGATTGTAAGTATCCTTCTCCTATATGACTAACTAGTTGACCATCTAGAGAGAACACAGACACACGTGATGCTCCCTTTTCTGTTACATACACATAGTCTCCATTAATACAGATGCCTCGAGGATCTTTTAGTATATGTTGTTCATCTTGCATACCAATATAATGTTGAAAAGCACCATTAACAGCTAGTACTTGTACTCTATTGCTAGTATCGATAACATACATTCTGTCTTTGTCATCAAAAGCTATATCCATACAATGATTAAAACGACCTGGTTCATTACCAAAACTACCAATTGAGACAATAAAGTCAAGTGTGTTAAGATCATATACTAAAATGTTATTACGACCACTGTTACATATATAGAGGTGGTCTCGATTTATTGTTATTCCACAAGGTCCATCGAACATGCTATGATCAGAGAAGGCGTGAACTCTTTCTCCTGATAAATTATATTTTATAACTTTGTTTCGACCATGACAAGATTTATAGATACTTCCATCAGGACCCACACAAATGCCTGACACCTGACGAAGTTTTACCGATGAGGAACGAAAAGTGTTACCAATTAATTTTTGAGTTTGTTTATCAAATGTTGTAATATCAGTCTTTGTTCCAATATAGACCAACTCTGATGACTTTTCATGACTGGAGGTAGCCACTCCCCAACATTTTGATAAATTATTATTAATAAAAGTTTGAACAGGTTTTTGCAAGTCACGAGGATGGACAGGAACAAAGAAACAAGTAGGTAGTACTATATCATCCACCTGTATTATAAGATTGTATCGTCCTCGAACATTAGGTTGATAAGCAATGATATAATAATCTTTGTTTGTCTCAACAAACACTGGTAGTAACTCAGGAATTGCAGACTTACTAACAAGTCTTCCAAGGGAGCTTAACTTTACAGTAATGTCACTTACTTCACTTTGTGTATGACAATAGATATAATTGATACTGTTGAGAGATGGAGACTCTAGTCCAGCTCCGGAAAGTACTATATGACTCTTCTCTTGAATTTTTCCAGGTTTGGTGGGTAATAGTGATTGTAAAGTGGTATGGTTAGGAATACATCTAGTAAGGTGTATTGGAGCTGGTGAGGGGATAGACCAAATTAATTTGAGATTCCTAAGTATTGGCTCAACATCAGACATCACTTTATCTTTGTTTATAAGGAATAATTCAGGCGATTCTTGCTTAATGACACTGTCTATTGATTGTAATGTTTTCTCAGCTTCTTCTAGCAATTTCAAGGGCATCTCCTTCTTTTTATCAAGTTCTGCTAACTTATCGGCTCTTAGTTTATTAGTTTGTTGTACAAGAACTTTTTTTTTCTCAGTAATCATAGCAATAGCGGCCTCAAAGTAATTAGTAATACATTGTACAGCTTCATCACATTCTGTGTCAAAGTTTTGTTTGGTTTCATCAATGTTAGCAATATAGGTATGGATTTCATGACAATGTCCTTCGATGCTAAATTTTGGACCTTCAAATTCAGCTTTAAGTGCTACAGCAGCTTCTGATATTTGTGTTATTTTATGTCTACTGTGACTGGAGATACAAGAACTACATATTAACTTCATACATTGCTCGCTCTCACAATAAAACTCTAGAGGCTTATCAGGATGATCAGGACAGGGGTAAACAATAGGAAGAGAGGGTTGAAGAGGTGTTTGAGGAACAGTGGGTGTGTTTGCTTGTGGTGCTTTTATTGGAGATAACATTTGTTGTTCATGGACACTTTTCCTTCGTGATTCCTATTTTGGGAAATTCAGAAGCAGATCACTCCACATAATTGTAGTATTACCGTAAGTGGAAATTTGTTTGTATAAATACATTTGTGGGTTTTACTTTGTGGTTTTGAGGATTAATTATAAAATAATTTGTGGTTCATGGTTGCAAGTTGCCAACTTTGAAAACTAATATTTATTACACATATAGTTAATTTATGCTTAGATTAAGTATCTATGGTATTATTGAAATCCACTATCATATTGTAAGAATGTTTTACTATGACCACTCATTCTATTTACATTATCAACATTAAAATAACATAAACTACTTTAACAAATAAAAACACTTAATTGATCAATTATATATATACTTTTCTATCAAAGTCAACTCTACTATATCATAAAAGCAACATTCATTCATGATTGAGTCACAGACTTACTATAACAGTTTACTAGGTCATACACTACATATTCTAATATACAATAGTTGAAGAGTAAGTTAATACATGGTTGTACCTTGTATCCGTCCATCATTCCAACGATTTCTATTGCAATTGGAAACTCAGGTGTTGATGCGTAAACATCTAATTCAACACGACATTTAGGACACTTTGGATCAACTTTCAAAGAACTTTGAAGACAACGATTGCAGAAGACGTGTTGACATGGAAGGGCTCGAGGGTCTTTATACAATTCAAGACAAATAGCACATAACAAACAGTCTTTTATAGGTAAGAGAATAAGACTTGTATCTGCTGGAGGATCCTGACAATAAGCCATTTTAATTTTATCCAAAGTTTGACAAAAATTAATGCTGAAAATATTGCTATTTTGTACACGCCCAATTAAGCATGTGCGGTTGCGTGTTCATCATATTGTATATACTTACAACTTTCTACAAAATTTCTAAAGTCAAACTAGTACACACATGTACAGAATAAGTATAAAACTAGATGACTTGACAAACAAAAAGAAAAATATAAAATATTGAATTAATTAAAAAACAAACACAGCCTCTTTCTCCCAGTCACACACCCACACAAATCCATCAAGATCTACAGCAATACCACAAGGAGATTGTAAGTATCCTTCTCCTATATGACTAACTAGTTGACCATCTAGAGAGAAGACAGACACACGTGATGCTCCCTTTTCTGTTACATACACATAGTCTCCATTAACACAGATGCCTCGAGGATCTTTTAGTATATGTTGTTCATCTTGTATACCAATATAATGTTGAAAAGCACCATTAACATCTAGTACTTGTACTCTATTGCTAGTATCGATAACATACATTCTGTCTTTGTCATCAAAAGCTATATCCATACAGTGATTGAAACAACCTGGTTCATTACCAAAACTACCAATTGAGACAATAAAATCAAGTGTATTAAGATCATATACTAAAATGTTATTACGACCACTGTTACATATATAGAGATGGTCTCGATTTATTGTTATTCCACAAGGTCCATCGAACATGCTATGATCAGAGAAGTCGTGAACTCTTTCTCCTGATAAATTATATTTTATAACTTTGTTTCGACCATGACAAGATTTGTAGACACTTCCATCAAGACTCACACAAATGCCTGATACCTGACGAGGTTTCACCGATGAAGAACGAAAAGTGTTACCAATTAATTTTTGAGTTTGTTTATCAAACGTTGTAATATCCGTCTTTGTTCCAATGTAGACTAACTCTGATGACTTTTTATGACTAGAGGTAGCCACTCCCCAACATTTTGATAAGTTACTATTAATAAAAGTTTGAACTGGTTCCTGTAAGTCACGAGGATGGACAGGAACAAAGAAACAAGTAGGTAGTACTATATCATCCACCTGTATTATAAGATTGTATCGTCCTCGAACATTAGGTTGATATGCAATGATATAATCTTTGTTTGTCTCAACAAACACTGGTAATAACTCAGGAATTGCAGACTGACTAACAAGTCTTCCAAGGGAGCTTAACTTTACAGTAATGTCACTTACTTCACTTTGTGTATGACAATAGATATAATTGATACTGTTGAGAGATGGAGACTCTAGTCCAGCTCCACTGAGTATTATATGACTCTTCTCTTGAATTTTTCCAGGTTTGGTGGGTAATAGTGATTGTAAAGTGGTATGGTTAGGAATACATCTAGTAAGGTGTATTGGAGCTGGTGAGGGCATAGACCAAATTAATTTGAGATTCCTAAGTATTGGCTCAACATCAGACATCACTTTATCTTTGTTTTTTAGGAATAATTCAGGTGAATCTTCCTTAATGATACTGTCCATTGATTGTAATGTTTTCTCAGCTTCAGCTAGTAATTTCAAGGGCATCTCCTTCTTTTTATCAAGTTCTGCTAACGTATTGGCTCTTAGTTGATTAGTTTGTTGTACAAGAACTTTTTTTTGCTCAGTAAACATAGCAATAGCAGCCTCAAAGTAATTAGTAATACATTGTACAGCTTCATCACATTCTGTATCAAAGTTTTGTTTGGTTTCATCAATGCTAGCAATATAGGTATGGATTTCATGACAATGTCCTTCGATGCTAAATTTTGGACCTTCAAATTCAGCTTTAAGTGCTATAGCAGCTTCTGATATTTGTGTTATTTTATGTCTACTGTGACTGGAGATACAAGAGCTACATATTAACTTCATACATTGCTCGCTCTCACAATAAAACTCTAGAGGCTTATCAGGATGATCAGGACAGGGGTAAACAATAGGAAGAGAGGGTTGAAGAGGTGTTTGAGGAACAGTGGGTGTGTTTGCTTGTGGTGCTTTTATTGGAGATAACATTTGTTGTTCATGGACACTTTTCCTTCGTGATTCCTATTTTGGGAAATTCAGAAGCAGATCACTCCACATAATTGTAGTATTAGCAGTTAATGAATATTATTACTGTAAGTGGAAATTTGTTTGTATAAATACATCAAATATTTGTGGGTTTTAGTTTGTGGTTTTGAGGATTAATTATAAAAATAATTTGTGGTTCATGGTTGCAAGTTTCCAACTTTGAAAACTAATATTTATTACATAGATAGTATCTATGGTATTACTGAAATCCACTATCATATTGTAAGAATGTTTTACAATATGACCACTCATTCTATTTACATTATCAACATTAAAATAACATAAACTACTTTAACAAATAAACACACTTAATTGATCAATTATATACTTTTCTATCAAAGTCAACTCTACTATATCATAAAAGCAACAATCATTCATTCATGATTGATTCACAGACTTACTATAACAGCTTACTAGGTCATACACTACATATTCTAATATATAATAGTTGAAGAGTAAGTTAATACATGGTTGTACCTTGTATCCGTCCATCATTCCAACGATTTCTATTGCAACTGGAAACTCAGGTGTTGATACATAAACATCTAATTCAACACGACATTTAGGACACTTTGGATCAACTTTCAAAGAATTTTGAAGACAACGATTGCAGAAAACATGTTGACATGGAAGAGCTCGAGGGTCTTTATACAAGTCAAGACAAATAGCACATAACAAACAGTCTTTTATAGGTAAGAGAATAAGACTTGTATCTGCTGGAGGATCCTGGCAATCAGCCATTTTAATTTATACAAAGTTTGACAAAATGGTGCTACTTTTGTACACGCCCAATTAAGCATGTGCTGTATGCTTGTTCATCATGTTGGATATATTTACAACTTTCCACAAACATTCAAAAGTCAAACTAGTACACACATGTACAGAATAAGTATAAAACTAGATGACTTGACAAACAAAAAGAAAAATATAAAAATATTGAATTAATTAAAACACTAGTACAGCTTCTTTCTCCCAGTCACACACCCACACAAATCCATCAAGATCTACAGCAATACCACAAGGAGATTGTAAGTATCCTTCTCCTATATGACTAACTAGTTGACCATCTAGAGAGAAGACAGACACACGTGATGCTCCCTTTTCTGTTACATACACATAGTCTCCATTAACACAGATGCCTCGAGGATCTTGTAGTATATGTTGTTCATCTTGCATACCAATATAATGTTGAAAAGCACCATTAACAGCTAGTACTTGTACTCTATTGCTAGTATCGATAACATACATTCTGTCTTTGTCATCAAAAGCAATATCCATACAATGATTAAAACGACCTGGTTCATTACCAAAACAACCAATTGAGACAATAAAGTCAAGTGTGTTAAGATCATATACTAAAATGTTATTACGACCACTGTTACATATATAGAGGTGGTCTCGATTTATTGCTATCCCACAAGGTCCATCAAACATGTTATGATCAGAGAAGGCGTGAACTCTTTCTCCTGATAAATTATATTTTATAACTTTGTTTCGACCATGACAAGATTTGTAGATACTTCCATCAGAACCCACACAAATACCTGATACCTGACGAAGCTTTGGAGAAGATAAATTAATACCAGATGATTTTCCAATTCCTCCTAGTTTCCCTGTTTGTTTATCAAGAACAACAATATCAGTCTTTGTTCCAATGTAGAGTAACTCTGAACTATATTCATGACTGGAGGTAGCTACTGCCCAGCATTTTGATAGAGTAGTGCTGAAAGTTTGAACTGGCTTTTGTAGATGTTTAGGATGAATAGGAATAAAGAAACGAATAGGTTGTACTGTATTGTCCCCTTCTATCACAAGATTGTACCTTCCACGAACAGTAGGCTGATAAGCAATGATATAATAAGATTTTCTTGCCTCAACTAATACTGGGAGAAACTCAGGGACAAAAAACTTGTGAATATGTCTTCCTAGGGGACTTAATTTCACAGTGACTTTAGCTAGTTCACTTTGTGTGTGACAGTAGATATAGTTGATACTGTGTAGAGAAGGGGATTCTAACCCAGCTCCAAAAAGGTATGTACATTGCTCTTCTTTGATTTCACCAGCTTTAGTTGGTAATAGTGCCTGTAAGGTAGTACTGTCTGGTATATATGTGTTGAAGTGTGATGGCAATGTGAAAGAGGCAGATAAAAAGAAGCTACGATTGTTCTTGAGGTTTAGCTCAATATCGTCCATCACCTTGTCTTTATTTTTAAAGAACGCCTGTGGTGATGTTTCATCAATGATGCTATCTAGTAATATTAGGGTTTTTTCAGTTTCATTGAGCAATTGAGATGATAAATTTATCATTGTGTTGAGTTTGGATAACTCACTAACCTTTACTTGGTTAACTTGCTGTACAAGAGCTACTTTCTGCTCAGTAAACATGGTCACTGCAGCATCAAAAAAGGTAGCAATTGATTGGATAGCTTTGTCACAGCTTTCATTAAGACTCTGTTTAGTTTCATTAACTTTAGCAATATAGCTACGAATTTGCTGACATTGTCCTTCAATACTAACTTTGGGACCTTCAAATTCATCTTTAAAAGTTTCGGCAGCTTCTGATGTCCACTGGCACTGTGGCTGGAGACACATTGTGAGCACACAAGTTTCAAACATCTTTCATTCTCACAGTAAAGGTCTAATGGCATATTGGAATGAGCATCACACATGTAGGTAACTGGAAGAGAGCGCTCAAGTACATTTGGTTTCTCTGTTGATTCTGTTGGCTCAGTCATGGGAACAGAGTTTGATCTTTTAAGTACATTTCTTCCTCGCCTCGTGATCAGCGCCTATATATATATATTAAAAAAGAAATATTATTACATAGCAATGTAAACATCATTCATTGTACAAATGCACATACGATTTGAATGTATTATACCAGTATATAAAATGTATTATATATAAAATTTGATCAAAAAGGGAGTTTTTAATGATTAGAGTTTGACATACATGTCCTACAATAACAGTAGTAACAAACATTGTACATATTAATTGAGCAATTATGGATCATGAAATATGCGTATATAACTACAATAACAGACTATATGAAGTAACTACATTCTAGTAAGTCATACAGCTGTGGCTTACACAACACAATGATTATACTTAAACACTATATGATGTGTTATAGTAGTAGAGTAATAATATTGAACAATGAGGGTTTTTTAGGTTAAATGCATGCATATTACTGCTGTTAAATTAAATAGCTCTAATTATTATTATAATAGAACAACAACAAATTAGTTGATGAAATTTGATGTAAACATAACCATGGATATTATAGACTAGTATACTATAGTCTATAATATCCATGACATAACACTGTTTTGATTACTAGTATCCTATGGAATGTAATATTTTACATAGAATCTTTTCTTTGTCTAAAAATAAAAGTAAATTCAAACATTTGATAAACAGTTAATTTCATATGACATGAGTTAGTATGTTTACTTTCAGTTTACTCCAACTAACAGTTTGAAAATTTTTAATTTTTTTAATAGAGTAAAAATTAAATTAAGTGACAACATTGTCATACGATTGATAGATTAGATTTAAAGTCAATAATTTACATACCACATTAACACCTTCCATTACTCTCTTAATTTGAAATGCACCTGGAAAATCAGTAATATTTGACAAATCGTATCGACATTCAGGACATTTTGGGTCAGCTGTTGAGATCACACTTTGTAGACATTTATTGCAGAAAACATGCTGACATGGAAGAGCTCGAGGATCATTGTAAATTTCCAGGCAAACAGCACATTGTAGGGTGTCTTTTATCGGTGAGAGGGTGTCTGCTTTTTCAAAACCGTCCATTTCCTAAAGCTGGCGTTTCACGTATCGTCAGTAGGCGTGACGGGATACGAACACGCAAGATCCCAATTATTAACACTTTAATGATTATAACCGTTTACAGCTATTATACTGTTGCAAATCCACACCACGTGATCAACATGTTTGTTTAAAAGTAGATTGAATTTCTGGCGAAGTGATAAAAGCCGGAATTGAAATACGGAAACGAAAGGAAAGGAAAGGGAAAGGAAATAATATTCATGAGAGTTAGGGTTTAGGGTTTCTTTTCTGTTTTGTTTCGTTTCATTTCCGTATTTCAATTCTTGCTTTTATCACTTACCGAATTTCCGGTAAAGATAATTATAGGATCCTTTTGAAGTTCTGTGTTTTACTATAATTCTTAGTTCTGGAGCATTCAAATTTAAATTGAGGAGATTTTCAAAAATAAGTATCTCCTTCGAATTAGTCTGATTGGTTTATTGTGACTTATGGGTGTGGCTCCAGTAGTAATAATTGATATGTAGATATACTTAAACTCCCCCATCACTGATGAAGATAATCCTTTAATTAACAATAATTTATGCAGTATTATTAGTGAAATTGATTTCACTAAATGCCAGAAAGCATGGACACAGATTGAGAAGAACAGCAGACTTTAAGTGTTCTTTTAATAAGAATACTAGTTAGATAAGAAGACTAGTTAGTTAGTTAATCAGTTATTTTAATTTTTAACCAAAAAAACAATTACTTTATTATAATTGTAGTGCAATTTTTGTATTAACTTGAATAATTTCCTAAGGTTTGGATGGAGATAATTAATGTTGCAACAACACTAATTATAATATAGATTTTAATTAAGAATTTACTAAGTTGGCTTATTACTTTTAACTAAGGATTCACTAAATAAGGTTATGGTGTAGTCATTGCAAGTCTTACATGTGTCACTGTAGATATGTACACCAGAATCTGATTAGAGTATTAAAGTCAGTTCTCAAAGGCTTAGCCAATAACTATTCAATATAAATAATTGTAATATAAATGATGAGTCTAGGTAGCTCACAGTGAATGTTGTACTTTAAATAAATACTATACACTTAACCTTGGAACTTAATTGTATTAATTTCACATAAGGTTATGGTGTTTCTCTGATGGCTACCTAGATATGCTTGTAATATTAATTAAATAGAATAATAGGTAAAAAATCCCCATACTAAATTACATATAAAAATTACATGTGCATATAAAAAATAACAGTAGAAACAAGTTAAGAATCAATGACATTTTAGTATTACAAATTAAAACAAGTGCTTAAAACCTAACTAAAACACTAGAACAGCTTCTTTCTCCCAGTCACACACCCACATAAATCCATCAAGATCTACAGCAATACCACAAGGAGATTGTAAGTATCCTTCTCCTATATGACTAACTAGTTGACCATCTAGAGAGAAGACAGATACACGTGATGCTCCCTTTTCTGTTACATACACATTGTCTCCATTAACACAGATGCCTCGAGGATCTTTTAGTATATGTTCATCTTGCATACCAATATAATGTTGAAAAGCACCATTAACAGCTAGTACTTGTACTCTATTGCTAGTATCGATAACATACATTCTGTCTTTGTCATCAAAAGCTATATCCATACAATGATTAAAACGACCTGGTTCATTACCAAAACAACCAATTGAGACAATAAAGTCAAGTGTGTTAAGATCATATACTAAAATGTTATTACGACCACTGTTACATATATAGAGATGGTCTCGATTTATTGCTATCCCACAGGGTCCATCGAACATGTTATGATCAGAGAAGGCGTGAACTCTTTCTCCTGATAAATTATATTTTATAACTTTGTTTCGACCATGACAAGATTTATAGATACTTCCATCAGGACCCACACAAATACCTGATACCTGACGAGGTTTTATCGATGAAGAACGAAAGGTGCTCCCAATTAATTTTTGAGTTTGTTTATCAAACGTTGTAATATCAGTCTTTGTTCCAATATAGACCAACTCTGATGACTTTTCATGACTGGAGGTAGCCACTCCCCAACATTTTGATAAATTATTATTAATAAAAGTTTGAACTGGTTTTTGCAAGTCACGAGGATGGACAGGAACAAAGAAACAAGTAGGTAGTACTATATCATCCACCTGTATTATAAGATTGTATCGTCCTCGAACATTAGGTTGATATGCAATGATATAATAATCTTTGTTTGTCTCAACAAACACTGGTAGTAACTTAGGAATTGTAGACTGACTAACAAGTCTTCCAAGGGAGCTTAACTTTACAGTAATGTCACTTACTTCACTTTGTGTATGACAATAGATATAATTGATACTGTTGAGAGATGGAGACTCTAACCCAGCTCCACTGAGTATTATATGACTCTTCTCTTGAATTTTTCCAGGTTTGGTGGGTAATAGTGATTGTAAAGTGGTATGGTTAGGAATACATCTAGTAAGGTGTATTGGAGCAGGTGAGGCCATAGACCAAATTAATTTGAGATTCCTAAGTATTGGCTCAACATCAGACATCACCTTATCTTTGTTTATGAGGAATAATTCAGGTGATTTTTTTTTAATGACACTGTCTATTGATTGTAATGTTTTCTCAGCTTCTGCTAGCAATTTCAAGGGCATCTCCTTCTTTTCATCAAGTTCTGCCAACATATCAACTCTTAGTTGATTAGTTTGTTGTACAAGAACTTTTTTTTGCTCAGTAAACATAGCAATAGCGGCCTCAAAGTAATTAGTAATACATTGTACAGCTTCATCACATTCTGTATCAAAGTTTTGTTTGGTTTCATCAATGTTAGCAATATAGGTATGGATTTCATGACAATGTCCTTCGATGCTAAATTTTGGACCTTCAAATTCAGCTTTAAGTGCTATAGCAGCTTCTGATATTTGTGTTATTTTATGTCTACTGTGACTGGAGATACAAGAGCTGCATATTAACTTCATACATTGCTCGCTCTCACAATAAAACTCTAGAGGTTTATCAGGATGATCAGGACAAGGGTAAACAATAGGAAGAGAGGGTTGAAGAGGTGTTTGAGGAACAGTGGGTGTGTTTGCTTGCTGTACTGTTATTGGAGATAACATTTGTTGTTCATGGACACTTTTCCTTTGTGATTTCTATTTTGGGAAATTCAGAAGTAGATCACTCCACATAATTGTAGTATTACCGTAAGTGGAAATTTGTTTGTATAAATACATCAAACATTTGTGGGTTTTACTTTGTGGATTTGAGGATTGTGGTTCATGGTTGCAAATTGCCAACTTTGAAAACTAATATTTATTACATAGATAGTTAATTTATGCTTAGATTAAGTATCTATGGTATTACTGAAATCCACTATCATATTGTAAGAATGTTTCACTATGACCACTCATTCTATTTACATTATCAACATTAAAATAACATAAACTACTTTAACAAATAAAAACACTTAATTGATCAATTATATACTTTTCTATCAAAGTCAACTCTACTATATCATAAAAGCAACAATCATTCATTCATGATTGATTCACAGACTTACTATAACAGTTTACTAGGTCATACACTGCTCTAATATACAATAGTTGAAGAGTAAGTTAATACATGGTTGTACCTTGTATCCGTCCATCATTCCAACGATTTCTATTGCAACTGGAAACTCAGGTGTTGATACATAAACATCTAATTCAACACGACATTTAGGACACTTTGGATCAACTTTCAAAGAAATTTGAAGACAACGATTGCAGAAAACATGTTGACATGGAAGGGCTCGAGGGTCATTATACAATTCAAGACAAATAGCACATAACAAACAGTCTTTTATAGGCAAGAGAATAAGACTTGTATCTGCTAGCGGTTCCTGACAATAAGCCATTTTAATTTTATCTAAAGTTTGACAAAAATTAATGCTGAAAATATTGCTATTTTGTACACGCCCAATTAAGCATGTGCGGTTGCGTGTTCATCATATTGTATATACTTACAACTTTCTACAAAATTTCTAAAGTCAAACTAGTACATACATGTCCAAACACTAAGTATAAAACTAGATGACTTGACAAAAAAAAGAAAAATATAAAAATATTGAATTAATTAAAAAACAAACACAGCTTCTTTCTCCCAGTCACACACCCACATAAATCCATCAAGATCTACAGCAATACCACAAGGAGATTGTAAGTATCCTTCTCCTATATAACTAACTAGTTGACCATCTAGAGAGAAGACAGATACACGTGATGCTCCCTTTTCTGTTACATACACATAGTCTCCATTAACACAGATGCCTCGAGGATCTTTTAGTATATTTTGTTCATCTTGCATACCAATATAATGTTGAAAAGCACCATTAGCATCTAGTACTTGTACTCTATTGCTAGTATCGATAACATACATTCTGTCTTTGTCATCAAAAGTTATATCTATACAGTGATTGAAACAACCTGGTTCATTACCAAAACTACCAATTGAGACAATAAAGTCAAGTGTGTTAAGATCATATACTAAAATGTTATTACGACCACTGTTACATATATAGAGATGGTCTCGATTAATTGTTATTCCACAAGGTCCATCAAACATATTATGATCAGAGAAGGCATGAACTCTTTCTCCTGATAAATTATATTTTATAACTTTGTTTCGACCATGACAAGATTTGTAAATACATCCATCAGGACCCACACAAATGCCTGATACCTGACGAGGTTTCACCGATGAAGAACGAAAAGTGTTACCAATTAATTTTTGAGTTTGTTTATCAAACGTTGTAATATCAGTCTTTGTTCCAATATAGACCAACTCTGATGACTTTTCATGACTGGAGGTAGCCACTGCCCAACATTTTGATAAGTTACTATTAATAAAAGTTTGAACTGGTTTGTGCAAGTCACGAGGATGGACAGGAACAAAGAAACAAGTAGGTAGTACTATATCATCCACCTGTATTATAAGATTGTATCGTCCTCGAACATTAGGTTGATAAGCAATGATATAATAATTTTTGTTTGTCTCAACAAACACTGGTAATAACTCAGGAATTGAAGACTGACTAACAAGTCTTCCAAGGGAGCTTAACTTTACAGTAATGTCACTTACTTCACTTTGTGTATGACAATAGATATAATTGATACTGTTGAGAGATGGAGACTCTAACCCAGCTCCACTGAGTATTATATGACTCTTCTCTTGAATTTTTCCAGGTTTGGTGGGTAATAGTGATTGTAAAGTGGTATGGTTAGGAATACATCTAGTAAGGTGTATTGGAGCTGGTGAGGGCATAGACCAAATTAATTTGAGATTCCTAAGTATTGGCTCAACATCAGACATCACTTTATCTTTGTTTATTAGGAATAATTCAGGTGATTCTTCCTTAATGACACTGTCCATTGATTGTAATGTTTTCTCAGCTTCAGCTAGCAAGTTTAAGGGCATCTCCTTCTTTTTATCAAGTTCTGCTAACTTATCGGCTCTTAGTTGATTAGTTTGTTGTACAAGAACTTTTTTTTGCTCAGTAAACATAGCAATAGCGGCCTCAAAGTAATTAGTAATACATTGTACAGCTTCATCGCATTCTGTATCAAAGTTTTGTTTGGTTTCGTCAATTTTAGCAATATAGGTATGGATTTCATGACAATGTCCTTCGATGCTGAATTTTGGACCTTCAAATTCAGCTTTAAGTGCTACAGCAGCTTCTGATATTTGTGTTATTTTATGTCTACTGTGACTGGAGATACAAGAACTACATATTAACTTCATACATTGCTCGTTCTCACAATAAAACTCTAGAGGTTTATCAGGATGATCAGGACAAGGGTAAACAATAGGAAGAGAGGGTTGAAGAGGTGTTTGAGGAACAGTGGGTGTGTTTGCTTGCTGTACTGTTATTGGAGATAACATTTGTTGTTCGTAGACACTTTTTCTTCGTAATTCCTATTTTGGGAAATTCAGAAGTAGATCACTCCACATAATTGTAGTATTAGCAGTTAATGAATATTATTACTGTAAGTGGGAATTTGTTAGTATAAATACATCAAATAATTGTGGGTTTTAGTTTGTAGTTTTGAGGATTGGTTATAAAAATAATTTGTGGTTCATGGTTGCAAGTTTCCAACTTTGAAAACTAATATTTATTACATAGATAGTTAATTTATGCTTAGATTAAGTATCTATGGTATTACTGAAATCCACTATCATATTGTAAGAATGTTTCACTATGACCACTCATTCTATTTACATTATCAACATTAAAATAACATAAACTACTTTAACAAATAAAAACACTTAATTGATCAATTATATACTTTTCTATCAAAGTCAACTCTACTATATCATAAAAGCAACAATCATTCATTCATGATTGATTCACAGACTTACTATAACAGTTTACTAGGTCATACAGTACTCTAATATACAATAGTTGAAGAGTAAGTTAATACATGGTTGTACCTTGTATCCGTCCATCATTCCAACGATTTCTATTGCAACTGGAAACTCAGGTGTTGATGCGTAAACATCTAATTCAACACGACATTTAGGACACTTTGGATCAACTTTCAAAGAATTTTGAAGACAACGATTGCAGAAAACATGTTGACATGGAAGGGCTCGAGGGTCTTTATACAATTCAAGACAAATAGCACATAACAAACAGTCTTTTATAGGCAAGAGAATAAGACTTGTATCTGCTGGAGGATCCTGGCAATCAGCCATTTTAATTTATACAAAGTTTGACAAAATGGTGCTACTTTCGTACACGCCCAATTAAGCATGTGCTGTATGCTTGTTCAGCATGTTGGATATATTTACAACTTTCTACAAAATTTCAAAAGTCAAACTAGTACAAACATGTACAGACACTATGTATAAAACTAGATGACTTGACAAACACAAAGAAAAATATAAAAATATTGAATTAATTAAAACACTAGTACAGCTTCTTTCTCCCAGTCACACACCCACACAAATCCATCAATATCTACAGCAATACCACAAGGAGATTGTAAGTATCCTTCTCCTATATGATTAACTAGTTGACCATCTAGAGAGAAGACAGACACACGTGATGCTCCCTTTTCTGTTACATACACATAGTCTCCATTAACACAGATGCCTTGAGGATCTTTTAGTATATGTTGTTCATCTTGTATACCAATATAATGTTGAAAAGCACCATTAACAGCTAGTATTTGTACTCTATTGCTAGTATCGATAACATACATTCTGTCTTTGTCATCAAAAGTTATATCTATACAATGATTGAAACGACCTGGTTCATTACCAAAACTACCAATTGAGACAATAAAGTCAAGTGTGTTAAGATCATATACTAAAATGTTATTACGGCCACCGTTACATATATAGAGATTGTCTCGATTTATTGCTATCCCACAAGGTCTATCAAACATATTATGATCAGAAAAGTCGTGAACTCTTTCTCCTGATAAATTATATTTTATAACTTTGTTTCGACCATGACAAGATTTGTAAATACTTCCATCAGGACACACACAAATACCCGATACCTGACGAGGTTTCACTGGTGAAGAACGAAAAGTGTTACCAATTAATTTTTGAGTTTGTTTATCAAACATTGTAATATCAGTCTTTGTTCCAATGTAAACTAATTCTGATGACTTTTCATGACTGGATGTAGCCACTGCCCAACATTTTGATAAATTATTATTAATAAAAGTTTGAACTGGTTTTTGCAAGTCACGAGGATGGACAGGAACAAAGAAACAAGTAGGTAGTACTATATCATCCACCTGTATTATAAGATTGTATCGTCCTCGAACATTAGGTTGATATGCAATGACATAATAATCTTTGTTTGTTTCAACAAACACTGGTAATAACTCAGGAATTGCAGACTGACTAACAAGTCTTCCAAGGGAGCTTAACTTTACAGTAATGTTAGTTACTTCACTTTGTGTATGACAATAGATATAATTGATACTGTTGAGAGATGGAGACTCTAACCCAGCTCCGGAGAGTATTATATGACTCTTCTCTTGAATTTTTCCAGGTTTGGTGGGTAAAAGTGGTTGTAAAGTGGTATGGTTAGGAATACATTTAGTAAAGTGTAGAGGAACAGGCAAGGAGGTAGTCAAAATGAATCTGCGATTGTTTCCAAGTATTGGGTCAACATCAGACATCACTTTATCTTTGTTTATAAGGAATAATTCAGGTGATTCTTCCTTAATGACACTGTCTATTGATTGTAATGTTTTCTCAGCTTCATCTAGCAATTTCAAGGGCATCTCCTTCTTTTTATCAAGTTCTGCTAACTTATCGGCTCTTAGTTGATTAGTTTGTTGTACAAGAACTTTTTTTTGCTCAGTAAACATAGCAATAGCGGCCTCAAAGTAATTACTAATACATTGTACAGCTTCATCACATTCTGTATCAAAGTTTTGTTTGGTTTCGTCAATGTTAGCAATATAGGTATGGATTTCATTACAGTGCCCTTCAATGCTAAATTTTGGACCTTCAAATTCAGCTTTAAGTGCTACAGCAGCTTCTGATATTTGTGTTATTTTATGTCTACTGTGACTGGAGATACAAGAACTACATATTAACTTCATACATTGCTTGTTCTCACAATAAAACTCTAAAGGTTTATCAAGATGATCAGGACAAGGGTAAACAATAGGAAGAGAGGGTTGAGGAGGTGTTTGAGGAACTGTGGGTGTGTTTGCTTGCTGTACTGTTATCGGAGATAACATTTGTTGTTCATGGACACTTTTTCTTTGTAATTCCTATTTTGGGAAATTCAGAAGTAGATCACTCCACATAATTGTAGTATTACTGTAAGTGGGAATTTGTTTGTATAAATACATCAAATATTTGTGGGTTTTAGTTTGTGGTTTTGAGGATTAATTATAAAAATAATTTGTGGTTCATGGTTGCAAGTTGCCAACTTTGAAAACTAATATTTATTACATAGATAGTTAATTTATGCTTAGATTAAGTATCTATGGTATTACTGAATCCACTATCATATTGTAAGAATCAGACATTGCACGTGTATTGGGTTTTTGTGTGTACTTGTATGTACTTGTATTTTAAAAAGCAAACCGTGTATGTACTTGTATGTATTATTAAATCTCCATGTATGTACTTGTAGTTTGTATTTCTGAAAACCATGTATTTAATCCTTATCATTTCATGTATCATGTATTATAATTAAATCATAATTAAACACATCATTTAATAAAGACGAGTTTTTCCAGTTTTTCAGAAGTAACAACGACATGACTATTCTCAGTTTCACTGCTAGAAGGTAATAATGAAGTAGTAATATGTAACACCGGCAAGAGAGAACATCTCCAAACTGAAGCTATTTTCTTCATGTGGCCACGCCCATAATTAATTGCCACGAATATCATATCATCTACTTTATTCTGTCCGTGTATGTATTTGAAGCCAGCATTACCGTGTAAATACATGTGTATCGTGTATACACGTGCAATGTCTGGTAAGAATGTTTTACTATGACCACTCATTCTATTTACATTATCGACAATGAAATAACTTAAACTACTTTAACAAATAAAAACACTTAATTGATCAATTATATACTTTTCTATCAAAGTCAACTCTACTATATCATAAAAGCAACAATCATTCATTCATTCCTGATTCACAGACTTACTATAACAGTTTACTAGGTCATACACTACTCTATTATATAATAGTTGAAGAGTAAGTTAATACATGGTTGTACCTTGTATCCGTCCATCATTCCAACGATTTCTATTGCAACTGGAAACTCAGGTGTTGATACATAAACATCTAATTCAACACGACATTTAGGACACTTTGGATCAACTTTCAAAGACTTTTGAAGACAACAATTGCAGAAGACATGCTGACATGGAAGAGCTCGAGGGTCTTTATACAATTCAAGACAAATAGCACATAACAAACAGTCTTTTATAGGCAAGAGAATAAGACTTGTATCTGCTGGAGGATCCTGGCAATCAGCCATTTTAATTTATACAAAGTTTGACAAAATGGTGCTGCTTTTGTACACGCCCAATCAAGAATGTGGGGTATGCTTGTTCAGCATGTTGGATATATTTGCAACTTTCTACAAAATTTCAAAAGTCAAACTAGTACAAACATGTACAGAATAAGTTGACTTGACAAAAACAAAGAAAAATATAAGAATATTAATTAAAAGACAAGCACAGCTTCTTTCTCCCAGTCACACACCCACACAAATCCATCAAGATCTACAGCAATACCACAAGGAGATTGTAAGTATCCTTCTCCTATATAACTAACTAGTTTACCATCTAGAGAGAAGACAGACACACGTGATGCTCCCTTTTCTGTTACATACACATAGTCTTCATTAACACAGATGCCTTGAGGATCTTTTAGTATATGTTGTTCATCTTGTATACCAATATAATGTTGAAAAGCACCATTAACATCTAGTACTTGTACTCTATTGCTAGTATCGATAACATACATTCTGTCTTTGTCATCAAAAGCAATATCCATACAATGATTAAAACGACCTGGTTCATTACCAAAACAACCAATTGAGACAATAAAGTCAAGTGTGTTAAGATCATATACTAAAATGTTATTACGACCACTGTTACATATATAGAGGTGGTCTCGATTTATTGCTATCCCACAAGGTCCATCAAACATGTTTTGATCAGAGAAGGTGTGAACTCTTTCTCCTGATAAATTATATTTTATAACTTTGTTTCGACCATGACAAGATTTGTAGATACTTCCATCAGAACCCACACAAATACCTGATACCTGACGAAGCTTTGGAGAAGATAAATTAATACCAGATGATTTTCCAATTCTTCCTAGTTTCCCTGTTTGTTTATCAAGAACAACAATATCAGTCTTTGTTCCAATGTAGAGTAACTCTGAACTATATTCATGACTGGAGGTAGCTACTGCCCAGCATTTTGATAGAGTAGTGCTGAAAGTTTGAACTGGTTTTTGTAGATGTTTAGGATGAATAGGAATAAAGAAACGAGTAGGTTGTACTGTATTGTCCCCTTCTATCACAAGATTGTACCTTCCACGAACAGTAGGCTGATAAGCAATGATATAATAAGATTTTCTTGCCTCAACTAATACTGGGAGAAACTCAGGGACAGAGAACTGGTGAATATGTCTTCCTAGGGGACTTAATTTCACAGTGACTTTAGCTAGTTCACTTTGTGTGTGACAGTAGATATAGTTGATACTGTGTAGGGAGGGGGATTCTAACCCAGCTCCAAAAAGGTATGTACATTGCTCTTCTTTGATTTCACCAGCTTTAGTTGGTAATAGTGCCTGTAAGGTGGTACTGTCTGGTATATATGTGTTGAAGTGTGATGGTAATGTGAAAGAGGCAGATAGAAAGAAGCTACGATTGTTCTTGAGGTTTAGCTCAATATCGTCCATCACCTTGTCTTTATTTTTAAAGAACTCTTGTGGTGATCTTTCATCAACAATGCTATCTAGTAATATTAGGGTTTTTTCAGTTTCATTGAGCAATTGAGATGATAAATTTATCATCGTGTCAAGTTTGGATAACTCACTAACCTTTACTTGGTTAACTTGCTGTACAAGAGCTACTTTCTGCTCAGTAAACATGGCCACTGCAGCATCAAAAAAGGTAGCAATTGATTGGATAGCTTTGTCACAGCTTTCATTAAGACTCTGTTTAGTTTCATTAACTTTAGCAATATAGCTACGAATTTGCTGACATTGTCCTTTAATACTAACTTTGGGACCTTCAAATTCATCTTTAAAAGTTTCAGCAGCTTCTGATGCGGCTGTTAATTTATGCCCACTGGCACTGTGGCTGGAGACACAATGTGAGCACACAAGTTTCAAACATCTTTCATTCTCACAGTAAAGGTCTAATGGCATATTGGGATGAGCATCACACATGTAGGTAACTGGAAGAGAGGACTCAAGTACATTTGGTTTCTCTGTTGATTCTGTTGGCTCAGTCATGGGAACAGTTCTTCCTCGTCTAGTGACCAATGTCTATATATATATTAAAAAAAGAAATATTACATAGCAATGTAAACATCATACATTGAACAAATGCACATGGAGTTTGAATGTATTAGATATAACATATGATCAAAAAGGGACTTTTTAATGCATTCGAGTATGACGTTAATAGCTCACCCACGGGTGGATAACAGTAGTAACAAACATTGTAGATACTAATTGATCAATTATGGATCATGAAATATGTGTATACAACTACAATAACAGACTATATGAAGTTACTACATTCTAGTAAGTCATACAGCTGTGGCTTACACAACACAATATCTTGTGTAAATGCCCACACATATACACTCTAATATCTATATGATATACATATATATATATATATACTTATATAGATACTATGCAATGTGTTACAGTAGTAGAGTAATAATATAGACACTATACAATGTGTTACAGTAGTAGAGTAATAATATAGACACTATACAGTGTGTTACAGTAGTCGAGTAATAATATAGACACTATACAGTGTGTTACAGTAGTCAAGTAATAATATAGACACTATACAGTGTGTTACAGTAGTAGAGTAATAATATAGACACTATACAGTGTGTTACAGTAGTAGAGTAATAATATAGACACTATACAGTGTATTACAGTAGTAGAGTAATAATATAGACACTATACAGTGTGTTACAGTAGTAGAGTAATATTATAGACACTATACAATGTGTTACAGTAGTAGAGTAATAATATTGAACTACAATGAGGTTTCTTTTAGGTTAAATGCATTATATTACTGCCGTTAAATTGAAATAGGTATAATTGTTGTTGTAATAGAACAATAACAAATTAGTTGATGAAATTTGAAGTAAACATAACATTGTTTTGATTACTAACATCCTATGGATTGTAATATTTTACATAGAATCTTTGTCTAAGAATAAAAATAAATTCAACATTTGCTAAAGAGTCAATTCTATATGTATCAGTTAGTATGTTTACTTTTAGTTTACATCAACTAACAGTTTGAGAAATTTTAAATTCTTTTTATAGAGTAAAAATTGTATTAAGTGACAACATTGTCATACGATTGATAGATTAGATTTAAAGTCAATAATTTACATACCACATTAAAACCTTCCATTACTCTCCTAATTTGAAATGCAACTGGAAAATCAGTAATATTTGACAAATCGTAACGACATTCAGGACATTTTGGATCAGTCGTTGAGATCACATTTTGTAGACATTGATTACAGAAAACATGTTGACATGGAAGAGCTCTAGGGTCATTGTACATTTCCAGGCAAACAGCACATTGTAGGTTGTCTTTTATCGGTGAGAGGAGGGAGTCTGGTGCTTCAAAATCGTCCATTCCCAAAGCTGGCGTTTCACGTATCGACAGTAGGCGTGACGGGATACGAACACGCAAAGGTCGTAAATATTAACTCTTTAATTATTATAATTGTTATGTTGTCGCAAATCCACACCACGTAGACTTGACGTGCTTTCTGGTAAAAGATAATTATAAGATCCTATTGAAGTTCTGTGTTTTACTGTAATTCTTAGTTCTCTAGCATTCAATTTTTAATTGAGGAGATTTTCAAAAATAAGTGTTTCCTTCAAATTAGTGTGAATGATGTATTGTGACTTATGGGTGTGGCCCAGTAATGATAATTGATATGTAGACATGCTTAAACTCCCCCACACTGATGAAGATAATCTTTCAATTGACAATAATTTTGCAGTATTATATAATTATTAACGAAATTGATTTCAGCAAATGCCAGAAAAAATGTGGACACAGAAGAGTCCTTTATATAAGGCAGACAGCAAGCTTTAAGCATCCTTTTATAGGTGAGATAAGAAGACTCACTTCCTGACAATCAGCTATTTTAATTTTTAAGCTAAGAAACAATTATTATAGTTGAATTAATTAAAAAACAAACACAGCTTCTTTCTCCCAGTCACACACCCACACAAATCCATCAAGATCTACAGCAATACCACAAGGAGATTGCAAGTATCCTTCTCCTATATGACTAACTAGTTGACCATCTAGAGAGAAGACAGATACACGTGATGCTCCTATTTCTGTTACATACACATAGTCTCCATTAACACAGATGCCTCGAGGGTCTTGTAGCATATGTTGTTCATCTTGCATACCAATATAATGTTGAAAACCACCATTAACAGCTAGTACTTGTACTCTATTGCTAGTATCAATAACATACATTCTGTCTTTGTCATCAAAAGCTATATCCATACAATGATTAAAACGACCTGGTTCATTACCAAAACAACCAATTGAGACAATAAAGTCAAGTGTGTTAAGATCATATACTAAAATGTTATTACGGCCACTGTTACATATATAGAGGTGGTCTCGATTTATTGCTATCCCACAAGGTCCATCAAACATGTTATGATCAGAGAAGGCGTGAACTCTTTCTCCTGATAAATTATATTTTATAACTTTGTTTCGACCATGACAAGATTTGTAAATACTTCCATCAGGACCCACACAAATACTTGACACCTGACGAGGTTTCACTGGTGAAGAACGGAAAGTGTTACCAATTAATTTTTTAGTTCGTTTATCAAACATTGTAACATCAGTCTTTGTTCCAATGTAAACTAATTCTGATGACTTTTCATGACTGGAGGTAGCCACTGCCCAACATTTTGATAAGTTACTATTAATAAAAGTTTGAACTGGTTTGTGCAAGTCACGAGGATGGACAGGAACAAAGAAACAAGTAGGTAGTACTATATCATCCACCTGTATTATAAGATTGTATCGTCCTCGAACATTAGGTTGATATGCAATGACATAATAATCTTTGTTTGTCTCAACAAACACTGGTAGTAACTTAGGAATTGTAGACTGACTAACAAGTCTTCCAAGGGAGCTTAACTTTACAGTAATGTCAGTTACTTCACTTTGTGTATGACAATAGATATAATTGATACTGTTGAGAGATGGAGACTCTAGTCCAGTTCCTGAAAGTATCACATGATGATTCTCCTGAATTTCACCATATTTAGTAGGTAAAAGTGGTTGTAAAGTGGTATGGTTAGGAATACATCTAGTAAAGTGTAGAGGAACAGGCAAGGAGGTAGTCAAAATGAATCTGCGATTGTTTTCAAGTATTGGCTCAACATCAGACATCACCTTATCTTTGTTTTTTAGGAAAAATTCAGGCGATTCTTCCTTAATGATACCGTCTATTGATTGTAATGTTTTCTCAGCTTCATCTAGCAATTTCAAGGGCATCTCCTTCTTTTCATCAAGTTCTGCTAACTTATTAACTCTTAGTTGATTAACTTGTTGTACAAGAACTTCTTTCTGCTCAGTAATCATAGCAATAGTGGCATCAGAGAAGTTAGTAATACATTGAATTGCTTTATCACATTCTGTGTTAAAGTTTTGTTTGCTTTCGTCAACTTTAACAATATAGGTATTGATATCACGACAATGTTCTTCAATGCTAAGTTTAGGATCTTTAAATTCAGCTTTAAATGCTACAGCAGCTTCTGATATTTGTGTTATTTTATGTCTACTGTGACTGGAGATACAAGAACTACATATTAACTTCATACATTGCTCACTCTCACAATAAAACTCTGGAGGCTTATCAGGATGATCAGGACAAGGGTAAACAATAGGAAGAGAGGGTTGAAGAGGTGTTTGAGGAACAGTGGGTGTGTTTGCTTGCTGTACTGTTATTGGAGATAACATTTGTTGTTCATGGACATTTTTTCTTTGTAATTCCTATTTTAAAAAATTCAGAAGTAGATCATTTGTATTATAACATTAAAATTAAATATAATAAAGCACACTATTATGTCTAGTTTGAGAAAGTAGGACACATGTATTAATAATTATATATATATCACTGCATAAATTGACTGGTTGATTTAACTAATCCATGGTTATGCAGGTTGCATGTATCAAAACTATTTGAAGCAAGCTGAAAGTAAACTGTGACCACACCAATATTCAAGAAAGTATTCATATACTGTTTTGGTAAATAAACTGAAAGTATTCATATGTTTTGGTATTGATTATTATTGTCTCATGGATTTTACTGCTTAATAAAGAGTAATTTTTATTCTCAGACAGTGAAACGTTGCAAACAGTCAATTCCATACTGAGCTAGTACACATCACTGTAAAAATTAATATGCCATTTTAACAACTAATTTGTAGATTATATGGATGTTTTACTATGGAATATAGAGTTCTTGTGAATTACTCACTGTGTGATTTGTTGGTATGCTGTACTTTACATACCCACAAATAACAAAGTGAGTAATTCACATAAATTCTAGATTCTATAGTAAAACATCCATATAATCTACAAATTAGTTGTTAAAATGACATATTAATTTTTACAGTATATGCGATGAAACATCATGCAAACACTTAAACATCAAAGTATATCATTGTTTGATATATTTGCTAGCAATTATAAAGGAAATGTAGTAAGTAATTCACACAAAGTAAACACTCTTAATAATTCAATATCTACTATATCACCTGGATATGACTTGTTGCTTACATTTGATATTTAAAATTTAAAATTACTGGATGCTTGTGCTTATTTTTATATAACCATGGATACTAAGTATTACAAACACATTATATTAATAATGTTTTTGTAATGAACAGTCATTCTATAGTAGTATTATAAACTAAAATCGTTTCAATATTTCAATCATACCTTTGAAAATTATATAATTAATATTTTGTTATATAGCTTTTCTATTATAACATTTTCTTTTCGTACTGCCTATTTTAGGAATTTGGAAGTATATCACTTGTAATATTACATTAATAATAAATAAGTAAGTTGATGGAAACAGTCAATTCCAGGTCTAGATGCTTAAATTTTGTATAAGGATCAGTTCTTATTAATATATTTTCTAACATTTATAAGAGGTACAATGTAGTCTCTAATATTAATGTAATTCACACACAATCTTAGTAATTCAATATCTTTATACTATCCCTAGATACATGTGAGTATTTACAATTGATGAATAAAATTACTATAGATGTATTTATTTTAGGTAACCATGGATACTTAGCATTACAAACACCCTATAATAATATTCTTTTTGCAATGAACACTCATTCTATAGCTAGGTACAATACCAACAGTAATAAAAACTAAAATATATCAATCATTGTAAATAATATAGTTAACATTTATACTATATATATAGCTTTTCTATTACAAGTTGACTAGTTTGTATTATAAACTTTACTTCTGCTGTACAATACATGAAGAGTGCCACTTATATACAATATACCTCATATCCGTCTATCATTCCCACGATTTCAATTGCAACAGGAAACTTAGGAGTTGATACTTCTAATGCAACACAACATTTAGGACATTTTTGATTAACTTTCAGCCATTCTTGAAGACATTGATTGCAGAAAACATGTTGACATGGAAGAGCTCGAGGATCTTTATACAAGCCAAGGCAGATAGCACATTTCAAGCATTCTTTTATAGGCGAGAAACGAAGACTTTCTTCTAGCGGATTTTGATTTTGAAGATCATCCATTTTAATTTAGGAAGTCGCTATTTGACCTTGACCAGCAACTTACGAATTTCGTCTATTTAACTGACCGGCACTCCCTTCTGAGTAGCCAACGTACCAACGGGCGTGGTTATAATTAATATTCATTAATTAATTTTCTTATTTAAATACTACTTTAAAATAATGTGGTGAGGGGACATTAAATAGGTTAAGAAAAAAACATAATTAAACAAGCAAATAAATAAATAAACAAATAATGATAGTGATATAAGACTTGTAAGCCAAGATATTAAATATCGAATCTTTTAATTTCTCGAGTGCATTTAGTGTGCAAGGATGGATGCAGTGTTATCTCTCTGTTTGGCCACAAATACCCCTTGAATGAGATAGAGCTATGACTTTTATTTTTAATTGGTTGTCCTGAGACAACCTCCCAAGTCCTTGAGGATGTGCATTTCAAATTATCAGAATAATGGAAGGGTTTACTGAGTTATGTTAATTATTGACTTTAATTTAATCTATCAATTATGTGGCAATGTTGTTGCTTGTCGTTGCCACAATTTTTACTCTATAAAAGATAATTATATATACCTGGTTTATATACTAATTTGTAGTTTGAGTTCAATGGGCAATTGTGACTACTGTCTTGCAAATTTTAAATTAACAGCATGAATTCTTAATTATATAGTATCATCTTTATGACTAACTTCAACTGGAAAGCAGTAATACTTATTAAATCATATCGACATTCGGGACTTTTGGATCAGTAGTTGAAATCACATTCTATAAATATCGAAGAACTCGCCAAAGCCTATTCTGCGCTGGCGTTTCGTTTCCCAGTAGGCGTGACCGGATGCGAGGACTCAAGGTCGCATTTATTAACCCTTTAATGATTATAATTATTATTAATTTTTATAAATTTTTCTACGTAATACAGGTACATGTATTTCATAATGTACAGCCATAATGTTGCCGTCTGCATTCCAAATCCACCACCATGTGGTGGACATGTGGTGCATACGACTTGACATGTTCAACATGTTGTACAGTTACTATCCAACACTGCCGTTCACATTTCTCACATGGATTATGTGTCTCCAGTAATAGTAAGATCTTACTACTAACATTCTTTGCCCATGATAACCATATAGTTTGCTTAGAAGAAGATTGAATTTCTGGTAAAAGATAAGTGTGGGATTCTGTAGATGTTTTATGTTCCATTGTAGAACTTAGTTCTGGAGCATTTAAACTATCTTCTGTCCCTGTCATTAGATTTAAAATGAAGGTATTTTCAGAGTAAATATTACCTTCAAACGGGTCTTTGATTGGTGTATCATGATTAATAGGTGTGGCTCCATTTAATGGTAGTTGATATGTAGATGTATTTAAACTCCCTTCTATAATATAATCTGTTATTGATGATGATGATCCTTCAGTTAATAATTTATTACTATCATTAGTGAGGTTTGAGTTAACATTGCCATGTATATGTAACCAGCCTCCTTTATCTGATCTGAGACAAGAGCAAGCCACAGGCCATCCTTGTTCACTGGAAGGAATTAAACCTAGCAATACACGATCTGCTATATACTTAGGAGCTACCTAATAAAAAGAGACCTCTCATTTTATCATTCTTTCCACTTGTTTATCTCCTTATCCATCAATTCATCCATTCATCCATAAATCAATTTATTCATTTATCCATTCTCTTATCCATAAATCCATCAGCCACATTCATCCATCCACTAACCATCCATAAAAATCCATCTATCCATCCATTCATCCATTAACTCTAACCTCCCTATTATCTCCTTGATGTATTACACATCGATCATTGACACCATTAGCAATTAATCCTCGTTTCAAACCTTGAACAGCAGCTGGATTCCATTCACAAGCGTGTACACATTTCACACCAGTATGTACCAGTAGTGGTAAAGTAAAATAACCAATACCTATGGAGTAATAGACAATTACACATTATAAAGTAACTTTGCACAGTACTACACTGTAAAAATTGATTTGTTGATTTAACTAATATATTGTTATACAGGTTGTATGTAATAAACTTAATATGATGTGAAAGTAAACATAACACTGTTTTTATTACTAACATACTACTGTTTGTGTAGCTGTAGTGCATTAGTAGTAAAAACAGTGTTACGCTCACTTTTACATCGTACTATGTTTGCTATATACAACCTGTATAACAATATATTAGTTAAATCAACAAATCAATTTTTACAGTGTATGCAATAATGGAGATACACTATATTCATTTATTATGATCAGAGCACAGGAGAATGCATTATCTTCTTTCTGACTCAAGTAAAATCTCTTGTTCTTACCAGCATACAAATCAACAATAGTCTCTCCATCACAAGACAATCGAGCCATTCTCAATTTTTCTGTAATATTCCCTCGACTAAACATGCATTGTGTTACATCAAAAATGTATTTGACGCCGTTATCAATATGTTCCACCCATCCATCATCTCCTAACACTAAGACAGTATCAGGAGTACGAAATTGATCAGGTAAAACACCTCCTTGTAAAGCAATTCTACTGCAACATAGAGCTTCAGTAATAAATGACCAGATCTTGTCATCTTTACTGATTAGTATCTTCCAGAAAGGGTGTGTAAAAGGTTCTTTTGGTAAGACCACCAAGTTACCATGACGATAGATCTTTGTTAATGCTATACATAGATTAGTGAGAAAATCATTCATTAGTTCTCTATCAATAATGCCATGTTGTGCTGCTCTTTCTTTAACAATACTTTCTATCTTCTGTGCCTTTGTGTTATTAGCAGTTTTCTTTTTTGATGTCTTGTCATTAGGTAATTTGCATAGCTTGCAATCTTCAAAAGGAGCAGGTAAAAGGACCGTTTCCATAGCGATTGGCATCTTTGATATCGATTCTGTTGAGTGAATTGTGCTTGTTCTCGTTTCAAATACTACAAATTCAGGTTTTATTGGTATAGCATAATCTCCTTCAGTTGTTTTAGTGATAATTCTTGTTCTGTCATAATGACCATGTGCTTCAAGAAGAGTTCTAAATTACATATACCAGGTATATAAAGTAATCATAACAATATCATATAGTTATTGTATTAGTTATTTAAATGAGTTGATGCTAATGGACTGTGGCTGATAATATAGGTTTGTTTAGTCCAGCTATCAATGTTGTCTTTTCCACCTATGCAATTGCAATTATGTGTATCTTTTAAGATGGCAGAATTTCAATCATATGTCTCCAACTATCGAATGCAACAAAAAGAAACTTACCATCTATTATGATATTCTAATATAACAAGCTATCTGTCATGCTAGTTTTAATCATCAGTTAGGCTGGCATGCACTGGGAGTGAACTGCTTGCATTTGCTAACAAGCTGGCATCAGTTCAGTGTCATTTATTAACCTTCCCAAAATTATATTGTCCATTTAAAATCATCAATGACATTACTATCAAATATCTTACACTACTGTACCGTAAACCTCACTTTATCTGCTTTATACGTTTTGAGTCATTTTGGAGCAGAACCCAATTCTCCTCATGCTTGTCCGTCATTTTGTTTTCTAAATATACGAATACACAAAATAATTCTGAAATCATGTCATCGACGAGTTTTAATTAGAAAAAGTTGGAATAGCTGAAAATGGCAAAGAGCTTAAAAGTGAATGAAGGAGACTGGATTTGTGGAGAGAAAAGGTTATATTAACAAGTTTAAGTAACTAAATGGATTGTTAGAATGCTATTTGGAGTCAATTTTATATGAATACGGCTATATATTGATCATTGAAGCCATCCATGTTTTATTGATTCTCTAGTTGCGGTAATATCAACTTTTCGTGGAGAGACAAATGCAACAAGTGTGGCAAAAGTAAGTTTTGAAAATGGTAAACAATAGCTAATTAATTACTCGTGTACTTATAGCCACACCCCTTAAGAATGTATGTATCTCTAATAGATGTTGTATTAAATGGTAAGAGTTTATTGTTGTGTCTTTTTAGGTAAAGGTAAAGTGGATGTGTTTAAAAAGGCAGGCAATGAAATAGGTAGACAACTTGCCACTAAAAGTGGGGGACTATTTAGTGCTGAAGATTGGCAGTGTCCAATGTATGTAATGGAAGTTATGAGATGACAATTGTAAAACTTTCTCTCTCCTTTTTCCTCTGTCAGGTGTGGCAATGTGAATTGGGCAAGAAGAAATGAATGTAATGTCTGCAAACAACCTAAGTTTTCAAAAGTTGAAGCTCGTACTGGTATGGATTAGATTGCTGTCGTCCATCCATCTATCTATCTATCCATCCATCATCCATACATAATACATTCATTTACACATTCGTCCATTACCCATTAATTGGTAGTAAGCAGTATCAGAATTACATCATCACATTGACAATATTCCTTAGACCCTAAACTCTAAAAATAGTAACACACAATCATGTGTTACTATTTTTAGTAATCTTATGATTACATCACCCATTAATCTACTGATCCGTCCATCAATATTTGTATATATCCATTCTCTATAGGTGCTGGTGGTGGATACTGTGACCGTGACAATGTGGAATATATTGATAGACGTGATTCAGATGATGAAATTGATGATGTAAATAAACCACAATATATATACTACTACATCACGTGTAATATCTATATATCATACGTACTATATGATAACAGGTTTTCTTATTTTTTTTTTTTAATTTCTTACTTCTTGTTTGACATACTTGACCTTTTCATAACTTTTTCTTTATAGTTTGGTCGTAAAAAGAAGCAGTTCCGTTTGTCATCAAAATCAGGAAATGATTCCAAGGTATGTATTATTAAGATAATATGTACTTTACCATATCAACTGTGTTATGTACTGTATGGATGACTGACTGAGTGGATAATGGATGGATGAATTCATTGTTTGATAGATGAATGGATAAATGGATGAATGGTTTTTGTAATCCTTTGCTATTTTTGGTATCTAACAATTAATGATATTTTTTAACTTAATTCACTCTTGTTCTGTCCAGATCAAAGATAGAAAAACCAAAGAAGAAAAGAATGGTACATTATCAAACTACAATGTTACTGGAAGTAATGAGGAGGAAGATAGTGACAATGATGAAGATGTTGATTTGTCAAAATATGATTTAATTGTGAGTGATGAAGAGGAGACTCAAGTGAAGTAAGTAAAGAGCAGCCAACTTTATGATCATCCAAGTATCTGTCCATTTTTCCACTTATCTATCCATTTATTCATTCGTTTACCTGTCCATTGGCCCATTGATTCATCCTTCCATCCATGTTTTGACTCAGTCATGATGTCTTTGTGTTTTTACATATCTAGGTCTCATAGTCCTCACAAAAGGTCTCATTCTCATTCTAGGAGTCGCTCTAGTAGTCCTAAGAGAAGACGTCATTCTTATCGTTCTAGATCCAGATCCAGGTCACTAGATCGGCGCAAAAGATCTCGTTCTCGATCCTATGAAAGAGGGCGTGGTCACAAGAGAGCTCATTCGAGATCTAGATCAAGATCACACGAGCGAAAAAGGCGATCAAAGGAGCACAGACGAAGTCACCGGTCTCGTTCTCATTCTAGAGATCGTAGATGAAATGAACTTCTTGAGATCGTCTTTCTTTTCTACCTGTTCTCTGTAGGAGTGGTGACAGGGTTGATAATGTTAACATGTATATATTGAGCCTACCTCTTATAACTAAATAGTATAATTTATTTATATTTTGTGCCTTATCACCTCTCTCTCTCTCTCTCTCTCTCTCTCTCTCTCTCTCTCTCTCTCTCTCTCCTCTCTCTCTCTCTCTCTCTCTCTCTCTCTCTCTCTCTCTCTCTCTCTCTCTCTCTCTCTCTCTCTCTCTCTCTCTCTCTCTCTCTCTCTCTCTCTCTCTCTCTCTCTCTCTCTCTCTCTCTCTCTCTCTCTCTCTCTCTCTCTCTCTCTCTCTCTCTCTCTCTCTCTCTCTCTCTCTCTCTCTCTCCCTCTCTCTCTCTCTCTCTCTCTCTCTCTCTCTCTCTCCCCTCTCTCTCTCTCCCTCCCTCCTTCCCTCCTTCCTCTCTCTCTCTCTCTCTCTCTCTCTCTCTCTCTTTCCCTCCCTCCCTCCTCCTTCCCTCTCTCCCTCTCTCCCTCTCCCTCCCTCCCTCTTCCCATGTCCTAGGTTCATCACTTTTTCCCATATACTACAGTGTTGATAATAAAGTAATAATGTGTTTAATATGTGACTCTATTAAATTTGAACTTGCTCCCAAAATTGCTATCACGACACAATGCACAATTTATTTTCATTTTTTGTGACACTTTAAAAGACTTCGACTTCCTTCTGTTCGTATTGAACAATTTTATTCCTTTAAAACTTTTGTTTACAACCACCATACATGTATAATGTATGCACTTCAACTCAACATGATATTTGATTAGAACCATTTTCTGAGCAAGTCTTCATGTAGACCTTCCCTTTTATGTAGTAATTATATATATAATAGTAGTAATGGTAAAGTCAATTCTTGTATACTTACTAAGCAGTGAATCTATATAGTGTCTATAAAATTACACAACAAAACTTGGGCTATAAGATTGTACAAATTTAGACTGCTTTATATTTATATGTGTCTTTATGGTAATACTGATGATGAATATAACAGAACTTTATTGTTTTATGTGATAGTTTGTGGTCAGTAGAATTGCTCATTGAATATATTGATCTCGCATAAGAGAACAGTAGACCTCAAAGTTCAAAGTTAAAATCAACAAACCTAATTTATATTTCTCATCTCATTCTCTTGAGGACATATGATGTTATGATGTCAGGACACTAAGTGTGTTGTTTATTTGTAATAGGTTATGACGTAAACAGACTGAATTACCAACAAATTAACACTGTTCCCATGCCACACCTTCTCAGTTACCATGGTAACTAAATTTGCCCATGAATCTTATTAAACTAATGTCTGTATATAGTTTAAGGTGTGAAATCTTTAGTGTTAACCTCATTATTAATATTGATAATATGAGACTCACAGGTTGTAAACTTGTCTTTGAAGCTTGAACTTGGTAGCATTATTTAGAGTTCTTGAAACAAATAAAACACTATTAAAGTTTTTAGACTAAGATGACATTTATCCTGGCTGAAGTTTGAAATGACTAATAAACTTTCTCCAGTACTTATTTTACTGAGTACATTGAAATAGGTGATATTTCAAGAATCTTTGGAACATCCATCAAAGTAATTATTGTCTGTGTAAGACTGAGTAGCGAGTTTCCTGTGTCTTTTTCAAACGTTCCTGGCTTCTTTTATTTGATGTTAGAGATTTTTATTTCAAAATATAACAACATTGTCATAAAGAAAGGTTAAAAACATGAGGAATTGAATAATATAATACATAATAATAATAATATCAATAAAGTTAGGAAGTCAGTAATAGCAAAGATTGAAGTAAATACAATTTAAATGTTAATGCTAAATAAGATATAATAAGAAGTGATATAACAGTTGTAGGCTTGTAGGGTTTTTCATTTGAATAAATGCTCAACAAAAACTAAAGTCCTCATGTACCTGTACGACAAATACATGTGAACACTTTATTATAACATGTATATTTTAAGACTCAAGTGAAAATTGTTATAATGAAATTGTGAGAATTTATGAATAAATGGCTATTTTCTTTGTTGTTACATACTTAGTTGTACATTGATGACGTTGGTATAGTTGAGTAATCTTGATGATGCAAGGTAACTGGTGGTTGATTTGTTAATGGAGTCTGATAATATATATATTGTGTATCTTCATAACGTGGTGGTAAATGATTTGGTATGTACTGGGATGGGGGTAAGTGGGTGGGGTTATAATATTGGTGGTTGTAGGCAGATTGAGGATGAGTGTGTACATTGGTATGTGATGGTATTTTCATCATTGGTCTTGGTGATGACAATGATGGTATGACTGGACTTTTAGGGTTAGGAATATAAAAATCCTGTGTGGACGGCTGGTTGTACACGTGAGGAGAAAACTCAACTACTTGTGGACACTGGTAAGGTGAGTTTGAGTGGTTTTGTAAGTAGGTGTGGTGTGAGTTACCTGGTGAACAATGCGTCATATCTTGAGTGTTATAAAAAGTATTATTAGATGGTGAGCCTATTATGAACCCCGGAGAGGGAGGGTGGAGTTGTTCGTTACTTGTGTTGGCTTGATAAGGATATTGTGGTGAAAATACATGTATTAAAGCTGGGGGTTGCATCTCTACTTTGGGAAGTTGTAGGTGTCCTTTGTCGTTATGCGTATAGTGTTTTTTGCCTAATGGTTTAATGTTGTTCTGTAGACCTTGTATGAGTAAACAATCATCTAGTTTATTAGTTGTTTCATTACGAGGCTATAGAAAGAGAAATATTATTAACATAAGGTTTGTGCAGTGGGATTTGTTCTTGTATTGTAATTTGGTATCAAATGCACAACAGTAGAATGCTACTTTATTGTACTGGTAGATCTTATTACAAAGCAATAATGTATCAAATCCAGTATAAAGCAGTTTAAACAATATTATTAACAAGGGATTAGATTTAGGTGAATAGACCGAATTTGAACTGTTGATATATTTGTGTAACTCAATCAACTGATCGTGTATCAGTCAATAATTTTTACTCATATTACGTTACCTCTGTGACCTGGTAACACCCAAGGTCTCTATATATTAATAATATTCATGTTATGAGGCGGTTGCCATTGAGAATATAGGATATAAACAATAGGACTCTAACTTTAAACAACGACAAAAAATAGTCACAACATTAATACTTTACTAGTTGTATTGCTTCTGGGAAAATGATAAGCACAAATAAAAACAACTGCCCCCACAGTGTAATTAATTTTAATTTTTAATTCAATGCATGGCTTTACATGTGCAGTAATGCTTTAATGTAACTATTGTAAAGGCTATTTGTTATTGTTTGTTAAAATTCTTTGGTATTACCTTCTTTCTTTGGGAGTGGTTTCGAGTGTGTTTTCTCAACGAGCTTGGATCAGTGTATCTCTTGTCACATCCGGGAAAGGTGCAAGCAAATGGTTTCTATGGAAATAAAGAAGTACATGTAAATAAATAAAGTAAAGTGGTTGTATTATGACTAGATCTATTGTTTGAGTAGTTTTTGCTTACCTGTTCATAATGTGTTTTCTGATGTTTAGAACGATCGGAGGAGTTTGAGAAAGATTTATTGCAGCCTGCTATTTGACATAGATATGGTTTCTCTCCAGTATGTGTTCGCATGTGTATCTTGAGATTCTCTAGTCTTGAAAAAGCCTTATTACAACCATGATGCTATTAAACAAAAGAAGTAAATAGCAATAAATGAGAATAACAGACAATAATAATGTGATATTAAATCTCCTAGGAGCTGCAGACACTTACTAAACATTTATTTTTAGTTAAAATGTCTTTCTGTCTACTGTTCAAATGATGCTCTTTATTAGCCTGTATTCATTGTCTGTGTGTGTTCTATTATACTACCATTAATGGCCTTAGGCTGTCTATATATCTGTGGGTGTTCTACTAATATAGCCAGTAATCGTTAAAAGTATATTCATCATTAATTATTAAAATAAAAAGCTGCTTCATCAATTGAAGCAATTCAGTTAAATTGAATGTACAATTTGAATTTGTACTGAAGACATATTCATTACAATTTGTTCATTTGAAATCACTGACTAAGATTCAAAAAAGATGTTCTTTAATGACAGATCTTTTAACTGCAATTCCCCTTGAGCAATCAGATACTTATTCCCACAATAAACCAACACTATTCATGCTTTGGTAGACTGGGATAATAATATTATTCATGACATCATGGTTCCATTAAGTTAATATTCATTTTTTCCAGACAATCATGTAATATACATTCTCATATGTCTGAGATGAGGTATGAGAGCTATAAGTGTATTCGTTAACCTAAGTGATTTGCCAAGTTAGGAAAATGAGAATCATATTCAATTAGGTACTAGCAAAGTACTCACAAACAGATTGTTTTTGAAACCAAGGTATGCAAAGAATGGTAATTACTTGTTTTTTTACTTGCTTATCTTTTGCATGTATATACTCTAGGGAGAGTTAATAAGCTGTCAGTTAGTTAAGTATTTGTTTATAACAAACATCTGATCATCATTATTTCATTGGTAATAGCATTTTTAGAGGTAAGCATCTTCAAGGCTGACAGGCGATAAGTCTGTCACATGTGGCATCATTATATTGGAAGAATAGCTGCTCAACTATACAGAATACTGTTGGAGTTACGGGTAGTTATCTATTACCTAGCTTTAAATATAGTAACACAGAACACATGTTACTATTTTTAGTAATAGTTGATTACATACCAGTTAAACTATTTTAATTATAGGAACTTACTGTGCATTTATTAGGTTTCTCTCCAGAGTGAATTCGTAAGTGAATGACGAGTTTGTATCGAGCATTGAAGGGTTTTCTATTCCTCGGACAGTTCCTCCACAGACACACATAATCCTCCATAATCCCTTTATCGATATGAGTCTTCTCAATATGCTGGACTAGATCAGTAATACAAGAGAATTGTTGCATACACATATCCCATTGACAGTTGACTGGGTCATTGCTACTGATGTCAGTGTAGTGACTATTGGTGCTAGAGGCTGACTTGACTGAACAATGCATAGGAGCCAATAATGGTGGTATATCCATGGGTTCTGCTGTTTGTAAGAGTAGATTTGGTTGAGTGTTCTGAGCAATGGGATGCTCTGTGTAGGTTATTTTGTTAGTGATAGTGGTGTTGAATGTCCCTTCAGAGTTTTGGTTCTGTTCAATTGATGTTTTGCGTTCTTTAATTGTGTATTGCGTGGGCGGTACAGGACTAATTTGTCCAACTAAGTGACCTATGCCTCCTGAGGGATTAGGGGAGACAGCTGGATGTCCGATTGTTTGAGGCTGGCTATAGAAAGGGATAAGAGAATTTGGAGAGGCACGAATGAGTGCATTAAATTCTGTTAAGTCTGAGAGAGGAGATGTAGAAAAAGCTCGTTTACGGGTTGTCAACCTAGCTGATTGCCGTGGACTGATACCCAAACTGATGTCTGGGATATAAGATGATACAGAATTGAGATGCGGTGTTGTTGGTGTATCGTCAAAGTCAGGATTGCTACCACTGGTTGAACTTAGACCAGTTAAATGCTGTAGTGTTGGTTTTCTATGTAATACATTCGTCGGTTGTTTGGTAAATGGGTCTCCTAAGTTGGGTATTGGTGGTAATAATGGTGATCTTGGACTAGTGAGTACAATGGAGGATATGTCAGAGAATGTTGGAGACTGTGCATTATGGTAATGAGTGTTAGGAATTTGTAAATAATTATTTGTTGTTTGGGGTAACACCTGTCCCGAGAAACCCTGACGATGTAATCGTGGATTTCCTGTAGGTACTACAAATCCTGAATTCTGTGAGTGATCTGGTAAATAATGCATTCCATTAAGTGGTAAACTGCATGGGGATAGAGTCTGTGGACTCTCTTGTTTGAAGGAAAAAGAGTTTGGTAGCTCATTGGACCTGCAGTATGGAGGTAGAGGTACCGGTGGTACAGGTGTCCCTCCAGTTAAGACGTTGCGTTGCTGCGAGAGTTGAGGCAATGAAGTATGCTGCAATGTGTGGGTGCCTTGTCTCGGTGGAAGGGGTGAGGGCGTGCCTGACTGAACCTTGATGGGCGGCACCATAGCGAATTGTCTTTGGTTACTGCTTGCTTTATCAGTTGCCATGTTGAACAGCAAGGTATCTGCAGTGTGTAGAGAGATATTGGAAGTATTACAAACTTGCATAACGCGTCACAAGCTTTTTATAATGCCATTGTAGTAATGTTACAGCTCATTGCTCAGTGCAACAATGCAATAGAATTCACTCACTTTTAACTCTTTACTATTTCAATAGAATTCTTGCTCCCCCCTCGTTCAGTAACAAGTTTCAATTGCTAGAAAGTCTGCAGGATTTACAGGTCAGTTCAAACCCAAAATAGACCTGTATGCATCATTGCATTACTTTCTTAAAACACAATCGATTTTTATTTGCGCCATCACATTCCATCATGACGTCATTGTGAATTTATAATAAGTAATGGCTACTGCTCAGGATGACTCAAGTTCAAGTCCTAGAGTTGGAGCGGGCAAGAAACCATGTAGAGCATGCATGGACTTTAAAATATGGACTAAATTACAAGGAAAGACACATAAGGTTTGTGCATAGCACATAACAATAACAAATAATGTACCAGTGGCTGTGTAATAGTATGTTAATTGAAAACATTTAGGGTTAAAATTTAAATCTTTCTATAGTTAACGATTTGATATTAATTTATGTTAATATTAATATAATATTAATAATAGTATGTTAATATTATGATGTGGACATGTGCCATTACTACTATATAAAAGTATGATCACTTCTTAATAAAGTATTATATTATTAATTAAGGAGTCTTCAGAATCAGGAAGTGGTAATTCTACTGAGGTACGTTCTCCGCCAAATTGTCCTGTTGATCGTGATGAACTAGGTCAAGCTACATGGACTTTTCTTCATACAATGGCAGCGTACTATCCTGACACGCCCACTCATAAAGAGCAAGACGAAATGAAACAATTGATATACTCATTCTCAAAATTTTATCCTTGTGATGACTGTGCTTATTATATGAGAGAATGGTAAGTAAATAAATTACAATAGTGTGATTATAATAATCACTATTTTATACTTGCCTTAATTAGGATCTGTTATATATTATATAATATAGTACTGTACAGTTTTGTTGTTATTAAACAACTGCTATAATTATGATAATGAATGACATATATTTCTTGATTTTTTTATTTTTGAGCATTTGAATTCAAGTTTGGTCATTTTTTGTGATGATCAACTTACACTGTTATCTGTGGTCTTTCAGACTCTCACTCATCTCATGTTACAACATGCAACATTATACTATATAATGTATGTCAACATAGGATATGTTACTTAATAGTTAGTGCAAAGAATAGTAGTCTAGCTTACATATTACCTTGAACAGTGATAGTGCTCTCTCTCTCTCTCTCTCTCTCTCTCTCTCTCAAAGGATGAAAACACATCCACCATCTACTCAGGATCGTCATGTCTTCTCTCACTGGATGTGTGATATGCATAATGAAGTCAATGAGAGACTAGGTAAACCAATTTTTGATTGCTCTAAAGTTGATGAACGATGGCTTCATGGATGGAAGGATGGCTCTTGTGACTAACCTCGTAAAAGAATTGTTTAGTAAATAAATTGAACTATTTATTATTTTCCACTTAATTTATGTTGATTTTGAAATGCAATTGTTTATATAACATATAAATTAAGAGGTTTATACAATGTTGTGTAAATTCTGTATATAATGTACTAGAATAACCATGTACTACTTAATGTATTGTTATTCAATAGACTCATTAATAGTTCTATATAACTGTTAAAGATTTATTCTTTAAGATATAAGATCTAAGTTGTATATGAGGAAGAGTTGACAAAACAGTACAATGTTCCATGTAGTAATTAGTTAACTATATTCATAGAGTGATATATAATAAATATAATCACATATAATAACAAGAAAACCAATAATGAGACTGTATTTGTGCATGCTCATTATATTAGACTTCATCTTGACTTTAGAAGTGACAAGAGTTCTTTGTCATTTAAGTCTTTATGATTCTTTACAGCACATGTAAACGCTTTAAAGTATAGCATCACACTATCTGGTCTAGAACAGCAATTGTATCGAAGCAGATACATGTAAAACCACTGATTTTTATAATGACAAAATTAGTTAAACTCTTTATCCTTCTTTAATAACATACGATATACTATTAAGATTCATAAAATATCACAAATGATAAAACATTAATTAATGATCCTCTATAAACTAGTTGCTATTTTAGAATTCATTATTTCCAAGAAAATATTTAAATATTCATAATTAATTTATCTCAAAGTAATGAATTACTTGTTTTAATAATATTACATCTTGTTATGTGATTTAATGAATTTCTGTTACAGTTAATTAATCAAATTGATTATATAAAAACAATCATAGCTAGAAAATATGCAAAAACAAAACTATGTTCTCACAGAAAAAGATCTGTATGTTTTGGTTGAAAAATGTTTTTAGCAAATTTGGTACTAATCCATGGAAATTAAATAGATGATGATCATTAATTAAATTAGTGTTGTTTTGGTATATCAAAACTAAAACTAAAAGTACTTTTAGTAAGGCATTTGACTTTTGGTAAGCTAAAACTAAAACTATCTTCCTTCACAACATATTAATAACTATAATCAGTAATCATATTCATACTCATTATTTTAACCCTGTACGGATGATTAGTTTTCAAATTTACTTATTTTCATGTTTGTGGTTAAAATATGGAGATGCCTCGTGTATGATGAATTGTCATTGTATGTTAATATTTGGAGTTAGTTGAGTAAAATAAAGTCGTTTTCAGTAAGCACAAGACAATACAAGATGTCAGAGGTGCTCCAAGCAAGTAAAAAGACGAATCGAGATTAAACTGGACCCAATCGAGACAGATTTAATTGTTACATATGATATGGTTACTTATCACATCGTCCCTCCTGAGAGCGTTCTATTTACCTGAGAAATGGCCAAAATGGACTCGATGATTTGACAGATTTCCCTGATTAAAGCTTCTGGTCTTAATCAAAGATTTAGCACGCAAATTTTATTGAGGGTATATATGTACTACCCTATTAATTATGTACATATGAACGGACGTAAGTGATCAAATCAAATGATAACTATAACAGCACAATGAAGTGTTGTAGTACCATAAATGGATAAATGGACATGTTAGTCGGAGGACTGGATAAATGTTTGAAATCAACCAGTCTAAATTTAGACAAAGGAAGTACAATCAAGGATGATACCTGTGAGTCAGTGGGTGTTTGGAGTAATTGAGAAAGTTTGAGGTCTTTCATCATCAAAGTGGAAGATTAAAACTCTACTATCAATTATATAGCAGCAACTATAGTGACAAAGTGTATAGACATAACTAGCAACATATACGAAAGTTAACATATATAGTAGCACTATTTGTAGTCATCCTAATGTTGAAGATGACAACATTGATATGCCAGAAGATGTGACGATTTGACAGATTCATCATCAAAGTGGAAGATTAGAACTCTATTGCCACTTATGTACCAGCACCAGTGAACTATAGTGACAAAGGATATATACATGTAAACAGCATAATAAGAAAGTTAGCATATATAGCAGCACATTTGTAGTCATCCTAATGTTGAAGATAATGACATTGATATGCCAGAAGATGTGACGATTTGACATATTGCACCAATAAAGTTAGCATATAACATATATTATAACAGCACCATTTGTAGTCATCCTATTGTTGAAGATGATGACATTGATATGACAGTAGATGTGACAATTTCACAGATTCATCATAAAAGTGAAAGACTGAAACTCTACTGCAGGACCAGTGAACTATAATAACAAAGTATATATACATAAAAACAGCATAATAAGAAAGTCAGCATATATAACAGCACCACTTGTAGTCATTGTAATGTTGAAAATGACAACATTGACATGCCAGGTGTGATCTGACAGATTTCACCAATAGAGATAGCATATATAGTAACACCATTTGTAGTCATCCTAATGTTGAAGATGATGACATCGATATGGCAGAAGATGTGATGATTTGACAGATTTTGGTCTTGATCAAGTTAGCACACAACTTTTATTGAAGTAATATAGGGTACGTTGTATTATCTTATTAATTATGCACATATGAGTGGATTTAAGCGATTGAACCAACGTTTGAGGTCTTTCATCATCAAAGTGGAAGATTGATCAGAAGAATCTCTACTGTCACTTATATAGCAGTACCTTTGGAGTATAGCAACAAAGTCTGTATATGTATATATATACATGCATACATACATAGATACATGCATGCATACATACATGTATACATACATACATACATACACATACACGCATACATACATACATACATACACATACACGCATACATACATACATACATACATACATACATACATGCATACATACATAGATACATACATGCATACGTACATGCATACATACATACATACACATACATGCATACATACATGCGTACATACATACATGCATACATACATACATACATACATACATGCATACATACATACATACATACATACATGCATACATACATGCATACATGCATATATGCATACATACTACAGCCTAATGAGAAAGTTTATGTATATAGCAGCACCATTTGTAGAAAGACCTGGTATACAACATGATTACTGTGTAGTTTCATGGAATTGTCAACTTTTAAACAGTCATCTTAATGTTGAAAATGGAAAAATAAATATGTCAGAAGACACGAACAATACCAATCACTCCAGAACCACCACACATGCTATCTTAAGAGTAGTTTCTTGTAGCCAGACCATTTCATTCATTAGGAGAAGGATCTGATCTAAAGCAACAAATCAACTTGTCTCTGGTGTCCAGATATTTGTGTCTCAATCTGCTACTATCACACATCAGTGTTCAGGTTTCTTCTCTCATAATATTGTAAACCAACTAGATAATAGTTACATATATTGTTGTTTCAGCCGGAAGAAAACTGTTTTACTGACAGTGTACAATTCTTCTTTTGTGGGTCTCTCCACAAGCAAAGTCGTAGTTTTCTTGATGTTTTCAGTCACACATACATGTGTCCCTTTCTCTGTTTGCTGTCATACTAGTTGTTATTCATGTTACTCATTATTCATGTTTGTGGTTAACTATATTAGAAAATCGATTTTGTGTAACAATTTGTATAACTAGAGTTTGTGTATTTAGGTTAAAGGGTAACTGAAATGCGTATTTTGAAATTTTTGAAACTTGGTTATTCGTTAAATAATATGATAACATGTAAACCTTACTTGTTTTCTTGAAATGGAACTTTCTTTTGAAATAAAACAAAGTCAAACCTTGCTCAATCACAAGTCAGCCATCTTCTTCCTGTTTAAGCAGCAAAATCGGCGAAACGCAATATGACATCACAAGATGAACGATGAAGTTGAACTCAATTCAACACCTGGTAAGAAGTGTGAACTACTGGAAAAAGCCTAAGAGATGCGTTGTTTTTGGTTGTCTTATTACTAACAAGGATGGAGTGAGTCTATTTTCATTCTCTAAAGATCCAGTACTAGATAAAAAATGGACTGAGCAAGTAAAGAGAAGCAAGGACAAGTGGTTAGGACCAACCGAGTACTACTCATTTTTGTGTAGTTGCCACTTTACTGAAGACTATTTCCAGCCTAATATAGTTGTTGCTGCTAGTCTAGGGTTATCTAAAAAAACGAAACTAAAATTTGATGCTATCCAACAATCTTCAAGAGACCAGTTAATGAAGATCAAACTAAGGAGGCATCAGATTTAAAGAAGTCTAAATCAACAAATAGACATGAACATTACAAGAGAAGAGAGAATTTGAAGGTATATATATATAAGAGCTATCACTACTGGATTATAACTGTTTGAATTGATTTAGGTTGTGAAAATGCTAGTAGATGCATCAGATGAAGAGTCCAATTAGGCTAATAATGAGAGTGAGTCCAGTATGGCTACAGATGAAGAATAGCTCAACTAAGAGTGGGACATTCGAATTTACCTGAAGAACCTGGATATGAATCATGTTCATTTGTATCAGATCTTCTACCAGGCATGTTTTAAAGTGTATACTTCTACAGATTTTGTTCATATTGTACTTCCATTGCAATAGTACTATCAATCAGTAAGGAAAAGCAAAAAATGAAATTGAAAGGTATGTAATTTCAGTTATGTTAAAGCTGTCATGACATGTTAATGTTAGGCTGTCAGACAACTAATGTCAATCTACTGAAACATAAACAATGTCTATGTACTGTCATATATCTGTACAATGTAACCTTTTAATTGATGATAAGAAAAGTACTGAATCAGAATCACTCAATACACGCACTTATAAATTCAAAATCAGATGAATCATTATATCATTTATCAATTGAAGAGTAAGTATAATATAAATGCTCGTATGTAAAGTGTCCAGTATAATGGCATGATCTTTGAAGACAAATAACACTCACTCATTAATAGCTAATGGTAAAATTGTAGACCCATATTCTTGTCGGTATTGGTAATATGCAGTTTGTAATGTCAACACATTCAAGCAAACAGCATGCAATCCTGGATGGCCAGTAATACATAGGAGTTCAGGTATCTCAGCTTCTTCCATTTTATCATTCATTTTCATAATTTCCTGACAGCAAATGCACTCCTTTGAAATACTCATGATTACACAGTGGCTACATGCACACCTATAATCAACATATATATATATTACAAACGTTATTCCTCATCTATTTTCATACCAATTAAAGTTTAAAAGTCTTTCTGAGGACAGTTCTCTTCACTACTACTACTATTACTGGATGGTTGGCTATAACTTGGTTCATATAAATAACGTAAAACAATACCAGCAAAAGTATCTTCATCTTGAATATTCATCCTGCATTGGCCCTGAATATTGTTCAGATCCACTAGTTTCTTTATTAGCAAGCACATCCATCTCTATAACAGGTGTGAAAGTACGAATTGCATATGTTCAACTGTTCATCGTTCATCTTGTGATGTCATAATGCATTTGCCGATTTTGCTGCTTAAACAGGAAGAAGATGGCTGACTTGTGATCGAGCAAGGTTTGACTTTGTTTTATTTCAAAATAAAGTTCCATTTCAAGAAAACAAGTAAGGTTTACATGTTATCATATTATTATTTAACGAATAACCAAGTTTCAAAAATTTCAAAATACGCATTTCAGTTACCCTTTAATGAGCTTCTAACCCTCAAGACACTCCTACCCTCCTACACATCCAGTTTGAATACTAATTAATTAATTAGTTAATATTTATAATTAATAAGCACATATATCCTTGTTACATCTTGTTTTGTATGTGGTTATGACTCACTTACATATAACAGCTGTTGATATACACGTATATCATGATGCTGCTTACGAACAATAACTCTGAAAATAGGTGGAGCTAATTGAAGGGATATGACTACATTGTACCCTCTCCTTTAAAAGTTGCAGTGTTGGTAGTGTAATAATTTTGTTAACATACACATAAGAAGAGTGGGTCACTGATAATGGGATTTACTGATAATGACACAGCTTTTTATGCTTCCTGTGATTCACACAGATTTTGTTAGCATCACATAAACAGGAAGATTGTACTATGAATATGATTAGCTTATGTAGAGTGTATATATATATATATATATATATATATATATTTGACTTACAGTACACACAGTAACTGTATAGATATAGTAGTCATGATATTGATGATAAAAAGAGTTGGAGTGTGGAGATGATTGAAAAAACTGTGACACCTTATGTGACACATGAAAATGTTGTAATTCCTGTGCACACATAAAACCGACCATGGAAATAAACAGAAGTATTAATTGTAGTACTGTCTTAACTTTTTCAATCTCTTTTTCAGAGAAAGGTCCACCATATTTTACTTTACCCAAGTCAAATCATGAAGAGTAGTAATCCTCCCAGTAAGTCAAGTCGTTCTGACTTTTAGGATGCTTGTTTTTTCTAGAATAATTTAGTACTTTAGCATTTATCGTTTCTAAGAATGCAGATCACTTTAACCTTATGTAATAATAATGACCTAACAACTATATTAAGGTACAATCATGGATAAACATTTCCAAGAATCATCGTTTCTAAGAATGCAGAGTTATTAACAAAACAGTTCACTTTAACCTTATGTAATAATAATGACCTAACAACTATATTCAATGATTAAGGTACAATCATGGATAAACATTTCCAAGAATCATCAGTCAATAGGTTAATGAATGCAGTAAGTGAGTGTGCATTATTTAAATGGAACTCCAAAGTCATATTTGTTACAATAGCTTTTTACAATGGCAAAAGGTAAGCTGATGTTTTTGTAATTTGGAGATAGTCTTTCTAATTTATTTAAGATATTCCAACAAAAAGTGGACTGACTGCATTGTACAATGAGCGGGTGGTGAGTACAGAACGTGTACAACGACCTATGGATAGTTTTGGTGTGGGCAAGCTTCTCCCTCATCAAGGAGTGAGGTGATGATTAAAATAATGTGGTAATGATTGTTTGAATTAATTCATTTATTAGGATCACTACTGAGAGTAGAAACCAATTATTAGTTCATAAAGTTCCAGATGTTGGAAAATCCAGTCAAACTGTTGTGACTGATGCTCAACACATGTCCGGCAAATGGACGGTTAGTGTTAGAAGAACTAGCTTATTTATTTTCAAGGTCATTATTTTCATTTCTCTCTTAGTCTACTGATACAAGGGGTGTCAGTGGTCATACTGTTGGAGACTTTGTTAAAGCTGGAGGCACTAACTACAGCGTCTTGAAAGATAATTGCATTGATGGGGCAAATAGGATGATGGATCTTGGCCAACAACAAAATTAAATGAAGGCTGCTACACAAACAAAATTAAATGTAACTTTAAAATTTTAGTTGTGTCAATGATTAGTTGTTGGTAGTGTTTTAGTGACTATAGCAAAATTTCTAAATGCTAAAATTAAAATTTCACCAAATAAAAATAAAATTTGAATTGGGTGGGAAATTGTTAAAAGTACTACAGACAATTTAATAATGCTAAATTTAGTAGGCCTAATTAATTATAGGTTCAGTGATTATCTCTATTTAACACACTCAATAATGCAATCAAATTTCTATATTCAAAAAACCACCCAATCAAATAATACCATATCATTTATTACATAAAATAATAATAAAAAATTCAGTATTAAATTGGATGATATTGGCATGAAAGTAACAATAGCCAATTGCTTCTAAAATGTATGCAACACCCAAAACTACCAAATATAGTACGTCAATGTTCATAAATTTCTTAGCAATAGTTGCAATACCACAAATTATCCAAGATACAAATGACAGATATACACCAGCAATGATAGTATTATATCTATCTGTCTTTATATCAGCAAGTAGACCAAAGAAAGGATAATATAAAAACCCAGACAAAACACAACGACAGCTGCAACATTATTATGACTTTTAGCTTGGCTGTGATAGTAGTTTGCTACCATAAAATACTTCATTGAATTTAGATGAATATACTTTGATAATAAGTATAATAACTAGATGACTGATGACTGATATGCCAGAAGATGTGACGATTTGACAGATTCATCATGAAAGTGGAAGACTGAAACTTTACTATTACTTATATAGCAGGACCAGTAGACTATAATAACAAAGTATATATACATACAAACAGCATAATAAGAAAGTCAGCATATATAACAGCACACTTGTAGTCATTGTAATGTTGAAAATGACAACATTGACATGCCAGATGTGATTTGACAGATTTCACCAATAGAGATAGCATATATAGTAACACCATTTGTAGTCATCCTAATGTTGAAGATGATGACATTGATAGGCCAGAAGATGTGATGATTTGACATTACACCAATAAAGTTAGCATATATATCAGCACCATTTGTAGTCATCCTAATGTTGAAGATGATGACATCAATATGCCAGAAGATGTGATGATTTGACAGATTTTGGTCTTGATCAAGTTAGCACACAAATTGTATTGAAGTAATATAGGGTACATTGTATTTTCTTATTAATTATGCACGTATGAGTGGATTTAAGCGATCAAACCAAAGTTTGAGGTCTTTCATCATCAAAGTGGAAGATTGATCAGAAGAATCTCTACTGTCGCTTATATAGCAGTACCAGTGGAGTATAGCACCAAAGTCTGTATATATATACATACATACATACATACATACATACATACATACATACATGCATACATACATACATACATGCATGCATGCATGCATGCATGCATACATACTACAGCCTAATGAGGAAATTTATGTATATAGCAGCACCATTTGTAGAAAGACCTGGTATACAACATGATTACAGTGTAATTTCATGGAATTGTCAACTTTTAAACAGTCATCTTAATGTTGAAAATCGGAAAATAAATATGTCAGAAGACATGAACAATATCAATCACTAATAATGGGATTTACTGATAATGACACAGCTTTTTATGCTTCCTGTGATTCACACAGATTTTGTTAGCATCACATAAACAGGAAGATTGTACTATGAATATGATTAGCTTATGTAAAGTGTGTGTGTGTGTGTGTGTGTGTATATATATATATATATATATTTGACTTACTGTACACGCAGTAACTGTATAGATATAGTAGTCATGATGTTGATGATAAAAAGAGTTGGACTGTGGAGATGATTGAAAAACCTGTGACACCTTATGTGACACATGAAAATGTTGTAATTCCTGTGCACACATAAAACCGACCATGGAAATAAACAGAAGTATTAATTGTAGTACTGTCTTAACTTTTTCAATCTCTTTTTCAGAGAAAGGTCCACCATATTTTACTTTACCCAAGTCAAATCATGAAGAGTAGTAATCCTCCCAGTAGGTCAAGTCATTCTGACTTTTAGGATGCTTTTTTTTTCTAGAATAATTTAGTACTTTAGCATTTATCGTTTCTAAGAATGCAGATCACTTTAACCTTATGTAATAATAATGACCTAACAACTATATTCAATGATTAAGGTACAATCATGGATAAACATTTCCAAGAATCATCGTTTCTAAGAATGCAGAGTTATTAACAAAACAGTTCACTTTAACCTTATGTAATAATAATGACCTAACAACTATATTCAATGATTAAGGTACAATCATGGATAAACATTTCCAAGAATCATCGTTTCTAAGAATGCAGAGTTATTAACAAAACAGTTCACTTTAACCTTATGTAATAATAATGACCTAACAACTATATTCAATGATTAAGGTACAATCATGGATAAACATTTCCAAGAATCATCGTTTCTAAGAATGCAGAGTTATTAACAAAACAGTTCACTTTAACCTTATGTAATAATAATGACCTAACAACTATATTCAATGATTAAGGTACAATCATGGATAAACATTTCCAAGAATCATCAGTCAATAGGTTAATGAATGCAGTAAGTGAAAGTGCATTATTTAAATGGAACTCCAAAATCATATTTGTTACAATAGCTTTTTACAATGGCAGAAAGTAAGCTGATGTTTTTATAATTTGGAGATAGTCTTTCTAATTTATTTAAGATATTCCAACAAAAAGTGGACTGACTGCATTGTACAATGAGCGGGTGGTGAGTACAGAACGTGTACAACGACCTATGGATAGTTTTGGTGTGGGCAAGCTTGTCCCTCATCAAGGAGTGAGGTGATGATTTAAATAATGTGGTAATGATTGTTTGAATTAATTCATTTATTAGGATCACTACTGAGAGTGGAAACCAATATTTAGTTCATAAAGGTCCAGATTTTGGAAAATCCAGTCAAACTGTTGTGACTGATGCTCAACACATGTCTGGCAAATGGACGGTTAGTGTTAGAAGAACTAGCTTATTTATTTTCAAGGTCATTATTTTCATTTCTCTCTTAGTCTACTGATACAAGGGGTGTCAGTGGCCATACCGTTGGAGACTTTGTTAAAGCTGGAGGCACTAACTACAGCGTCTTGAAAGATAATTGCATTGATGGGGCAAATAGGATGATGGATCTTGGCCAACAACAAAATTAAATGAAGGCTGCTACACAAACAAAATTAAATGTAACTATAAAATTTTAGTTGTGTCAATGATTAGTTGTTGGTAGTGTTTTAGTGACTATAGCAAAATTTTTAAATGCTAAAATTAAAATTTCACCAAATAAAAATAAAATTTGAATTGGGTGGGAAATTGTTAAAAGTACTACAGACAATTTAATAATGCTAAATTTAGTAGGCCTAATTAATTATAGGTTCAGTGATTATCTCTATTTAACACACTCAATAATGCAATCAAATTTCTATATTCAAAAAACCACCCAATCAAATAATACCATATCATTTATTACATAAAATAATAATAAAAAATTCAGTATTAAATTGGATGATATTGGTATGAAAGCAATTGCTTTTAAAATGTATGCAACACCCAAAACTACCAAATATAGTACGTCAATGTTCATAAATTTCTTAGCAATAGTTGCAACACCACAAATTATCCAAGATACAAATGACAGATATACACCAGCAATGATAGTATTATATCTATCTGTCTTTATATCAGCAAGTAGACCAAAGAAAGGATAATATAAAAACCCAGACAAAACACAACGACAGCTGCAATATTATTATGACTTTTAGCTTGGCTGTGATAGTAGTTTACTACCATAAAATACTTCATTGAATTTAGATGAATATACTTTGAAGCATCCCAGAAGATAATGAGTATTAATGACTGATATTTACACATTGAATTGAGCCATTTTCTTCAGACAAAATATCTTCATTGTAATTATATTCAAGTAAGAAGACTAAAATTTCTAAAGATTTCACTTGCTTATCACCTCTAACATGGAGTCATCTAGTGACTAGTATAATGCTAACACTATATATGAAATTGACAGTTTCCATCAATCTCGTTCTCATATTTGGTTAGTCAAAAAGTTCTGTATGAACTGTACAGACATTAGTGATGTTTTAGGTATTACTTGTGTGGACAAAATCATAAGCTATCAATTTATGATTGGAGCCATTGTGATTCCAAAGTAAGAACACATAAATTGAACACTAATGAAACATCTTTTCCTTCAATTAGAAAATTCATAGCCCCGTGCAATATAACTGAACAGACTGCAGAGGTTTCTTGTGGATGGTAATACATAATGTGGAAACATGTATAACAGTCTGCGTAACATGGGCTCATCTATAATGACAAACATGTTTGTTTTACTGCAGAGGGTGATTTTAATGTGTTTTTTCTTTTTGTATACTTAAACAAACACAAAATATAGCAAATACAGTATACAGTATACTCTAATGTAATTTTTCAGTGGCATAATAGTCTTGATAAGAAGTTTCATGAGAAGACACTAAGAATTAGTTAACATGTTATGCTGGCATGACATTTGGCAGTTGTGTATTTATTTGTTCGTTGTATGACGATTGTGTTCAACTTCACAAAAAAAAAAAAAAAAAAAACAATTTTTTAATGTACACTCATTCATAGATATAGGGTATATGAAGTTTATATCTGAAATCCAATTAATAGGCCATCTCCTCAAGTTTACTATTATAATCTTAAAGAATATTACAGAAGTTTGTTTAAGAGTCAGCCATTTTGCCTCGTGTAAACTGAATTTGGGGGTGGCTACTTACCATGTCCTCATAACTACATGTATAGATAGTATGCGTAGTATATATATACGTAATTACGTATATATAGATTACGTAGTCTATTATATTATCTATGTCATAGCCTATCTTCTTCCATCTACTTTCTTGAAGACTTTTTCATGATTTTGAAGTAAGAACTACTTTGTTGCATTTATTATTTCTTAACATGTAAATATTAATATAATAATGATAACAATAGGAATAAAAATAAAGCCAGTGGCAGCCATTATTGAGCCACACCCAACGAGTATCGGGTAGAAAATTGAATCTTAACATTACTCGACTCGTACTCGTTTCAACACTAGTACACATAATATTGTATTAATTAATTGACATCAACATAGTCAATGCTAATTAAACACTTTTCAAACGAAAGTACTATAGAAAGTACCATCAGCTGTGATACAATAACAATGAATATAATTATATTGTTGTGTATATAAATATCCAGTTTCAGTAGACACTAGACAAAAGACAAAGAAAGTAATGGCATATAAACTAGTTTGGGTTTCTCTTATAGTATCTTTAGTGATTGTTATGATCAATAATTCCAGCTCTGAAGAAATACCAAGAAGGGCTGAGCTAATCAAGAATGATGCTGAAAAGGAAGATACTCAACAGAAGATGAGTGGTTCAGAGATTAATGCTTATCATCCTTATTACAAGACAAATGAGAAAGTAATATTATTTGTTTTGCTATTTAGTTCTATAAATGTGCTTGAATTTTTCTGTTTGTTTCTTAGGATACTGGAAGAAATGACATAAAAGATCACTTTCATAATTTTGACAGACAACCAATAAGGGATAATATTTCCCCTGGAACTAGAAAGAAGATACAGATTAAGAAGTCACAAAACAATAATAGTTGTTACTGCAAAAAATAATGATATATAATTATTACTACTTTGTCTATTATAATACATCAACTCACACATAGATGTTTTTGGTTATATATTTATATTCCATTTAATTTTCTAAATTTTAACTTTAATTTTAAAGTAGGTGACACATTAATTAAATATATCTGGATTAAGTCCTCATGTTGAGATCAGAAAATGATGTTTGGTTTGGAATACTGGGAATGACACTTACTGGTTCATATAATAGAAAACAAAATCACTTAAATGTTTGAGAAGTATCATTACTAAATTACTATCTTTGTAGTTAAGTAAATAGCAATTATGTGGCTGGTTAATATTAATGTGCCTCATCCAGACAATTAATGTATGTAGCAAAAGAAAGCACCTGATCCTTAGCCCATCCCAAGCTCAATTTCTAAAGATTGAAGTTATTTTTCCCAAGAATAAAGAACAAGACTATAGCACTATGAGATAAGCAAACATTTCTTTGATACAACACATAACATGTTGAAATGAAAAGTCAATGTTTGTATTAAATAATTGAGAAATTTGCAAACAAAGATTACATCATAATAAAATGAGGACTTTAAAATATAATGGTAAAGTAAACAGATAATTTCTACAATAGTCCCTAATTAAATGTTTTTAAAATGTTGGAATTTTTGAAATGCTACTATATATATATCTATGCAAGTCTCAATTCTATTTTAATAATTATAAAAAAATAACTCTTTTTACTTTGTAATACTGACATTATCCTATAATCACATGTGTACATTTGGTAAGGGGACCAGAGCACCGTATAATCTTCCACTAAACCCTATACGACTGAAGTCTAATGTTTTAACCATTAATTCCAAATACATGCCAATTTTAATGCAAGTAAATACTTTCATGCATGCTCTTACTTTCAATACCACGTATTAGTCTTAATTGGTTGAGAAATCTTAGAAAATATTTAGGAGCCACCTACTTCAGCAATAAAAACGAATGTAGCAATCCGGCGTTTCCAATTGATATCTCTTAGTTAGAAATGGCAAGTAAACTGGTTTGGCTTATTCCTGTTGTCTTTTTGGTGACTCTGATTGCTGATTCAAACTCTCATGGTCCTCTAACACAGAGTGAACTCACAAAACTTTACAATACGAAAGTAGTTAAAGTAGAACTCTTTGAACGGCCAATTAGCAGTTCTGGCAAAACAACTTTGTTACCACATCGTGGTGTAAGGTCAGACAGGGTATACCATGAGGTATAATAAATGTAATATCTTAAATTGTCACAGGATAACTACTGCAAATGGTAAAAAGTATTTAGTTCACAAGGGTCCAGACTACGGCAAGTGCAGCGATACAGTTGTGACTGATGCTTGCCACATGTCAAATAAATGGAAGGTACCTTAAATAAGTCCACCAAATTTAATTTTTAAAAAAATTCAGATTTAACATGTATAATTTTAGTTATATTTCCAAGTTATGCTCATTTAAGTTGATTTTATTTGTGAAGGTTTTGGCGCATATCAATTTTTGTAGTACTTGCTAAATTTGCTAAATTTAGTTGACAGTTAATTAATTAAGTTGACTTAAGGTAAGCTAGTCTGTTAAAAGGAATATATAATCAGAATCTAATTGACAAACCTGCTAATCTTCTTTCTGGCCTATGGTGCATGGTGCGCTAGGACCATGTGTTATGCACATCACAACCAATGAATTTATTTATTGCTATAGTACATGAGCGTTTTGAATTGGGTGTGACTGATTGAAAGTTGAATTAAGCTGCTCTAAAGCATGTTTGAGTGGCACCATAGCTTTCCTAACTCTCTCGTCTTTATACTTGGCAAAACAGTCCCTCACCACAAAGAACATTTATAACAATTATCAAAGAACAATTATAATCTTGTTTATCTTCTTATATTTTGTGCATTGTATAGTGTAAAGGATGCAGGCTTGTTAAAGATCACACTGTGGGTGACTTTGTTAAAGCTGGTGGTGAGACATTTGACCCATTGTTAAATAACTGCTTACATGCAGCTAAAAGGATGTTTGATTTAGGTGACAAGGAATCACCTTGTAAATGCAAATGAAATTACTTTGAAAGAAAATGAGTCCACTTCATTAACAAAGACATTTACACTCAGCACTGTTTACTTAAATTAATTTCATTTTGTTGATTTTCTTCCAATTTTGTTGACACATCATTCTACAATTAAATGAAAAACTAATATTTTTTTTAACTTGGTCCATTTACCTCCTATTAATATAAGTTTAATGTGCTTCCTCACTTGTTTTTTTGACAATACAAAGTCAATACATTATGATGTTTCTTCCCAATTTGTAAAATTGTTATCCTTGAACATATTAGACCATAATTCTATGTATTTCTAGCTACTATACTAGTCTTGTATTGCCCAACATTTCTGGTGGAGAAACATTAGGCAATGTGAGACTACTACTATATATAATATCATGTAAATTAATTGAAATATCTGACCATTGTTTAATTTTCTGTACATTATTGTTAAGGTTTCTCTAATAACAATTTTCTACCAAGAAGTGAAGAATTAGTCATGATGACAATTTTTTAAACATTTTGGAAGGAAACTGTTTATTGCACTGTTTTTTTACATGTTTTTTGACCAATTCATTGTCACTTAAGTTGCATGCATCCTTCATATGATAAATATTTAAAAGATGATTTGATTAGAAATTTATGATAGAGATAGAACAACTCTAGATACCACACATTTGTCTTTTTTAACTTGTTTGTTGAGCTACATGACCTGTGCAATTCCATAGTGAGTACTAATCAAATTTCAAGTACATTTATTAGTGTAGCTATAACTGTTTACGCTTCAAAATGTTAAAGTACAAGTCTTTCAAACTTAAAGCTGTTGAATGTACTCAATTACAATCGATTACAATTACAATTGTAATCAGCCCTTACCCTGATGCTAAGCACTTTTTTAGAAAGTACAATTGAAGGTACATACATTAGGTGTGATGCATCACAATGAATATAATTATCTTGTTGTGAATATTAGTAACTAGTTTTGGTAGACACTAGACAAAAAGACAATTAAAATAATGGCAAGTAAACTGGTTTGGCTTATGCTTACCAAGAAGGACTAAGCTCAGCAAAAGTGATGCTGAAAAGGAAGACATTCAATAGAAGATGAGTGGCTCAGAAATTAATGCTTATCAGCCTTATTATGTGTGTCACCATAGCAAAAACATGTGTTATCATAGCAATTGTTCCCATGATCACCAGTACCATAAAAAGATTACATTCCAATATAACATGCATGTATCATTGCAAAAACTATCATAGTAAAGGATGCATGTATGCAATCTATAAATGACTATGAATTGGTTAAACAATAATATTTTAACAGTGATATGTAAGTATGCAGCAACAAACTAGCTATAGCATTCTGCATAGTTGTGTTCTTAAGCTTCAGACTCTACTATACTAATTAAGCAAATTAAACTAATTGATTGGGCAGTTGTATTGGTATCAGTCTTCTACTAACAGTATAATTCTTAAACCAGTGTTGTTAATTAAGTCTTCTGGTTTAGTCAAGGGTGTATGAACTGGGTAGAAGTATAGTGTATTATCAATACTATATAGTCTGATAGTGTAGTTGATAGTACTGTACATGTTATCATGCAGTCTTCTAATTACAAAGTTTATATTGTAACATTACGTTCTTTTTATTTCTATTATATTAATATGTACTAATTGATAGTTGTACAGTTAATTGCCAGAGCAATAAAGCCAATGATTCTGTTTAACAACTCATTTGTTATAAACAAAAAAATGCTAAATATTTGTATAAGGGATGTCGCTACAAAATTTATTATAGGATAACTCTAGATATAATACACTTGTCCTTTTAGGAAGTTGTTTGTTGAGCTACATAACCTGTGAGGCCTGTCACTATGAAATACTCTAGATACAACACATTTGTCCTTTTTAGGAAGTTGTTTGTTGAGCTACATGATCATGACTATAGCAATTCCATAGTGAGTACTAATCAAAATTCAACTACACGTATTAGTGTAGCTACAGCTGTTTACGCTACAAAATAAAGCTATTGAATGTACAAAAAAAGCCAACAAGCTGCTACAAGATGATCTAGTTTGAATGTGGTTATAGATTACTAATTTTGTTGTTTAGAGATCTAGACCGTATGGGCAGGCCAAAAAATAAAAAAAGTCTCTATTCAAGGAAATAATTATAGTACTAAATAGATAATGTACTTTCGAGTGCTAGTCTTGTATTAGAAGACAAGACTGCATTAGGGAACTAAGACATAGATGTTAGAGAACCGGAATATCTACGCTAGAACAGAGATCAAATTAAACAGGACATTATCTGATTTATTGTTATTTCTTGGCACAGCATTTGTCATCCTATTACTATCAGAGACCTTTCTCCAGCACTTGTATCCCAATAATCAAATGTTAGCGTGAAACAGAGAAAAAATAGACGATGGAATTGCTTCGAAACCCCACCCGTGAAGTATTTCAGTTGCATTATTGAACTGCTAACACGATATACGGCACTGGCAGTGCCTTCGATCTTCCCACGCAAGTAATAATAGATATAATAATTATTTAAGTATTGCACTACACAGAGAAACTACTCCACAATAATGGCAAGTAAACTGGTTTGGCTTATTTCTGTTGTCTTTTTGGTGACTCTGATTGCTGATTCAAACTCTCATAATTCTAGGCCTCTAACACAGAGGGAACTCACAGAACTTTTCAATACAAACGTAACTAAAGTAGAGCTTGTTGAACGACCAGTAGAGCTTGTTGAACGACCATTAAGCAAATGTTTGCGTTTTTTACCACATCAAGGAGTAAGGTCAGACAGACTATATCATTAATAATAATAAATTTATATAATGTCTTAACTTTCACAGAATTACTACTGTAAATGGTAAACAGTATTTAGTTCACAAGGGTAAAAAGTTTAGCAAGTCACCCAATAAAACAGTTGTAACTGATGCTAGCCACATGTCAAAAAAATGGAAGGTACCTTAATCCTACTATTAACTGTGCCTAATAAATTTAGTGATTTTTGTATGGCAATTGCATTTGCCGGGTGGTCCTAAGATCATTTTGGACAACTTGTTTTGCATGCAACTGTTTTCATTTTATTGTATTTGGATGGGACTTTTGCATGCAGTAACTGCCAATGCGCATAGAAACCAATGAATATTATTACTTTTACTGTGAATGCGCGCTTGTGAGATATCAAGGCTTCTGATTGAGAAAAAAAATCTTTAAGCAGTTCCATAGCATCTGTCAACTTCAAAGTTAGCAATAATCCAGTCTTTACAGCAACAACAGCACCATCAAAATAATCTTAAGATAATATTTACAGTTATATCTCACTTTTCCTCCTGGAACACTGTGTGTGCCACTGAAGCAGTCCAATAATCGTTTTGGACACAATTATTACTAGGTTCAGTGAGTACACTGTAAAAATTGATTTGTTGATTTAACTAATATATTGTTATACAGGTTACATGTAATAAACTTAATATGATGTGAAAGTAAACATAACACTGTTTTTATTACTAACGTACTACTGTTTTTGTGTTATGTGTGTGGTATAAAGTGACATGTAATTCTTCAGTCTCTGCTTATATTGCTAGCGTTGTACAGTTGTAGTCTTCCTTAGACACTGTTGCTAGTTATACAATATTTGTAGTTCCAGCCAATATTTCGTTGTATAGTCAGAGTCTTCCAAAACACTTGTAGGATGATTTTTCAATTATAATCTTCTATCTATTGTAATGTGCGACTTTTGAATGAAATTAAATTAAAGTAATTACTGACGCACATAGCAACAAATGAATTTAATTACTGCTACATGAGTACTTCTTATTGGAAGTGACTGATCGAGGTTCGATGCTACTGCATACGAAGCGACTTTGAGTGGCACCATAACTTCCAATGTTTCAGTCTTCACACTTGGCAAAACGCAGTTCCTTTACAGCAACAACAGTACTACCTTAGGACGATTTTTTACAACTATAAGTTTGTTTATCTTTTCATATTTGTACATTGTATAGGTTAAAGAATGCAAAGTTGTTGAAGGTCACACTGTGAGTGACTTTGTTGAAGCTGGTGGCCCTAACTACAATCTTTGCACAGACAACTGTTTAGATGCAGCTGAAAGGATGATGAAATTGGGTGGTGAGAAATGCAAGGACTGACACACATTTCTACATTAAAGTGAAACACTTTTAACTTAGTTGATTTATCTTTTATAAATATAAAGCTGATGTAATTCCTCATTTGTTCTTTTTACAATGAAAATATAATGTAAAGTTAAAGTCAACTTGTTGTTTTTTTTTCAAATTTTGTTAAAATGTTATCCTTGATCATATATTAGACAATGTATTTCCAGCTACTATACATAATATACATGTACATATCATGTTAATTAATTGAAATATCTGACACTAAATAGTTGATACTTACCGCTTTTCATAAAAAGCACAGTGAAAGTACTACATATATATCATTACTAACTGTGATGCAATAACAATGAATATAATTTGTCTTATTGAGTGTATAAATAGCTAGTTTCACTAGACACTAGACAAGCTTAAGAAACAACAAAAACAATGGCAATTAAACTGGTTTGGGTTATGGTTATAGTCTCTCTAGTGATTCTTATGATCAATAATTCCAACTCTGAAGAAATACCAAAAAGTAAGTCTAGCAAGCTCAGCAAGAAAAATCCTAAAAAGGAAGATATTCAACAGACAATGAGTGGTTTTCTGAGATTAATGATTATCAGCCTTATTACAAGACAAACGAGAACAATAAAGTAATGTTATTTATTTTGCTTTTTATTGCTATAAATACACTTGTATTATTTCTTAGGTTAATGGAAGAAAGAGTCTATTTGTTAATTTTCACAGACAACCAATAAAACCCAACACTTCACTTGGAGCTAAAAAGGAAATAAATTTTAAGGAGATACAAAACAATAACAGTTGTTATTGTAAAAAATAATGATATTTTTTTACTACTTGTATGTTTATAATTCCTAGATGAACTTTTACATGTTTATATTTTTTCCTTTTCTAAATCTTAAAATTATTTGAAAAGATTATAAAAATCAATTACTTGGATTTGATCCTTAAGCTCAGATGAGAATATTATGCTTGGTTTAGAATACTGGGAATAAGACTTATGTACTTGTTGCTTCCTATAAAGAAAATAAAGAAGCTATAAATCATTATAAATACCTAAGAAGTATCATCACTAATTATTTTCTCTGTATGAAGTAAATAACAATTTGTCTGGCTGGCTAACTTTGTCATCCTGACAATTATAGTTGTGGCAAACGAAGATACGGAAACCTTAACCATCCCAACTAAATTTCTAAGGATTAACTCCCATAAAAAAGCAACAGCTATAGCACTATGAGATAAGCAAACATTTCTTTGATATATGCAACACATGACATGTTTAAATGGAAAGAAAATATTTGTATTAAAGAATTAAGTAAGTCAAAACAAAGATTATATCATAATAAAGTGAGGACTTTAAAATAGAACATTAAAATAAACGACTAAAAGCTCTATATTGCTCTTTAATGAATTGTTTGGAAAACATGGGATCTTTTGAAATGGCACTATACATATCTACGTAATAACTTGTAGTCGTATTACCCTACAGTAACAAAGTACATTTGGTAAGGGGGCTGGGCATGTACCAATTATAGTGAAAGCAAAATGTTGCCCTTAGTTTTCAACACCTCAGTATTATATTAGTTAATGTCTATCTGAAGTCTTGAAATTCAGTAAATACTGTTTGAACTTGTCATTTTGTCAGAGTTCTGTTATTACATACTGATATTATTTCAAATATAGCTAAAAATGTTGTATACAGAGTGATTGCCACATCCAGCATCTACTACATTGTTGTGCCTTCTCTAATTGAATATGTAAAATAAATTAATGAGAGACCAATCATTGATGTTTTCTAACTAACCATAATACTATTATCATAGTTATCATTTCTTCCATACTTTTATATCTTTGTATTATCAATCATAATTAAGGAATATTAATACTTTGATTTAATTACATGTGATCATTGTTTTATACATGATTTATTGAAATAGTGTGCTTTGATTAGTCAGTAATTGCTTCAATAGTTCTGTATAGTCGTTGAAGGACAGGGATTTTACCTAGTATCTCCATGATGGCTGGAATACTGGGTCCAGGCTGTGTAAGAGAAGTTCAATGTAAAATACTTTGACTAATAGGTAATGTTAACCTATATGTAATTATTATAAGACTCTATGAAATAACTTACTATGCCACCTGTAATAGCATAACGACATAATGCCATTACTTTTCCATGAGGAAAACCCTGTCCATTAGACACATCTTTTAGAAGCGATGAAAGTTCTTGTCTATTGAAGTCTCGACAATTCTCCACAGCACATGCTATCTGTTCCAGAACAGCAACTATAAACCAAGCAAGTACATGTTTATTAGTGATTATACTTGGACATTATAGTAACTATATCATAAATTATCTTTATAGACATAAGATATAGTTTAGTGATAAACTTATACCTAATGAGTATACTATATGTTACAATGTTGTACACTGACATTTAGTTCCATTAACAAAACAATTTTACTACTTAACCTTATGTAGTAAACAATGACCTATTAAGGTACAATCATGACTCATCATTTCTAAGAATGCAGAGTCAGCAGCTAATGAATATAATTAATGAGAGTATATGCAGAGTCAGCAGCTAATGAATATAATTAATGAGAGTACATGCAGAGTCAGCAGCTAATGAATATAATTAATAAGTTATTAAGTTATTATAAGTTATTAATAAGTTATCATATTTGTTACAATAGCTATTAACAATGGCGAGAGGTAAGCTGATGTTTTTGCATTTTTGAGATAGTCTTCCTAATTTTTTAAGATATTCAAACAAAAAGTGGACTGACTGCATTGTACAATGAGCCAGTAATGAGTGCAGAACGTGTACAACGACCTATGGACAGTTCTGGTAAAGGCCTACCTGTCCCTCATCAAGGAGTGAGGTGATGATGAAAATACTGTGGTAATGATTTTTAGGTTGATTCATTTATTAGGATCACTACTGAGAGTGGAAACCAACATTTAGTTCATAAAGGTCCAGGTTTTGGACAATCCAGTCAAACTGTTGTGACTGATGCTCGACACATGTCTGGAAAATGGACGGTTAGTGTAACAACAACTAGCCTATTTATTTTATTTCTCTCTTAGTCTACTGATACAAGGGGTGTCAGTGGTCATACTGTTGGAGACTTTGTTAAAGCTGGAGGCACTAACTATAGCCTCTTTGGAGATAATTGCATTAGTGGCGCAAATAGGATGATGGGTCTTGGCCACAAATAAACTTAATGATTGCTGCTACACAAACAGATTAAATGTAGCTATTAAAATGTAGTAATTTGTTATCAAAACATTTAATTCAACATGTTTAAGTACTTTTATGGTTAAGTATTCAAATATAGAGACCTAATTTCATTAACTGTTTGTAAGATTTTGCAGACTATGAGTATAATTTAAATTTCACCAAAAGGAAATAAATTGAATTGGGTAAGGCTTGAGAAATTGTTAAAACTACTACAAACTAAATTTAAAACAATTTGAACAATTTAAAAATGCCATACTTAATAGACACAATTATTACTAGGTTCAGTGAGTACACTGTAAAAATTGATTTGTTGATTTAACTAATATATTGTTATACAGGTTACATGTAATAAACTTAATATGATGTGAAAGTAAACATAACATTGTTTTTATTACTAACGTACTACTGTTTTTGCAGCTGTAGTGCATTAGTAATAAAAACAGTGTTACATTTACTTTTACATCATACTATGTTTGCTACATACAACCTGTATAACAATATATTAGTTAAATCAGCAAATCAATTTTTACAGTGTACACTTACTTAATTCATATACTTTATCAATATCTACTACAATATGTTAATTAGAGGTAACCAGTTATTATCTTTAGTTAACACATACATAACAACTGTTAATGATGTAATTAAAATTTGATATTTAAACATCCAATCAAATAATGCCACATATTGTTTGAACAAGAAATGCAGCATCAGCTGTGATGCAATATCTATGAATATGATTAATTTGTTTTTTATATATTAACTTCCAAGAGGTAGTAAGCAACAGTAACTATGGCAAGAAAACTGGTTGTGTTCATGATTGTGATCTGTTTGGTAATTCTATTAATTGATAATTCGAATTGTAAAAAAAGATCGAATAACATTGCAAAAACGGAACAACAGAGAAGCTACTCTGACGTTAACACTCATCACCGTGGGAACAAAGTAATATTATGGTTTTATAATTGAGTGATTAAATGTGTTTTTTAGAAAAAGAATGTAGAAGGCAATTACGAAGCAACATACAAAAATTCACACGGAGCTAAAGGAAAAACTAATACTAACAAGAAACAAAAGGAAAGATCAAAAAACAAAAAAGAAAAGTCTTCTTGGTATACAATACCCTCTAACTTTATTAAAGGGATGGCATTTGATTATATTGCTGACTCTATTTGGGAAATACTCCCACTGGCTTGATGACAAAAGTTTACAAAAATCAACTAATGTTATGTTATTTCCCATTTATTTTTCCCTCTTTTATGATTTGTGCAAGTAAAATATAACAAAATACCTGGATTAGATAATTGAGGTAGTCTATTTGTCCATAATTCAGGCTCAGACCAGAAATATGGAGCTTGATCTGGAATACTGGGAATGAGACATGTTCTTTCCTAAAATAGGGAATCAACACAACACTGTTAAGGAGTCTTGTTATTGTAATAGTGTAACAGTAGATTTTCCTGCTAGTATTAACCTAATCTTGAAGCTTTATATAAAATATACAGAATATAAGAATATTATATATTCTTTGTATAAGAAGGGAGACTTGATTGTTATTAATATCTAAGCTAATATCATAATCTCACTTGAATAACATGAATAACTCTTGCTAAATAATCCGTAGTCACAGTAGCATCATCAGCAGTTAGTCTATACAAAACAAATTAACTTATAATGATATATTTATCTAACTGACAAATAAGCCACATACAGAGACCCCAGGTAAACTATTCATTAACAAATTATTTATCACTGGTACACTTAGGTTAATGCTATCCAGGTATTTCAGTTCAAATGTTTGTAAAGCTACCATTACAGCATTGGATATTAGTTTGATAAAGCACTTGAATTGCTTATTTAGTCTTTGACTCATTAAAGCTGGGTATCTAAAAATATTATTTATAATTTTAAATATAAAATGCACATGTCAAAAGAACACTTTAATATTAGCTTTGGCTAAGCTCTACCTGACATCTTGATTTTCTAATAAACATTGTCTGAGTTGGTTCACAAACTTTGTCATTTTATCAGAGTTCTGGCATTGCATAGCAAAATGCTGTGAATTAAGCCACAATAATTTATGTTCATCAACAACAGCAGGTGATCTATAAACAGAAAGTATAAACATAAACAAAAATAACTGTATATTTCATTGATTAGTCTACATAATGGATAAGTTATAAGCTATTTCTTACGTAAATTTACTATAATAAAGCTAGGTACTTACTTGTTTAGACCTTCAAGACTAAAACTATCAACTAGTTCTTCAAAAGTAAATATCTCTTTCTCTGTCTTTGGATTCCAACCCAACAGAGCAACAAAATTTAACAAAGCTTCTGGTAGAAAACCTCTTTCCTAACATGATAAGAAATCAATTCAATTATATAGTGTCTAACTAATGTACTAGCTGGAAACAACATAGTTAACAAAAAAGATAATACATTGCTAGAAGTGATATGTCACTTTAATATATGACGTTATTATATAAGTGTCATACATGAGTATGACTCTGTATATCATAATAATATATTAGCAGGTTATTAAAGCTATTTACTGAGTTTGAAAAACATATCAGTTTACTAGAGATGTGTATGCAGAGACTAGTCACACACTAATACTGGCTATATATACAAGTGCTTACTAAGAAACATCATCAGATATACTGCTCATGTACTTAATATACCAGTATATATTAACTATCTAGTAGATAGCCATATATGGTTATCAAGTTTAATTAGAATCCATATTATATTATCTAGTAGATAGCCATATATGGAATCATAATTTAATTAGAATCCATATTATACATGGATGCTTATTTGTACAGTGCTACAAACAATTATAGTCATTAGTCTACATAATTAATATATTAAATATATGTGGGGTAATCATTATGTGAGTATATGTACATTGTAGATCTGTGGCTTATTACATAACTAATAAGTGACATTAATCTGGAATAAAAATTGATATGTTAAAATGATGGACTACTATTTGCAGTGTATAGATAATACTTAGTGTCTAAATAATTCCCTAACAATATGACTACTAATATCAGGTATTTTTGAGTCCAGGGTTGATTACAATTATAATTGTAATTGACTACAATCAATTACATTTTTTGCTGTAATCACAATCATAATCGTAATCAACTTTCCAGAAACAGTGTTATTAATAATCATAATCAATATCAGAAAAAGTATTTGCTGTAATCACAAGTGATTACAACAATTACAGTAACCTTTGCATGTAGTACATGGAACAAGTACATGCCACCTGTGTTAGCATCTGCTGGTGTAATTTATGAAATGATGTTTACTCGATGTAATACCAAGTTATTTAATTTAATTTAATAGTTTAATTGTATAATCATGACTCTGTAATCTTAATCATGCTTTTTTCCCTATAATAGTAATTGTAATAACCTTATGTAATCACAGTGAAATTGTAATTGTAATAATTTTCATGTAATTGATCCCAACCCTGCTACTGACATGACTCCATTATTATTGCTACTAGTATATTATTGTAATACAAGTAGTTGTCTTAGAAATTGATAAAGAGAGGTCTATGGAAAGAATAATAAGAGACATTACTTACTCTGTAACTATGTACAAACACGTCTTGTTTTCTCTTTGATAGCTTACCACCAGAACTATTAAAGAAAGGATAGTCACGTGATCATTATCTGCACAAACACATTGATAAGGACAATTAACTTTGGAGTACGTTGGAGTAAGTCAAATTGAATTAAACAAATATTCACTATACTTTAGTCTATCATATTTCTGCCACATGGGATATTGTACATACAAATACACGATAAAATAAACACACATGTAGTTCTAGTAATCTATCTTATTAGCAGGAAATGTCTGTTGAACAATCACTATAAAGCAGGACTTCCTTTATCATACCTTGACATTAATAGAGGAAGATGGACAAAGACAGGTTGTGTCCAGTCAAAGGCTTTATACAACAAAACATGTTTACCAGTTGAACTCAGCCATTCCTAGAAAAAAGACAAAGAAGCAAAAGTATAGATCTTATTCAAAGACACAAGCTTAACATATGCTAAAGAAAAGAGTATATCTATAAATAAATGGTTTTATTGTATATATATTTTTGACGTAGTAATACTTGTCAACAACAATGCTGTCACTGACCTCTCCACGAAGAACATGTGACACTTCCATCAAATGATCGTCTACTACATTAGCTAAATGATAAGTAGGTAGTCCATTGGCTTTTAATAATACCTATATAATAATTATAGCGTGAATTAATAATTGCATTAACTATATATACTAACTTGATCATCAATTTGATTATTAGTAAAATTGACAGTACCATATACAACATCGTTTACAGTAGTCACACCCTCTGTGGGAACCTGGTAGAATAAAATAAAGAAATTAACATAAATAATTATTAAGTTTATGGTAGTTGTTTATCCAGTAATAATATTCAAAATTTATGCTTCATTTCATCATAAAATAGCTTTATTCACTCTCTATCATTACTGAGCTTCTCAAACTCATTACCTTTAATCTGATAACATGAGGTAATCCCATCTGTAATTTCTCATTAACCTGTCGTTGAGACAATTGACGACATAGTCCATCATATCCACCACTCCCACCTATTGCTCCACCCACTTGTCTCAATGACTCTAATCTTTCTTTACTACAGAAACAATGATATGCTGCCTTTCTCTGTAAAACTAATAGTAACTAAAATAGTTAACACAAATAAATGTTATTACCTTAATCAATTCTCTAGCATATTGTTGATAAAGATGTGATCTTTGGGACTATAAAGATTAAAATATGATAATTATGACTAATCCATTTACTATCTATTCATTTGTCTGTCCATCTATCCATCCATCCAACCTGAATGTAAGGTCCAAAAGCTCCACCCATATTTTGTCCTTCATCAAAACAGATACCTAACCAATCAAATGTCCTATACATATTTTCAATTGAGTCTGATACTTCCCTATCCTATAAGGAATATGTCACATGATTTGAGATCACATCATATGACTATCATGTGATGTTTCGTACTTTATCAGTGTCTTCAATTCTAAGGACATACTTCCCATTGTTGCTTGCAGCAAAGAGATAGTTAAAGAGAGCTGTACGTAGTCCCCCTAAGTGCAAATATCCAGTGGGACTGGGAGCAAATCTTACTCGAATATTCATATCTAATAATAAGTAGGAGGTAAATTGTACTTCTACTTCAGCCACACCTACTTGAAGAGTAGCAATTTGAGGAGCTGTTAATTTGAGAGATTAGCTATCTGTCCATTTATCCATGTAAGCCGTCCATCCAATTATTTATCCATGCATTCGTAGGTTTCAACTTTCAAAGCAGTAGAATCTATAGCTGAACATTTGAAGTAGATAGACAATCAGTGAAAGAAAGGTTGAAGTAGGATACAATAATTAGCTTTACATTTAATAATGTAGGTATATGACATACAAGAATGCTATTACTTTGTATGTCTAATGTACTGTAGGATCCATTTGAGTGAAGGTGCATTGTCTACAACTATGGACTGGTCCAACCCAGATGGCAACAGGCAAAAACCACTTGTCTTATAAATGTATAAATGTATAATATGCTACTAAGAAAAGTCATCTGGTAGACTGATATTGTACTGATGAGAGAGAGAGAGGAGAATATTTTAAACAATATCTTGTACTAACATGCAATAATAACAGTAGTATAGTGATTCAATTTATAATAATAATAATTTAAATAATTTATAATAATAATAATTTATAATAATACTCAAGTATATCAAGTGCAGTTGGAATAAGCTTAAAGAAACAAGACATGCCTATCCAGTAATGTTCTAAATTTAGTAACTCTACGACAAAGTATGATAACAGAGTGATGCAAGTATCCACTTCTATTTTTAGAAAATTTCAAATTCAATTATTACCAGTTCAGTGGGCATGTTAATCTTCCTTTACTATATTAGGTCACAGTTGGAATTAGCTTATAGAAACAAAACATACCAATCCAGCATGACGTATCAACATGTGCATCATGAATGTGATTATCTAGAGAAGATATAAACAACTCCTTGCATAGACAATAATAACAACTATGGCAAGTAGATTGCATCTCTTTATCTTATTGGCCTGTTTTGTGACTCTACTTTTCTTTAATGTAAGTCTAAAGAAATATAGCAAAAAGTAAAATCAGGAAGCAAAATGTGCAAAGAAGAGATGATACAAGCATCTTTCCACACCAACCTCAATACATAGCAAAATTTAATGTTTATTACAATATTGATAGTTTGTTATTGAATTTTTTATTGTTCTTAGGATAATGGAGAAAAAAAGAACGATAACTTAACAGAACAAATGATGTTAAAAGAAGAAAGGGTACATTATTTGTTTGCACTTGCTTTGATAAATTTTTTCCACCTTGGTTTGGAGGATTTCATATTATTAACTTCGTTAATTCTTCTAAAGCGTAATCAATATTACAATCAATATGAAGGTGCATTGTCTACAACAATTGGATGATGTAATCCAGAATGGCAACAGGCAAAAACTACTTGTCTTTCTAATACAAAATAAAAAATAGTTTTGTATAATAATTTTTTGAAAAACAAATTAAATTATGTTAATTAAACCCTTTTCCACACTTGTTCATCTCTTTTTTTAAAAAACTGATTTAATTGACTGTTGCATAATATATATCTATTATTACATCATTATTACATAATTATTACATCAATATTACATCATTCAAACATGGATTGATCAGCAATATGTATGAAATGACTAGACAAAGTAGTGACAATTATGACAAATAAATACAGATAGTCACATGATCATTATCTGCACAAACACATTGATAAGGACAATTAACTTTGGAGTACGTTGGAGTAAGTCAAATTGAATTAAACAAATATTCACTATACTTTAGTTTATCATATTTCTGCCACACGGGATATTGTACATACAAATACACGATAAAATAAACACACATGTAGTTCTAGTAATCTATCTTATTAGCAGGAAATGTCTGTTAAACAATCACTATAAAGCAGGACTTCCTTTATCATACCTTGACATTAATAGAGGAAGATGGACAAAGACAGGTTGTGTCCAGTCAAAGGCTTTATACAACAAAACATGTTTACCAGTTGAACTCAGCCATTCCTAGAAAAAAGACAAAGAAGCAAAAGTATAGATCTTATTCAAAGACACAAGCTTAATATATGCTAAAGAAAAGAGTATATCTATAAATAAATGGTTTTATTGTATATATATTTTTGACGTAGTAATATTTGTCAATATTAATGCTGTCACTGACCTCTCCACGAAGAACATGAGACACTTCCATCAAATGATCGCCTACTACATTAGCTAAATGATAACTAGGTAGTCCATTGGCTTTTAATAATACCTATATAATAATTATAGGGTGAATTAATAATTGCATTAACTACATATACTAACTTGATCATCAATTTGATTATTAGTAAAATTGACAGTACCATATACTACATCGTTTACAGTAGTCACACCCTCTGTGGGAACCTGGTAGAATAAAATAAAGAAATTAACATAAATAATTATTAAGTTTATGGTAGTTGTTTATCCAGTAATAATATTCAAAATTTATGCTTCATTTCATCATAAAATAGCTTTATTCACTCTCTATCATTACTGAGCTTCTCAAACTCATTACCTTTAATCTGATAACATGAGGTAATCCAATCTGTAATTTCTCATTAACCTGTCGTTGAGACAATTGACGACATAGTCCATCATATCCACCACTCCCACCTATTGCTCAATATTATTCACTGTTACACCTGGGTTAATACTATTCAGGTGCTTCCGTCAAAATATTTGTAAAGCTATCACTGCAGCACTGAATATTAGTTTGCTAAAGTACTTAAAGTGCTTGTTTAATCTTTGAGTACTTAACCTATTAAAACTGGGTGACTAAAAATAGTACTTATAAATTTAAAATATATAAAATGCAGATGGCAAAAGAACACTTTAATATCAGCTTTGGCTAAGCTTTACCTAAAATCTTGATTTTTTAATAAATATTTTCTGAGTCGGTTCACAAACTTTGTCATTTTATCAGAGTTTTGACATTGCATAGCAAAATGTTGTGAATTAAGCCACATTAATTTATGTTCATCAACAACAGCAGGTGATCTATAAACACAAAGTAAAAACATAAACAAAAAACTGTATCATTTTATCAATTATGTAATGGATAAGTTATAAGTGATTTCTTACATTTATTTACTATAAAGCTAGGTGCTTACTTGTTTAGACCTTCAAGACTAAAACTATCAACTAGTTCTTCAAAAGTAAATATCTCTTTCTCTGTCTTTGGATTCCAACCCAACAGAGCGACAAAATTTAACAAAGCTTCTGGTAGAAAACCTCTTTCCTAACATGATAAGAAATCAATTCAATTATATAGTGTCTAACTAATGTACAGGCTGGAAACAACATGGTTAACAAAAAAGATAATACATTGCTGTAGTCATATGCTTATGATATGTCACTTTAATATATGACTTCATTATATGAGTTTCATACACGAGTACGACTCTGTATATCATAATAATATATTAGCAGGTTATTAAGGCTATTTACTAAGTTTGGAAAACATATCAGTTTACTAGAGATGTGATTTGACAGATTTTGGTCTTGATCAAGGTAGCACACAAATTTTATTGAAGCAAAGTAGGATACATCATATTTAAGTGAAACACCTTTTTATACATACATATTATACATATTATACATGGATGCTTATTTGTACAGTGTTACAAACAATTATAGTCATTAGTCTACATAACTAATATATTAAATATATGTGGGGTAGTCATTATGTGAGTATATATACATTGTAGATCTGTGCCTTATTACATAACTAATAAGTGACATGAATCTGGAATAAAAATTGATATGTTAAAATGATGGACTACTATTTGCAGTGTATAGATAATACTTAGTGTCTAAATAATTCCTTAACAATATGACTCCTAATATCAGGTATTTTTGAGTCCAGGGTTGATTACAATTATAATTGTAATTGACTACAATCAATTACATTTTTTGTCATAATCACAATCATAATCGTAATCAACTTTCCAGAAACAGTGTTATTAATAATCATAATCAATATCAGAAAAAGTATTTGCTGTAGTCACAAGTGATTACAACAATTACAGTAACCTTTGCACGTAGTACATGGAATAAGTAAATGCCACCTGCGTTAGCATCTGGTGGTGTAATTTATGAAACGATGTTTATCCAATATAATACCAAGTTATTTAATTTAATTTAATAGTTTAATTGTATAATCATGACTCTGTAATCTTAATCATAATTGTAATCATGCTTTTTCCCTATAATCATAATTATAATAACCTTATGTAATCACAGTGAAATTGTAATCGTGATTGTAATAATTTTCATGTAATTGATCCCAACCCTGCTACTGACATGACTCCATTATTATTGCTATTAGTATATTATTGTAATACAAGTAGTTGTCTTAGAAATTGATAAAGAGAGGTCTATGGAAAGAATAATAAGAGATATTACTTACTCTGTAACTATGTACAAATACATCTTGTTTTCTCTTTGATAGCTTACCACCAGAACTATTAAAGAAAGGATAGTCACATGATCATTATCTGCACAAACACATTGATAAGGACAATTAACTTTGGAGAACTTTGGAGTAAGTCAAATTGAATTAAACAAATATTCACTATACTTTAGTTTATCATATTTCTGCCACACGGGATATTGTACATACAAATACACGATACAATAAACACACATGTAGTTCTAGTAATCTATCTTATTAGCAGGAAATGTCTGTTAAACAATCACTATAAAGCAGGACTTCCTTTATCATACCTTGACATTAATAGAGGAAGATGGACAAAGACAGGTTGTGTCCAGTCAAAGGCTTTATACAACAAAACATGTTTACCAGTTGAACTTAGCCATTCCTAGAAAAAAGACAAAGAAGCAAAAGTATAGATCTTATTCAAAGACACAAGCTTAATATATGCTAAAGAAAAGAGTATATCCATAAATAAATGGTTTTATTGTATATATATTTTTGACGTAGTAATACTTGTCAACAACAATGCTGTCACTGACCTCTCCACGAAGAACATGTGATATTTCCATTAAATGATCATCTACTACATTAGCTAAATGATAAGTAGGTAGTCCATTGGCTTTTAATAATACCTATATAATAATTATAGGGTGAATTAATAATTGCATTAACTACATATACTAACTTGATCATCAATTTGATTATTAGTAAAATTGACAGTACCATATACTACATCGTTTACAGTAGTCACACCCTCTGTGGGAACCTGGTAGAATAAAATAAAGAAATTAACATAAATAATTATTAAGTTTATGGTAGTTGTTTAGCCAGTAATAATATTCTAAATTTATGCTTCATTTCATCATAAAATAGCTTTATTCACTCTCTATCATTACTGAGCTTCTCAAACTCATTACTTTTAATCTGATAACATGAGGTAATCCCATCTGTAATTTCTCATTAACCTGTCGTTGAGACAATTGACGACATAGTCCATCATATCCACCACTCCCACCTATTGCTCCACCCACTTGTCTCAATGACTCTAATCTTTCTTTACTACAGAAACAATGATATGCTGCCTTTCTCTGTAAAACTAATAGTAACTAAACTAGTTAACACAATAAATGTTATTACCTTAATCAATTCTCTAGCATATTGTTGATAAAGATGTGATCTTTGGGACTATAAAGATTAGAATATGATAATTATGACTAATCCATTTACTATCTATTCATTTGTCTGTCCATCCGTCCATCCATCATTCATCCATTTATCCATCCAACCTGAATGTAAGGTCCAAAAGCTCCACCTATATTTTGTCCTTCATCAAAACGGATACCTAACCAATCAAATGCCCTATTTATATTTTCAATTGAGTCTGATACTTCCCTATCCTATAAGGAATATGTCACATGATTTGAGATCACATCATATGACTATCATGTGATGTTTCGTACTTTATCAGTGTCTTCAATTCTAAGGACATACTTCCCATTGTTGCTTGCAGCAAAGAGATAGTTAAAGAGAGCTGTACGTAGTCCCCCTAAGTGCAAATATCCAGTGGGACTGGGAGCAAATCTTACCCGAATATTCATATCTAATAATAAGTAGGAGGTAAATTGTACTTCTACTTCAGCCACACCCACTTGAAGAGTAGCAATTTGAGGAGCTGCTAATTTGAGAGATTAGCTATCTGTCCATTTATCCATGTAAGCCGTCCATCCAATTATTTATCCATGCATTCGTAGGTTTCAACTTTCAAAGCAGTAGAATCTATAGCTGAACATTTGAAGTAGATAGACAATCAGTGAAAGAAAGGTTGAAGTAGGATACGATAATTAGCTTTACATTTAATAATGTAGGTATATGACATACAAGAATGCTATTACTTTGTATGTCTAATGTACTGTAGGATCCATTTGAGTGAAGGTGCATTGTCTACAACTATGGACTGGTCCAACCCAGATGGCAACAGGCAAAAACCACTTGTCTTATCAATGTATAAATGTATAATATGCTACTAAGAAAAGTCATCTGGTAGACCGATATTGTACTGATGAGAGAGAGAGAGAGAGAGAGAGAGAGAGAGAGAGAGAGAGAGAGAGAGGAGTATATTTTAAACAATATCTTGTCCTAACATGCAATAATAACAGTAGTATAGTGATTCAATTTATAATAATAATAATTTAAATAATTTATAATAATAATAATTTATAATAATACTCAAGTATATCAAGTGCAGTTGGAATAAGCTTAAAGAAACATGACATGCCTATCCAGTAATGTTCTAAATTTAGTAACTCTACGACAAAGTATGATAACAGAGTGATGCAAGTATCCACTTCTATTTTTAGAAAATTTCAAATTCAATTATTACCAGTTCAGTGGGCATGTTAATCTTCCTTTACTATATTAGGTCATAGTTGGAATTAGCTTATAGAAACAAAACATACCAATCCAGCATGACGTATCAACATGTGCATCATGAATGTGATTATCTAGAGAAGATATAAACAACTCCTTGCATGGACAATAATAACAACTATGGCACGTAGATTGCTTCTCTTTATCTTATTGGCCTGTTTTGTGACTCTATTTTTCATTAATGTAAGTCTAAAGAAATATAGCAAAAAGTAAAATAAGGAAGCAAAATGTGCAAAGAAGAGATGATACAAGCATCGTTCCACACCAACCTCAATACATAGCAAAATTTAATGTTTATTACAATATTGATAGATTTGTTATTGAATTTTTTTTTGTTCTTAGGATAATGGAGAAAAAAAGAATGATAACTTTACTTGCTTCGATAAATTTTTTCCACCTTGGTTTGGAGGATTTCATATTATTAACTTCGTTAATTCTTCTAAAGCGTAATCAATATTACAATCAATATGAAGGTGCATTGTCTACAACAATTGGATGATGTAATCCAGAATGGCAACAGGCAAAAACTACTTGTCTTTCTAATACAAAATAAAAAATAGTTTTGTATAATAATTTTTTGAAAAACAAATTAAATTATGTTAATTAAACCCTTTTCCACACTTGTTCATCTCTTTTTTTAAAAAACTGATTTAATTGACTGTTGCATAATATATATCTATTATTACATCATTATTACATAATTATTACATCAATATTACATCATTCAAACATGGATTGATCAGCAATATGTATGAAATGACTAGACAAAGTAGTGACAATTATGACAAATAAATACAGATAGTCACATGATCATTATCTGCACAAACACATTGATAAGGACAATTAACTTTGGAGTACGTTGGAGTAAGTCAAATTGAATTAAACAAATATTCACTATACTTTAGTCTATCATATTTCTGCCACATGGGATATTGTACATACAAATACACGATAAAATAAACACACATGTAGTTCTAGTAATCTATCTTATTAGCAGGAAATGTCTGCTAAACAATCACTATAAAGCAGGACTTCCTTTATCATACCTTGACATTAATAGAGGAAGATGGACAAAGACAGGTTGTGTCCAGTCAAAGGCTTTATACAACAAAACATGTTTACCAGTTGAACTCAGCCATTCCTAGACAAAGAAGCAAAAGTATAGATCTTATTCAAAGACACAAGCTTAATATATGCTAAAGAAAAGAGTATATCCATAAATAAATGGTTTTATTGTATATATATTTTTGATGTAGCAATACTTGTCAACAACAATGCTGTCACTGACCTCTCCACGGAGAACATGTGACACTTCCATCAAATGATCATCTACTACATTAGCTAAATGATAAGTAGGTAGTCCATTAGCTTTTAATAATACCTATATAATAATTATAGGGTGAATTAATAATTGCATTAACTATATATACTAACTTGGTCATCAATTTGATTATTAGTAAAATTGACAGTACCATATACAACATCGTTTACAGTAGTCACACCCTCTGTGGGAACCTGGTAGAATAAAATAAAGAAATTAACATAAATAATTATTAAGTTTATGGTAGTTGTTTAGCCAGTAATAATATTCTAAATTTATGTTTCATTTCATCATAAAATAGCTTTATTCACTCTCTATCATTACTGAGCTTCTCAAACTCATTACCTTTAATCTGATAACATGAGGTAATCCCATCTGTAATTTCTCATTAACCTGTTGTTGAGACAATTGACGACATAGTCCATCATATCCACCACTCCCACCTACTGCTCCACCCACTTGTCTCAATGACTCTAATCTTTCTTTACTACAGAAACAATGATATGCTGCCTTTCTCTGTAAAACTAATAGTAACTAAAATAGTTAACACAAATAAATGTTATTACCTTAATCAATTCTCTAGCATATTGTTGATAAAGATGTGATCTTTGGGACTATAAAGATTAGAATATGATAATTATGACTAATCCATTACTATCTATTCATTTGTCTGTCCATCCATCCATCATTCATCCATTTATCCATCATTCATCCATTCATCCATCATTCATCCATCTATCCATCCATCTATCCATCCATCCAACCTGAATGTAAGGTCCAAAAGCTCCACCCATATTTTGTCCTTCATCAAAATGAATACCTAACCAATCAAATGCCCTATTCATATTTTCAATTGAGTCTGATACTTCCCTATCCTATAAGGAATATGTCACATGATTTGAGATCACATCATATGACTATCATGTGATGTTTCGTACTTTATCAGTGTCTTCAATTCTAAGGACATACTTCCCATTGTTGCTTGTAGCAAAGAGATAGTTAAAGAGAGCTGTACGTAGTCCCCCTAAGTGCAAATATCCAGTGGGACTGGGAGCAAATCTTACTCGAATATTCATGTATAATAATATGTAGGAGGTAGATTGTACTTCAGCCACACCTACTTGAGGAGTAGCAATTTGTGGAGCTGCTAATTTGGGTTTAACTATTCGTCCATTTATCCATTCCTTGTATCCATCCAGTCTTTTATTTATTCATTCATAGGTTTCAACTTTGAAAGCAGTAGAATCTGTAACTGAATATTTGAGGTAGATAATCATCTTAGAGGTGGTATTGAAGTAGTATTAGTGAATTTATAAATCATAACATTACTTTTTAACGTTTTTAAGTCCAAAACAATAATAATATTATATGCACATCAATTATGAAAACGTGGGGTATCTGAAATGAAAAATTTAGAAAGAATCAAATATTGTTATGGAATAATATATTACAGCCTCAAAGTATGTTGTATTTAATGTAGGATCCATTTGAGTGAATATCTTGTACTAACATGCAATTATTACAGTAGAGTAGTACAATGATGTAATTATACTCAAGCCTATCAAGTGATACCACGTCAGTTGAATGTTAGCTTATTGAAATGTGACACGTCATTTCAGCAACGTGTCACCATCAATTATGATTATATAAGGAAAAATATAAACAAACTCCTAATATAGACAAAGTAACGGCAACTATACCAACTATGATAAAATTGGTTTGGATTACGTTTGTGGTCTGTTTGATGATTCTACTTCTCAATGCTGAGTCTAAAGAACTGCAGCAAAGGAGTGACATCAGAAAGAAAAGTACAAAGAAGAAAGATGTTCAACAAGAGATGAACAACTTCCTATACCAACCTCAACACACTAACAACTACAACACAGTAATTATTGATAGTTTTGTCATTGAAAGTTTTATTGTTTCTTAGATCAATGGAAAAAGAACAAGGAAAGGAGGATTTGGTCACTTTATGAAACAACAAAAGGTGTTTAAAAACAGCTCATATGTAGCTAAAAGAACACACAAGGAAGGCTCAAATTTATTTAAAGGAGTCATGAAGTATTATTTGTTTATTCTTTTGATAAACTTATTTCGTCTTAATTTAAGGGCTATCATTCGTTTAATTTTATCTATTCTCCTAATACATAATCGATAACAAATACTTTGTCATGCATTCTCACATGCAAGACTTAATTTAGTTGATTAAACCTTTTTGTTTTTAAAAAAATGATTTAATTGACTGTCATCAATTTAAGATTAATTATTACACTCGTTAAGAATGATTGCAGAGATAAGATAATACCGCAACAAATAGAATACCTGAACATATCATATTCATAGTTGACATGTAATGAATAAAGAATACAATGTCAACCCTGCCTTTGATATGATACATCATACATTGGGAATGTGATTAGTTCAGCTAGCATTAACTGCTATAGCTAAAAAATCTCTCCTTGATTCATCTATTTTATTATTAGGAGGATCAATCCAATCCATTGTAAGTGACTTACATTCGTTTAAATCAATATCATAAACAGATATGGGTGTTCTAATAGGGAGTGATCACTAACAATGACTTAATTAACTTTGTAGTATATCTATAGTATATTGAATAATACTACGTTATTTGAATGGAATGCATTGAAGAGATATGATTACCGAGTTTGTCATGTGGACAACACATTCCTAATATAGATACTAGACAAAGTAACAACAACTATGGTAAATAAACTGGTTTGGCTTTTTTGCTCATGGTCTGTTTAGTGATTTTACTTCCGAATAATGCTAAGTCTAAATAAGTAAAAAGAGAGAAGGCTGGAAAAAAGAAGCAAGTTGTCAGCTTAATATATGCTAAAGAAAAGAGTATATCCGTAAATAATTATATATTTTTTTGATGTAGTAATACTTGTCAACAACAATGCTGTCACTGACCTCTCCACGGAGAACATGAGACACTTCCATCAAATGATCATCTACTACATTAGCTAAATGATAAGTAGGTAGTCCATTGGCTTTTAATAATACCTATATAATAATTATAGGGTGAATTAATAATTGCATTAACTACATATACTAACTTGATCATCAATTTGATTATTAGTAAAGTTTACAGTATCATATACTACATCGTTTACAGTAGTCACACCCTCTGTGGGAACCTGGTAGAATAAATAGAGAAAATTAACATATATTTATTAAGTTTATAGTTATTAAGTATATAGTAGGTGTTTAGCCAAAAATCATTTTTTACATTTATTTTTAAAATAGCTTTATTCACTCTTTATCATTAGTTAGCTTTCTCAAACTCATTACTTTTAATCTGATAACGTGAGGTAATCCCACCTGTAATTTCTCATTAACCTGTCGTTGAGACAATTGACGACATAGTCCATCATATCCACCACTCCCACCTATTGCTCCACCCACTTGTCTCAATGACTCTAATCTTTCTTTACTACAGAAACAATGATATGCTGCCTTTCTCTGTAAAACTAATAGTAACTAAACTAGTTAACACAATAAATGTTGTTACCTTAATCAATTCTCTAGCATATTGTTGATAAAGATGTGATCTTTGGGACTATAAAGATTACAATATGATAATTATGACTAATACATTTACTATCTATCTATCTATCTATCTAGAGATAAAGAGAGAGAGAGAGAGAGAGAGAGAGAGAGAGAGATTTATTGTAGACAATATCTTGTACTAACATGCAATAATAACAGTACAGCAGTATAGTGACGTAATTATTACTCAAACATATCAAGTGATACCACATCATCACAGTTACAATTAGCCTATTGAAACACAACACATCTTTTAAGCAACATGTCAGTATAACTTATAATTATATATATTGGAGATAAACAAACTCCTACTAGTTTAAATATCAAAGTAACAACAACTATGTCAAGTAAATTGGTTTGGATTACATCTGTGATCTGTTTTGTGACTCTACTTCTCAATGATGCTGAGTCTAAAGAAGTACATCAGAAAGAAAAATAGATGAGCATCTTTCCTCACCAACATCAACACATGGCAAATTACAATACAGTAATTGTTAAGTTTTGTTATTAAAAGTTTTATTGTTTCTTAGGTTAATGGAAAAAGAAAGGGGAAAGCAGGATTTGGTTACTTTATGGCACAATAAATGTTTAACAACACTTCACATGAAGATAAAAGAAAGACCAAAACAAATAAGAAAGGGTCAAAATTATTAAAAGGAATCGTGGTGTATTATTGGTTTATTCTTATGATAAAATTATTTCATCCTGATTTGGAAGCTATCATTCATTTACTTTTACCTAATTTTAATTATTTTAATTTTTCTCTCTTAACGCATAACTGGTAATAACATTGTCATACATTCTTGTATGCAAGAGTCAATTTAGTTGATTAAACCTTTTTGTTTTTCAAAACATGATTCAATTGATTATCATCAATTTAACATTGATTATTATACTTGTTAAGAACTGTTATAAAAATAACAATCAGGTGATCAATATTACAATGGACATAATACCTGAACATACCATATAATAATATAGTTCATTAGAGTTGACATAATTAGAATAAATCGCAATGTCAGCACAGTCTTAATATCATATATACTGAGAATATGAGTGAGTTATGTGTATTTAAACAACTGATATGTGCACTATTTAGGGAGTGATCACTCAATTAACTTTGTGATATGCATAATATCTATCCCATTATTACATCATTCAAACAGAATGCATTGATCAGCAATATGTATGGAATGACTTTTTAGTTTGTTGAGTTTAGCAACTTATAATCTTTAGTATAGACACTAGACAAGATAACAACAACTATGACAAGTAGATTTTTGCTTGTGGTCTGTTTGGTGATTCTACTTCTCAATAATGCTAAATCTAAAGAAGTAAATAGAGAGAAGGCTGAAAAAAGAAGCAAGTTGTCTGTCAAAAACATATGAGTATTTTTCCAGCTCATGCTCACCATCATCAATGCAAGTCAGAAGTAATTATAGTAATATTAAATAGTTTTGTTATTTGATTTAATTGTTTCTTAGGTTAGTGGAAAAAAGATTACAAAAGACCATCTTAAAAACAATAAGGTACAACAAATAAGATATGATGGAGCAAACAGGAAGACAACAAGTATGATACAAAGCAGAAATCAAAACAAGAATCTTTATTGGTTAATGACAACATTTGAGCTGGTTTTTGCGGGAATATTAGAACTTCTACAAACTGAACATCACATTTTACTTCAACATCATTTGATTTTATGATACGAAAACATATGATGTTATTATTACAGCGAGATATTATTTTATTTGTGCGATTACATATAATATTATTACTAAATCAATTTAACGATGCTTTTTTTCACGTATAACCTTTATCGTGCAAGTTACAAAGAATCAACCTAAATTTGTTTTTATTTGTTTGTTTGTTTGTTTGTTTGTTTAGTTACTTATTCATTTCCCTTTTCTAAAAATTGACTTACAATACAAGACTAATTTCTTAAATTTGATAACTTCATAACTCAGTAACTTCATATTTCAGATCATACAAAATCAGGTGGTTCTTGGTTTAACGTGACTTTAATGATGACATCATAATGAAATGACACATAGTGATGTCATTATATTGATTAGATCACCTAAACCCTAAACCACCTAATATTAGGAACCCTCTCTATAGACCTCTTAACCTGTGAACGATTATATTATTAAAATTATTCAATTTCAATTAATTGCATAGCAACAGTTGCTATTCACCATTTGGAGGCCAAGAAAACTATAGCAGTTATAAATAAAAGTTTTGGTCTACCAACTAACTAAAATCAATTCAAATTAAAACTAACTAAACTAATTACAAGGAATTGCAGAGTTAGCACAGATAGCAATACATGTCAATGATGTCACTAGTTAACACAGATATCAATACATGTCAATGATGTCACTAGTTAACACAGATATCAATACATGTCAATGATGTCACTAGTTAACACAATAGTATGCATTCAAAATAGGTTTGGTCCACAATATCAACTCCTAAAATGTCCATACTCATAATGTTAAGTCCCAAAATGTTCAAGAAATGTGTAACAAAATGTTTACCGAGACTAAATAATTTAATGATTGATTATGTAACTGGTTTAAATGTATATTATATAAGATATAGAGGAAGGGATGATGAAGATTGAGTCTAGTAAATACTGAATTGTTTATAATAGAAACCACTGGAAAGATAGGAATCAATTCATTAGTCTTGAGTGCATAAAGTGGTGGTAATACTATATGTACATAATATTCCCAGAATGTTGTGGTAATACTATATGTACATAATATTCCCAGAATGTGGTGGTAATACTATATATACATAATATTCCCAGAATGTGGTGGTAATACTATATGTACATAATATTACCAGAATGTGGTGGTAATACTATATATACATATATTCCCAGAATGTGGTGGTAATACTATATATACATAATATTCCCAGAATGTGGTGGTAATACTATATATACATAATATTACCAGAATCTAATGTAGTCAGATCTAGCTTTCCCAAAACGTTGTAGTATGTTGATGTAATATTATACTCAGTTGGCTAAGAAGACAAGTTTGGCTAGCCAAGACTACAACTGCAAAATTATCTTTGTAGCCATATCTTGTCATTCACTTAATCATCAATATAATTATATATGCAGACATAGTTTCATATAGACATTGTTACAATTGATAATAGTGATGTGTCCATTACAACCTCATGGTAATCAACTTCCATTATAATTACTGGGTCATTTCATCATTATCATTCCAAGAGCATTCGATTACAATTACAATTATTTTTCTTTTTTCCTTTTCTTTTTTTCTTTTTTTTCCTTTTTCTTTTTAATTACAATTATAATTACTACTACTAGAAATGTACATACAATCATATGACAATGAATGGACAATTATTAAAATAGAATTACATATATTTGGAATTAAGTTTCAAGAAAATCAATGTTTCAAGTTTTTTCAGATTTAAAAGACATTGTAAAGGAAGCAAAGTCACTACTATTAACCACATTAGACATGTACAAAAACAAGGCTCTTAATTTTAGAAACCATGTTTGGATTAAAAAATGAATGTGTAGTTTAATTATATTCATAATTGAGAATGGGGTTTACCAGTAGTTGATGTAATTGTGGTTAATTATAATTACTTAGTGAAAATAATCAACTACAAATTGAAATCAATTGATTTTAATAAAATGATTGTTTATATGCTAAGAGAGCTAAAGAGAAGATCTATATATTTCTTTCTACCACTGATAAATTTTGGATCATTACATTGGAGTAGAAAAAAATAGTGATATCCATCAAGTGCTTCTAAATTTAAGAGATCTATACAGACACATACCTTACATTGAGCTCACCTTACACTTTATCAGCATCTTTCAACATCCCTCGTGGAAATAATGTTATCTCCATAATCAAATAAAGAGATTTGGTGATCTTGATCAGAGAAATCTCACTATAAAATTATTTTTGTGTTAATTCATGTCTTGTTCTACAAGTTCTTTAGTTGATAAAATTTGCCACTCCCACTTTCTACCCCACCTTCTTGCTCACATGCATCTTTAATTTCAGCCACACCTACTTAAAAAGAAGCAATGCCTATAAGAGTAGCTGCTAATTTGGGTTTTTTATTCCAAGAGAAGCCACTTCTGGAGAGGTTTGAAGCTGCTGCAGCCTGTGGTAGGTTAAGTTGAAAATAGAAACTTTTATCTGTCCATTCATCCAATGCAACCATCCATTTATCCATTCATTCATAGGCTTCAAAGCAGTAGAATGTGTAGCTGATATATATGAAGTAGATAAACAGACATTAGTGGCAGCAAAAGAAAAGGCTGGTGTTGAGGTAGTGTTACTGAATTTACCAAAACGTACGTATAGAAACTCAGAACCTCAAAACTCAAGCATTTATATTGTCTATTAATTAAGGAACAAGTTGTGTACCTGGAAAAGAAGAAGAGTTTAGAAAAGATTTAGATATTGCCATTGATTATGCTACAGCATTGAAATGTCCGAAGTAAGAAAATTGCTAACAGCAGTATGTAACATTTGCTTTTTAATTTAATGTAGGATCCATTTGAGTGAAGGTGCATTGTCTACACCTATGGACTGGTCCAATCCAGAATGGCAACAGGCAAAAACTACTTGTCTTTCTAATGTACAATATGCAGCTGAGAAATGTCAACCGGTAAGCCTATATTTGTGTGTTTAGAGAAAGATAGGGAGGAAGAAGGAGGAAAGGGAGGGTCAATATATAATACGATTGTAATATATCCCATATTAATTATAATAGTTGGGTATTATAGTCACTCTTGAAGCAGTCACCACAAATCCTAACAACTTTCTTCAATATCAACAACAAGGTCAATATTAATAATTATAATGTTGCAATAAATCACACACTATATTGTTAATAGCTGCAGATATTGTTAGGGAAATTGGTAAAGATAACGTCAAAGTTCAATTTGTGAGTTAATACAATGTTAAGAAAAATGGACGACTTCAATGATATTAAAAATCTCTAGGACTTTTTTCATGCTCAAAGAAAAAGTGGTAACATCTGTGAATTCCTGACTCAAAATATAGATATTATTGGTAAAAAGAACTTAAAAATTATTAGCATGAATTGTTATCCTTCAGGTCATATCCAAGTGTCACAAGTTCCTGGTCGTCATGAGCCAGACTTACAGGGAGAATTAAACTGTCCTTTTATCTTTAAGACATTGGAAACATTAGGTTATGATGGATGGCTAGGTGCTGAGTATTATCCAAGAGGTCAGTAATGTGTTTAGTAAATATACATGAACATTTCTTATTCTGTTAATTAATAGGAAAAGTAGAAGATGGTCTGGAATGGGCTAGAGACTTTATTAAGAATGCATAATAGCTTATTACATTATTATTAACTAGACCATTGTTGTCTTATTGGTATCATGCTTTGAATAAATCTGCATACCAATTATTGCCTAAAAATATCAATTTCTCTTTCAAATTGTGATGTTGATATAACAAGTTGTTATAACAACACACTATGTACACTAACATTAAAATGTTGTCTCATGTCATACATCATGGTTTAGAGGTCTATGTGTATTATAAATTTCAAACCTGCCAACGAAGAACTTTAGAAAAGATATATGCCGTTTTCACTATTACTATGTCAGCACTAATTATGCATACTATTATGATCAATGTTGTTTTTTAAATGTGAATTGCAATGTTGTTATATTAATTGCAATATTAACCAATACACTTACAATATATATATAATACATTTGATACACATGACCTGTATAACCATATATTTGGCAAAATCAACCAATCAGTTTTACAATGATATATATTATATATCACTGATTGGTTGATTTTATCAATAATGGTTATACAGGTCACATGTATGTAATACTTTTGCTACAGGCTGAAAGTAAACAAAATACTGTTTTGATTACTAATAGCCTATTGTGATTGAGTGTTTACTAGATGTTAGAATCAATAAAGATTTTTTTCTTCTTAGACAAAATATACAAGATGCTGACAATTAAGGTGACTCTTTGGGCAATGCAACACGATTTTTTTATAAATCTTAAATCTATTTAAACTATTGGGAAGGAATTTCATTAGAACCGGTCTGTCTGTCATAGAGAATATTCCACAAATTTGCTTAAGTTGTATGGTATGGCAGGTTATAAGTGAGGGGCAAAGCTCCAATCAGGATTATCTTGCCTTTGGATGAGGGTTACCATGTTTTGTAGCAGTCCTAGCTAACAATAGCAAGGAATCCTGGATATAAGTAGGAGGACCTGTAGGTGAATACCTGTATGTGAACAGGAAAATGAACCTTCTGAGCCAGAGCCTATAATTAACTATAATTACAATATAGAACTAATTCTAACAAAATGTAGATATATAAGATATTGTAATGATGTCATTGTTGATTACATTCTCATTGTATGTTTAAATTGATCTGAACTATCAGAACAAGTTTTTTTAATAGATAAATATAATCACAAATAGTTTAAACAAAGTGTCTAGATAGCCAGCAGAAAAATGCAGTACTTTAATCTAAAAATTAATACAGTTATGTTTCAGGATTTAATGTTTACAGTATAGGGAATAGTATTAATTTCACATTAAAGTATGAAATTCACTGCTGGCTACCTAAGCATAGCATAGTTTAAAGTGAAAACAGGGACAAAACAGCTATTTATAATAACATATTGTAATGATGTCATTGTATTGCTAAAATTGTCCCATTAGATTAAGATCAGTAGACATCTGTTATAATAAAGTGTATCATATATTAAATATTATAAAATATACACCTATTACCTCTGATCTTTCTATAGTCTAATGTAATAATTATAATTAGATATCATGTTTAAAATTATTTCTTCTATAGATTTTAATTATTGCCATTATTAATTGTTATCCAGTAGAGTTACAAACACTAGATCAGACCACACCTGATCTTTTGAGATATTTGAAAACAAGATATACATAGGGTCCAGTAAAATATATTCACTAGAACCCTTAACAGTAATAGCAAATGAAAAGCAGACGAAGCTATAATGTGAGCAGTACAATGATATATTATGTATAATGAGTATGTGACATGAACTGCTTATGTAACACATAGACTTGTTAAGTACTGGTGACTATTACTTCATCATTGTCTGTTCTTTTTGTCATAAGTATGGCTTTATTGAAAGGAGGGTAATCTTAGTTCTTGATCTGTTGTCTCATACAATGCTTCACTATAAACATGATATTATAAATATGTCTCCTAGTATTGGTAACTTACTGAATACTTGTTTCTGTAACACTATAATTTAGACTGGTTGTCATAGCAATATCTCCATGTATTGTTTTCTTACTACATAAAACAAATCATTTAAATGATCAACGAAGTTAGTTTATCTAATGACATATATACCTCAATAATTGTATCTTTCTATGTTGTATTATTACAACCAGTACTAGTGCTGTAATAATAATACCAGTAATAACTAATACTACTAGTGATATTGATGAGACAGTAATAGTTAGTCCACTAGTAGAAGATTGACACTTTGCATCAGTGGTTGTCATAGTGATAACAGGACAATGTTTAGTGGTGTTAGCTATAAGATAGAGAGGTCAGAATGATCTAAAATCAACTATTCACTCACATAATGTTACAGTGGCTGTGTTACTATCATCACTAATAGGACAACATCCTTCATAAGATGCTGTACTATTAACAGTAACTGTTACTGTACTTGGATATATAGTGGTGTTAGCTATAAGATAGAGAAGTCAGGAAGATCTGAAAAAGATCATTCACTCACATAATGTTACATTAGCTGTCTCACTATGATTACTAGGTAGTACTGTACTACTCTCATTGCCATATGATACTACAAAGAAATTATATGCATTACACAAACAGAGTCCAGATGTTATATTCAACATAGTGTTAGTAGTGTTTCCTGCACTCATAATAAAATTATTATCACTACAGAGTTGATAGAACACCTCATAGCCAGCTACTCCTGATACAGATGACCAGGAGAGTTGTACATGAGACAGACATGTGTCCAGTCTTGTAGCAGTCAAACCAGTAGGAGTACCAGCAACTGTAATAGAAAGAGAATATGTATACCATCCTACTCATATGATTTACTAACCTGTTATAGGCTGTGATGTACTACTACTACTTGTAGCAGTTGGACTACTTCCTTCAGGGAAATGACCATTAATTCCTCTGGCATTGGAGACATTACACTGGTAGGTACCAGCTTGTCTCATCCTCACTGTCACTGTCACCTGTGTTATAGATCCTGTTCCATTAACTACCACACGAGACAGGTCACCACTAGCAATGGTCAATGGGCTACTTCCATCTGTACAATTGACATTAGTAGGAGGTCCATCAGACACATTGAATGTAAGAGTGAAGACTGAAGGGTTAGCATCTCTTGTAGAGATAAGAGAGAACTGCATGGAGGAGTCTGCATCAGGACCAACTATATAGAAGTGAAATATATACCACTTTATTCCTACATGAACTCAGTCACTAACCATTGCTATTGTATGTGGTAATATTATATATTCCTACCACTAGTGTTTGGTTCATTCCATTCTCATCAGAAATGATACAGGTGTACAGACCTTCTTCATACCTTGATAGTTCAAGATTTATAGCCAGTGCAATCTGACCTCTGAACCTCTTAGAAAATACTGGAGTTGGTGCAGAATTATCATCAAATGCTCCAGTAAACAAAGGTACTTGGGTTCCATGAGGATAATACCACACTCCAATATCAGAATCATTATTAGCACTTTGGCACCACAAAGTATTATTAATACCATCATCATTCTCATAAAACTGTTTATCACATATCATTGAGAAGTCTGGTATTATCCTATCCTTATAGGGTAGATACAGTTGTACACCTGTTATTATGAAGTATATATTAATGATCACTCTAACAACAACTACTTACCATTTCTAGGTCTGTGTGTAGGTTCTTGTCCATCTCCTAGTTGTACTAGTAGTAATGTATAACATAATATCTTCACTATCTCCATCATCATCTTTGACAGAGTTAGTGCTGATGTAATGAACTATTAATAGAAGTACTATTTTTTCTATTACTATGTCAACATAAAAATGCACTATCAGTACAAGTTATTAAGTTGACATAATATAATTGTTTAAAGTTGGAAGTACAACAGGAATAGCTATTTATAGTAACATATTTGTAATGATGTCATAAAGTATTGCCAAATTTGTCTCATTAGTTTAAAACACTTATTATAATAAGTGTATTATAGTATCACATAATATATATTATAATATATAGACCTATTACTTCTGACCTCTCTGGAATTTTATAGCTTAATATGTTTGTAACAAATTATTATTTTATTTGTAACTTTTCTACTGTATTTGTAACTTTTATTGCTAAATATCAGCTGCTATTAATTGTTATCTCATAGAATTACAAACTCTAGATCAGACAACACTTGATCTTTTAAGATATTTGAAAATAAGATGTATAGACAGAGGGTCTAGTTAATAATAAAGCTGATAATAAACTAAAATTAAAATATAGAACTAGTACTAATAAAATGTAGTTATATAAGATAGTAATGATGTCATTGTTATAATTACATTCTCATTATATGTGTTTAAATTGCTCTAAACTATCAGAACAAGTTATTTAATAGACAAAATATAATTGCAAATAGTTTAAACAAAGTATCTGATAGCTAGCAGAGAAATGCAATCTTTTTAATGTGAAAATTAGTGCAGTTATGTTTCAAGGTTTAGTGTTTAAGATCTAAAGAATAGTACTAATTTCACATTAAAGTACAACATTCACTGCTGGCTACCTAAGTACAACATGGTTTAAAGTACAAAACAGGAACAAAACAGCTATTTATAGTAACATATTGTAATGATGTCATTATATATTGCCAATGTTGTCCTATTAGATTAAGATCAGTAGACACCTATTATAATAAATGTATCATATATTAAATATTATAAAATATAGACCTATTACCTCACTGTGATCTAATATAATATTTATAATTAAAATATTATGTTAGAATTATTTCTCCAATAAACTTCATTTATTGCTATTATATATCTGCCGCTATTAATTGTTGTCCAGTAGAGTTACAAACACTAGATCAGACCACACTTGATCTTTTGAGATATTTGAAAACAAGATATACGTAGGGTCTAGTAAAATATATTCACTAGAACCCTTAACAGTAATAGCAAACGAAAAGCAGACAATGCTATAATGTGAGCAGTACAATGATATATTATGTATAATGAGTATGTGACATGAACTGTTTATGTAACACATAGACTTGTTAAGTACTGGTGACTATTACTTCATCATTGTCTGTTCTTTTTGTCATAAGTATGGCTTTATTGAAGGGAGAGTGAACTTAGTTCTTGATCTTTTATCTCATACAATGCTTCACTATAAACATGATATTATAAGTATGTCTCCTAGTATTGGTAACTCACTTAACACCTGTTTCAATAACACTATAATTTGGACTGGTTGTCATAGCAATATCTCCATGTGTTGTTTTCTTACTACATTAAACAAATTATTTAAATGATCAACAAAGTTAGTTTATCTAATGACATATATACCGCAATAATTGTATCTTTCTATGTTGTACTATTACAACCAGAACTAGTGCTGTAATAGCAATACCAGTAATAACTATTACTACTAGTAATATTGATAACACAGTAACAATTAGTCCATTAGTAAAAGACTGACACTTTGTATTAGTGGTTGTCATAGTGATAATAGGAGAAGATCCTTCATTAGATGTTGTACTAATAACAGTAACTGTTACTATGCTTGGATGTTCAGTTGTGTTTGCTATAGGATAGAGATATCAGGATGATCTGAAAAGATTACTCACTCACATAATTCTAGACTGACTGTGTCACTGTGATTACTAGGTAGTACTGTACTACTCTCATTGCCATATGATACTACAAAGGAATTATATGCATTACACAAATACAGTCCAGATGTTATATTCAACATAGTGTTAGTAGTATTTCCTGCACTCATAACAGAACTACTACCACTACAGAGTTGATAGAACACCTCATAACCAGCTACTCCTGATACAGATGACCAGGAGAGTTGTACATGTGTCAGACCTGTGTTCAGTCTTGTAGCAGTCAAACCAGTAGGAGTACCAGCAACTGTAACAGTGCGAGAGAATGTAATATGTATACCATACTACTTAGTGATTTACTAACCAGTTATAGGCTGTGATGTACTATTACTATTTGTAGCAGTTGGACCATTTCCTTCATGTAAAGGACCATTAATCACTCTAGCATTAGAGACTGTACACTGATAGATACCAGCTTGTCTCATCCTCACTGTCACTGTCACCTGTGTAATAGATTCTGGTCCATTCACTATCACACGAGACAGGTCACCACTAGCAATGGTGAATGGGTTACTTCCATCTGTACAATTGACATCAGTGGGAGGTTCATCAGAGACATTGAAGGTAAGAATGAAGACAGGAGGATTAGCATCTCTTGTGGAGATAAGAAAGAACTGCATGAAGGAGTCTGCATTAGGACCATCTATATAGAAGTGAGATATATATCATCACTTTATTACTACATGAACTCAGTCACTAACCATTGTTATTGTATGTGTCATTTTTATATATTCCTACCACTAGTGTTTGGTTCATTCCATTCTCATCAGAAATGATACAGGTATACAGACCTTCACAATCTGATAGTTCCAGATTTATAGCTAGTGCAATCTGACCTTTGAACCTTTTAGAAAATAATGGAATTGGTGCAGAATTATCATCAAATGCTCCAGTAAACAAAGGTACTTGAGTACCATTAGGATAATACCACAGTCCAATATTAGAACCATTATTAGCACTCTGACACCACAAGGCATCATTAACACCATCACTATTCACATCAACATCAAAGAACTGGCCAGCATATATCATTGAGAAATCTGGTATTGTCCTATTCTCATAGGGTAGATACAGTTGTACACCTGTTATTATGAAGTACACATTAATGATCACTCTAACAACTACTACTTACCATTACTAGGCCTGTTGGTAGGTTCTTCTCCATCTCCTAGTTCTACTATTAGTAACATATAACATAATACCTTCACAAACTCCATCATCATCTTTTGAAGAGTTAGTGCTGATGTAGTGAACTATTAATGGAAGTACTGTTTTTACTATTACTATGTCCACACCAGTGAAGTAAAATAATCAATAAACTATAATTAATAAACAATACACATTACCATATAGAACTAATACAAATTAAACTAACAAAATGTAGTGATAGAAGACACATAATGATGTCATTGTTAATTACACTCTCATGGTATATATATGAATGTTTATAATTTCTCAAAATATATTTAGTACTGATGTAGTCAGTTATTAATATTTCAATTATCAGTATAAGTTATTAAGTTGACATAATATAATTGTTTAAAGTACAAACAGGAATAGCTATTTATAGTAAGATATTTATAATGATGTCATTATATTGCTAAAATTGTCCCATTAGATTAAGATCAGTAGATACCCATTATATTAAAGTGTATCATATATTAAATATTATATAGACCTATTACCTCTGAACTCACTATAATCTAATATAATATTTATAATTAAAATATTTGTTTAGAATTACTTCTCCAATAAACTTCATTTATTACTACTATATATATCAGCCGCTATTAATTGTTATCCAGTAGAGTTACAATTTACAAACACTAGATCAGACTACACCTGTTTTTTTGAGATATTTGAAAACAAAATATACATTGGGTCTAGTAAATATATTCACTAGAACCCTTAACAGTAATAGCAAATAAAAAGCAGACTAAGTTATAATATATAGTAAGTATGTGACATGAACTGTTTATGTAACTCATGGACTTGTTATATACTGATGACTATCACTTCATTGTTGTTCTTTTTGTCATAAGTATGGCTTTTTTGAAAAGAAAGTTATTGAACTGTTATCAAATACAATGCTTCACTATAAACATGATATTATAAATCTGTCTCCTAGTATTGGTAATTTAGTAGATACTTGTTTCTACAGTTCTGTAAGTTGGGTTAGTTGTCATAGCGAAATTTTATAGCCTAATGTATTTGTACTTATAGTAATTATTATTTTGTTTAGAATTATTTCTCCAATTGGCTTTATTTATTGTTATCATATCTGCTGTTATTAATTGTCATCTAGTAGAGTTATAAACTCTAGATCAGAATACACCTGAACTTTTGATATATTTGAAAACAAGATGTACAGACGGTTTAATTAACATTCACTAGAACACTTAACAGTAATAGTAAATAAAAAGCTGACTAAAGTACATTGTTTTACTGTGAGCAGTACAAATATGATATGTTATGCATGTATGTATAATGTTTAATACTGATGTACACGTGACATGTTTATATAAGAAATGGTCTTATAAGCGCGTAAGTTTGTTCTTGTTGTGAAATAATTTCAGTTGGTTCTCTGATCAGCTATTTCAAACAATGGTTCTTCAGTGTTACTATACAATGGTTCTTCAAGTTTACTAAAAAAACACCATATTATAATCTTAAATCTCCCGCCTTAACCAATGTTTATAACTTACTCAGCACTTGTTTTTACAACACTATCAGTTGGACTGGTTGTCATAGCAATATATTCATGTGTTGGTTCTTGATCAGCTATCTCATACAATGATTCTTCACGTTTACTAAAAACATGATATTATAATCTTAAATCTGCCTCATTAACCATTGTTTTTAACTTACTCCACACTTATTTTCACAATACTATCATTTGGACTGGTTGTCATAGCAATATACTCATGTGTTGGTTTTTGATCTGTTATTTCATACAATGCTTCACTATAAACATAATATTATAAATCTGTCTCCTAGCATTGGTAACTCACTGAATACTTGTTTTTACAGTTCTATAAGTTGGATTAGTTGTCATAGTGATATCTTGAACTGTTGCCTCATACAATGCTTCACTACAAATATGATACTATAAATCTGTCTCCTAGTATTGGTAACTCACTTAACACTTTTTTCTACAGTTCTGTAAGTTGGATTAGTTGTCATAGCAATATCTTTATGTGTTGTTTTCACACTAAATAAAACAAACCAATTAAATGATCAATAAAGTTAGTTTATCTAATGACATATATACCTTTGTAACTTTATCTTTTTATGTTGTCTTATTACAACCAATACTAGTATTATAATAACAATAACAGTAATAACTAATACTACTATTGATATTGATGACACAATAACAATTAGTTTACTAGTACAAGATTGACATTCTGTTTTAGTGGTTGTCGTAGTGATAATAGGACAAGATCCTTCATAAGATGTTGTACTAAAAACAGTAATTGTTACTATACTTGGATGTATAGTGGTGTTAGCTATAGAATAGAGAAGTCAGGAAGATATAGAATACATTAATCACTCACGTAATGTTACAGTGGCTATGTTACTATTATCACTAATAGGACAAGATCCTTCATAAGATGTTGTACTAATAAGAGTAACTGTTACTATATTTGGATGTATAGTGGTGTTAGCTATAAGATAGGGATATCAGGAAAGTTTAAAATCAATTTGTCACTTACATAATGTTACAGTGGCTGTTCTACTATCATCACTAGGTAGTACTGTACTGCCCTCATTGCAATATGACACTACAAAGAAATTTATATATAGTGTATGATACTATGATATAAGAAATTATATGTACCACCATATATATATATATATACACACATAATGATACACACATAATGATAGTTAATTTGAGGATGAATGTACCATAATATTAACTAACTTCATTAAGTACTCACCTAATGACAAAGTGGTGCTATGATTACTAGGTAGTACTGTACTACCCTCACTACCATATGATACTACAAAGAAATTATATGTGTTATCATAACACGGTCCTAATGTTATATTCAACATTGTTTTAGTAGTAGTTCCTGCACTCATAACAGTACTATTACCATTACTGATTTGATAGAACACCTCATAGCCAGCTACTCCTGACACAGATGACCAGGAGAGTTGTACATGTGTCAGACCTGTGTTCAGTCTTGTAGCAGTCAGACCAGTAGGAGTACCAGCAACTATAACACAGAGAGAATATGTATATGATCCTACTCAGTGATTTACTAACCTGTTATAGGCTGTGATGTACTACTACTACTTGTGGCATTTGGACCAATTTGATTATTAATAGGACGATTAGTTACTCTGGCATTGGAGACAGTACACTTGTAGGTACCAGCTTGTCTCATTCTCACTGTCACTGTCACTTGTGTAACAGATCCTGTTCCATTCACTACTACACGAGACAGATCACTACTAGCAATGGTGAATGGGTTACTTCCATCTGTACAATTGACATTAGTGGGAGGTCCATCAGAGACATTGAATGTGAGAGTGAAGGCTGGAGGGTTAGCGTCTCTTGTGGAGATAAGAGAAAACTGCATGGAGGAGTCTGCATCAGGACCATCTATTTAAGAGTAAGATATATATATATATATCATCACTTCATTACTACATGAACTGAGTCACTAACCATTACTGTTGTATGTCTCAGTTCTATATGCTCCTACCACTAGTGTTTGATTCACTCCATTCTCATCAGGAATGATACAGGTGAACAGACCTTCATAACCTAATAACCCTGCTTTTCTAGCCAGTGCAATTTGACCTTTAAACCTCTTAGAAAATACTGGAGTTGGTGCTGAATTATCATTAAATGGTTCAGCAAACAATGGTATTTGAGTACCATTAGGATAATACCACACTCCAATATCAGAACCATTATTAGCACTCTGACACCACAAGGGATCATTAACACCATCACTATTCACATCAACATCAAAGAACTGGTTAGCATATATCATTGAGAAGTCTGGTATTGTCCTATTCTCATTGGGAAGATACAGTTGTACACCTGTTATTATGAAGTACACATTAATGATCACTCTAACAACAACTACTTACCATTACTAGGTCTGTTGGTAGGTTCTTGTCCATCTCCTAGTTGTACTAGTAGTAACATATAACAAATTATCTTTACAAATTCCGTCATCATCTTTGACAGAGTTAATGATGATGTAATGAGCTATTAATGAAAATGAATTATTATTTTATCAACACTATTGAAGTAAAATAATCAATGATAAACTATATACATTACTATAATATAGAAGTAGTACAAATTAAAACTAACAAAATATAGTGATTGAAGACATATAATGATGTCATTGTTAATTACACTCTCATGTTATACTAATGTTTAAAATTTCTGTAAATATATTTAGTACTGATGTGGTCCATTAATAATATTAAAAGTCATAATCTGATTTGAAACATGGGACCGCTTTTGTCAAAACATTTATGAAAAGGGACCATTTGTGAAAAGAGACCACTGTTAAAACACCTCAAAAAACAGTTTTGTATACATACAGTTACTATGAATAGTTCTGTATATATAGCATGTATGTATATAAAAGTGTTTTTGAAATGTTTTAACAGTGGTCTCTTTTCACAAATCAGGTCACAGATGTTTTGATAGAAGAGGTCCCTTAGTGTAAATCAGGCCACAATCAGTACAAATTATTACGTAGACAAAATATAAGATGGAAGTACAAACATGAATAGCTATTTATAGTAACATATTTGTAATGATGTCATAAAGTATTACTAAATTTGTCTTGTTAGTTTAAGACACCTATTATAATAAGTGTATTATAGTATCACATAATATATATTATAAAATATAGACCTATTATTACCTCTGACCTCTCTAGAAATTTATGGCCTAATGTATTTGTACTTATAGCAATTATTATTCTGTTTAGAATTATTTTTCCAATTTGCTTTATTTATTGCTATTATATCTGCTGCTATTAACTGTTATCTAGTAGAGTTACAAACTTTAGATCAGATCACACCTGAACTTATGATATATTTGAAAACAAGATGTACAGAGTGGTCTAATAAATATTCACTAGAACCTTTAACAGTAATAGCAAATAAAAAGATAAAAGTTAACTAAAGTACATTGTTTTACTGTGAGCAGTACAACTATGATATGTTATGGATGTATGTATAATGTTTAATACTGATGAACATGTGACATGTTTATATAACAAATGGTCTTATAGGCTCATAAGTTTGTTCTTGTTGTGAAATAAGTTCAGTTTCTTCTTGATCAGCTATTTTATACAATGGTTCTTCAGTGTTACTATACAATGGTTCTTCAAGTTTACTAAAAACATGATATTATAATCTTAAATCTTCCTCCTTAACCAATGTTACTCTGCACATGTTTTTACAACATTATCATTTAGATTGTTTGTCATAACAATATATTGATCTGTTGGTTCTTGATCAGCTCTCTCATACAATGCATCACTACAAACATGATATTATAAATCAGTCTCTTAGTATTAATAAACTCACTTAACACATCTATTTACAGTTCTATAAGTTGAATTAGTTGTCATAGCAATATCTTTATGTGTTGATTTCATACTAAATGAAACAAACCAATTAAAAGATCAATAATGTTAGTTTATCTAATGACATATATACCTTTGTAACTTTATCTTTTTATGCTGCATTATTACAACCAGTACTAGTACTGTAATAACAATACCAGCAATAACTAATACTACTAGTGATATTGATGACACTGTAACAGTTAGTTTACTAGTAAAAGAATAACACTCTGTATTCGTGGTTGTCATAGTGATAATAGGACAAGATCCTTCATTAGATGCTGTACTAATAACAATAACTGTTACTGTATTCAGAGTTTCAGTGGTGTTAGCTATAAGATAGAGAGATCACTACTACACGAGACAGGTCATTACTAGCAATGGTGATGTATGTGTTAGTTCTATATGCTCATATCACTAGTGTTTGATTCATTCCATTGTATATATATATAATGATGTCATTGTTAATTACAATCTCATAGTATACAAATGTTTAAAATTTTTATAAATATATTTCATACTGATGTGGTCAGTTAAAAGTCAGGATCTGATTTGAAATAAGGGACCACTTTTTCAAAACATCTGTGACCTGATTTCAGGAAAGGGACCACTGTTAAAACATCTTAAAAGACAGTTTTGTATACATACTGTTACCATGAATAATTGTTTATATATAATAACTCTATGTATAAAAAGTGTTTTTGAGATGTTTTAACAGTAGTTCCTTTTCACAAACAGGTAAAAATAAATCTTCTGAGCCAGAGCCTATAATTAACTATAATAACAAAATGTAGTTTTAGAAAATATGTAATGACGTTATGGTTAATTAGATCTTCATTGCATGTTCTAAATTTCTCTAAACTATCAGAACAAGTCATTTAATATACACATATATAATTGCAAATATTTTAAACTAAGTACATAGGTAGTTGGCAGAAAAATGCAGTATTTTACTGTTAAAATTAATACAGTTATGTTTGAAAGTTAAGTGTTTAAAGTTTAGGGAATAATATTAATTTCACATTAAGTACGATATTGACTGCTGGCTACCTAATCACAGCATAGTTTAAAGTGTAAAAAGGAACAAAACAGCTATTTGTAGTAACATATTGTGATGATGTCATTATATTGCTAAAACCTGTCCCACTAGATTAAGATCAGTAGACACCTATTATAATATATAGTGTATCATATATTAAATATTATAAAATATAGACCTATTACCTCTGATCTTACTATAGTCTAATAATAATATTTATAATTAGAGAATTATGTTAGAATTATTTTTCCAATAGACTTCATTTATTGCTATTTGTATATCTGCCACTATTATTTGTTATTAAGTAGAGTTAAAAACACTAGATCAGACCACACCTGATCTTGTGAAAAATTTGAAAACAAGAGGGTCTAGTAAATATATTCACTAGAACCCTTAACAACAATAGCAAATGAAAGCAAACAAAGTATTAATGTGAGCAGAACAATGGTATATTATATATATTGAGTATGTGACATGAACTGTTTATGTAACACATGGACTTTTCAAGTATTGGTCCATATTACTTTATCATTTTCTGTTCTTGATCTGTTATCTCATATAATGCTTCACTGTGAACATGATATTATAAACTGTCTTTTAGTATTGGTAACTCACTTAACACTTGTTTCTAAAGTTCTATAAGTTGGATTAGTTGTTTTAGTGATATCTTGATCTGTTACCTCACATAATGCTTCACTACAAACATGATATTATAAATCTGTCTCCTAGTATTGCTAACTCACTTAACACTTCTATTTACAGTTCTGTGACTGGTTGTCATAGCAATATCTTTATGTGTTGTTTTCATACTAAATGAAACAAACCAATTAAAGATCAATAATGTTAGTTTACATTTATACCTTTGTAACTGTATCTTTTTATATTGTCTTATTACAACCAGTACTAGTATTATAATAACAATAACAGTAATAACTAATACTACTATTAATATTGATGACACAATAACAGCTATAGGATAAAGATATCAGGAAGGTCTGGAATAGATTATTCACTCACAAAATGTTACAGTGGCTGTGTTACTATCATCACAAATAGGACAAGATCCTTCATAAGATGCTGTAGTAATAACAGTATCTGTTACTGTACTTGGATGTATAGTGGTGTTAGCTATAGAATAGAAAGGTCAGGAAGATCTAGAATACATTAATCACTCACATAATACAGTGGCTGTGTTACTATTATCACTAATAGGACAAGATCGTTCATAAGATGTTGTACTTATCACAGTAACTGTTACTGTACTTGGATCTACAGTGGTAATAGCTATAAGATAGAGAAGTCAGGATGATTTAAATCAATTTGTCACTCATATATTGTTACAGTGGGTGTGTTACAATAATCATTAGGTAATACTGTACTGCCCTCATTGCAATATGATACTACGAAGAAATTATATGTACCACCATATATATAGTGATAGTTAATTTGAGGATGAATGTACTGTAATATTAACTAACTTCATTAATAAGTACTCACCTAATGACAAAGTAGTGCTATCATCACTAGGTAGTACTGTACTACCCTCACTACCATATGATACTACAAAGAAATTGTATGTGTTATCATAACTCAGTCCTAATGTTATATTCAACATTGTTTTAGTAGTAGTTCCTGCACTCATAACAGAACTATTACCATTACTGATTTGATAGAACACCTCATAGCCAGCTACTTCTAATGCAGATGACCAGGAGAGTTGTATGCGTTCCAGACCTGTGTTTAGTCTTAAAGCAGTCAGACCAGTAGGTGTAACAGCAACTTTAGCAGAAAAATAATATTTATGCCATTATACTCATTGATTACCTGTTATAGGCTGTGATGTACTAGTACTATTTGTAGCAATAACATTAATAATAGTACCAGCATCTACTCTGGCATTGGAGACAGTACATTGGTAGGTACCGGCTTGTCTCATTCTCACTGTTACTGTCACTTGTGTAACAGATCCTGGTCCATTCACTACCACACGAGACAGGTCACTACTAGCAATGTTGAATGGGTTACTTCCATCTGTACAATTGACATCAGTGGGAGGTCCATCAGAGACAGTGAATGTGAGAGTAAAGACTGGAGGGTTAGCGTCTCTTGTGGAAATGAGAGAAAACTGCATGGAGGAGTCTGCATCAGGACCATCTATTTAAGAGTAAGATATGTCATCACTTCATTACTACATGAACTGAGTCACTAACCATTACTTTTGTATGTGTAAGTTCTATATGCTCCTACCACTAGTGTTTGATTCACTCCATTCTCATCAGGAATGATACAGGTGAACAGACCTTCATAACCTAATAACCCTGCATTTCTAGCCAGTGCAATTTGACCTTTCAACCTCTTAGAAAATACTGGTATTGGTGCAGAATTATCTTTAAAGTCTCCAGCAAACAAAGGTACTTGAGTTCCATTAGGATAATACCACAGTCCAATATCAGAACCATTATTAGCACTCTGACACCACAAGGCATCATTAACACCATCACTATTCAAATCAGTATCATAAAACTGTCCACCATGTATCAATGAGAAGTCTGGTATTGTCCTATTCTCATAGGGTAGATACAGTTGTACACCTGTTATTATGAAGTACATATTAAGGATCATTCTAACAACAACTGCTTACCATTACTAGGTCTGTTGGTAGGTTCTTGTCCATCTCCTAGTTGTACTAGTAGTAACATATAACATAATATCTTCACAAACTCCATCATCATCTTTGACAGAGTTAGTGATGATGTAATGAAACTCTGTTGAAGTTAGCAACACATTCCTGCAGCAGCACATTCCTCAGGTACTAGATAACCACGCCTTATTAAATATTTGTGGTTTCAAGTATTTTTTGATAGCTGCAGTTGCCGTTTTGCTGTATACTGAAAACTTACAACAACAATCACATTGTGTGTAAGATAAAACATTCCATCTGTTTAGTTAATATATTATAAATGATAGCCAATTAATTTCTTTCAAAATACTTTGTTTAATAAATTGTAATAAATTACTTTTTATATTTTAAGAACAAAATTTTAACATGAAATTGTTAGCATAAATAATCAATAAAACTAGCACCACAGTCACTGGCCTCCAGCAAAACTTGTCCTTAATTCCTTATACTAGATTGTTTTGCAAACAAGTCTAAAAAAGTTAGGTTATTATAAATATTTACATGAATTTTATTACTGAGTTGAAACAGGTAGTTTAAGTTCACCTCACAGTGACAAGTTAACACTCTTGCATGCAAATATAAAATGATAATGGTTTGTCATATACAAAGATGACACTATCATTCAATATGATTTCTTAATATACATCATTACAACAGTTTACATTCGAAGTCATAATAACCAGCATTAAAAGGAAATGTACTAAAAAATGAACAAATGGTCTTATTGCTGGGCAATGAAGCCACACCCACATCAAAACAATTGACAATAGTATTTGTACTAACTTGACACACTTAAATATCATATTGTCATTTACATATGAAGTCTCCATAGCCAGCAATAAGAGGAAATGTACTAAAAAAAAACAAATGGTCTTATTGCTGGGCGAGGAAGACACACCCACATCAAAACAACTGATGATAGTATTTGTACTACCTTGACACACTTGAATATCATATTGTCATATACATTCAAAGTCTTCATAGCCAGCAATAAGTGAAAATGTACTAAAAAAGAACAAATGGTCTTATTGCTGGGCGAGGAAGACACACCCACATCAAAACAACTGACGATAGCATAGGCAGATGAGGTACTTATATTTAGGGGGGCTCACACTATAACTATGTGATGAATATGCAGACATGAATGTACCTATAATGCAGAAACTATGTTTGATATAATCACAATCAGCGAAAATGGTCAAATTTGCTATTAGCATCAAAAATAGAGTAGTTATTAATGGATTAGGCAAACTAGGTTATTATCATACTAATTAAGGATTAAAGTAGTGGATAGATGGACTAACAAAGAATGAATTTGATTAATCAATAGCTTAGCTAAGTATGAATTATTATTGTTAATGTTGTTGTCAATTCATCAACATTAGAGTTATTATGTGTGTTATATGTGTATTAAGTGATGATAATAATTATGCTTAAAGTATGTTACACCTAATACTTAAAATACAGTAATTGTAGCAGTGGAAATAAAATTTACTAATTACACTTTAAATGCAGATAGAAGCAAATATTTATTAATTGTGCTAACACAAGAACATATTATAGATCAGTAACCAAATGCTACACTCAATACTGTCAATAGAAAAAAGAAATAATAACAACAGAACAAAACAAAACAATTATTAAGAAATGAGTAAAACCACACTCTATATGAAATGGCCTGACTAAATATATTTGCTCAGTGAATTGGAATCTTTTGAGTCATATTATATCTATATAATACTAGTAACAACTGTATAAAAGACACCAAATCTGGTGTGAGAGAGAGACATAGAAAGTTAGAGATGCAGAGAGAAAAAAGAGAGAGACATGACATAATATATAACAAAACTGGGGATTACCAAATATGGCAGTGTTTACATGGATGAATTAGTAAGACACTCTCATAATGTAATAATCACTACATCTATATAATTATATTATATTTACTACATCAATTGAATATTGACAAACTATAAAAATAAACTTTCCCCTATTATTAACATATTGTGTTGTAAATGCTAAAATGATTTTACTAAAATTAACCAATAATGTATGCTAGGTATGCATACATATTATAATCATCACAACAGCTGATTAGTGAATTAAATTATGATAATAAACAAATCAACACTATGAACAGTATGGATAGTGTATCCTACTTCATAGATTAGAGTATATGATGTTTACATCTAAATAAATTGAGTCTGTTTTTATATATACAATATAGAAGTCAACTGAAGTTAATGTAAGGCTAAAATAATACATTAATACATTATTATATACTAGTGTATATGTGAGAGGGAGTGTACACATGTCACAACATTACTTTGTCTATTATCATAACTACACTCATAGCAGCTATGACAGAACATTTATCAAAACTATAGCAAAACAATCAATGACTGATGCAAGAAGTGTCAGATTTCTAATGATTAACTGATTTTACACTGATTTTCCAATAAATATACAAAGGTATTGTATCATGCAATTTGAAGAATTATAATAACACTAGTGTGATCAAGGATCTCAAATCTATGGTTATTGTGAATTCAAAGAAACCAGTATAAGATATTTTCTTCACTTTAATTTAGTTTAAAATAAAGAAAAATACATAGGACAGGAAATTAGGCATGTTTAGAAAATTGATGGTGGCTTACATCAAATACAGTAGCATATTAAAAGAAAATAGCAAAAATGTAAAAGTAATAATTATAATCAATTCATGTATCATTTATGGATGTGTTTAACAATCAGGATGTCCTCTTTATTATATAAGGCTACAAACCTATGTAACAATATAACAATACTATGTTAATGTATTTGATGATGACAAAATATTACCAAATATGGTAAAGTTTATATTAATAAGATCAACATAGAAAATCAAGGACATAAAATTGAGAAGTTATACAAGATTATGAAATGCAAATTGTAGCATAGCTTGATTCTGATAGCAACCTTCATTCATATTAATAATTAAAGATCCGTTAAGCCAAACTGTCCAATCTTGTGTTTACACACATCCTGTGTATTGATACAAATTAATTAAGAAAAGAATGAGTGTGAATGTCCCAGCCCACACAATTGTTAAAATACAAAATAGTTCTCATCATAGAAGTGTTTTCAGTGTTTCTTGATTTCATTGACACTCTGTGATTAGATCATTTGTATTTCCACTGACATAACAATATGTTAATATTTTTACAAACACTAGTACTCAAAAAAGCCATCGATAGTCCTCTTAATTAGGACTGTGTTATGATGAAAACAGTACTGTTGCATCATAGTTCTAATTTAACTTTCACCCCTGTTGTATATTATATATATTATATGTAGTCAGGTACTGTTATATAGTATAATAGAAAACTCTAGTTAGCAACTGTAAATTATTGAGGGAATATTTTGTATTTGTAATTATAAAAATTGATTGCATTCCTTAGTAGTAATCCAAAACTCACCCATCCTACAAATATGAGGAAACATGTACTGATGTATGTATTGTTCATAGGCGGATGAGGCATTTATATTTAGGGGGGCTCACACCATAACTATGTGATGAATATGCAGACATGAATGTACCCATAATGCATAAACTTATGTTTGATATAATCACAATCAGTATTACCAACATTAATTTAAAATGTACCAAAGTATTTCCTTCATTCATCATTTACCGTAACAAATTCCTTAGCTATTTCAACAAGATCACACTCATTAGTTAGGATTTGTGTACATGAAGGACCAGACAATTGTTAAGCCATTTTTCTGTCATTGTGGCCTGCAAATATGTCAAAACTTTTGACAGTTTCATCAACACCAATAAGATTAACTTAGATTCTTTTGTGGGGTAAGTAGAAAGCAATAAAAATTTGGGGGGGGCTGAGCCCCTTCTTTCTAAATATTGGGGGTGCTCTAGCCCTTCCAGTCCCCCCTTCAGCCTCCTATGCATAGTGTTTGTACTACCTTGACACACTTGAATGTCATATTGTTGTTTACATAAGAAGTCTTCATAGCCAGCAATAAGAGGAAATGTACTAAAAAATTAAGAAATGGTCTTATTGTTGGGCGATGAAGACACACCCACATCAAAACAGCTGACGATAATATTTGTACTAGATTGACACACTTGAATATTATATTGTCATTTACATATGAAGTCTCCATAGCCAGCAATAAGAGGAAATGTACTATTAAAGGGAAACATATGAGGGTTACAGTGTTCTACATAAATGCAATTGACAAACGTGCATGCTTATAGAAATAAAGTAGGTCTGATTGTAATAGGTATTAACACATTGAATATCATACAATCTGGTGTATTGTTCAATATATTAACAAATTGAGGTCTGTATTGATCTAGTTTACACTAATTCATCATGTCGTTTTTATTAATTAAGGTCCTAAACATGGAAAAAATTAGCAGTTTATTCATGTGAATCATTAACACAATTTCACTGCTACATTTTATAAACAAATTGAAATTTGTTGCATCATTGATGTCTATAAATTGGACAAACTTGTGATAAAATTTGACTAACTTCAGTTGTCTTTTGTCAGTTCTACTGAGATATCTCTTTCTGAGTGTCCTTTTAGTGAAACAGCAGTTCTTTTTAGAGTCTTTTTCTAACCTTCAATATCCTGCTTCTTATAACTGAGTGGATAGCATGGTAAGGAATGCATGCTTGTAATCATTGCTTTTCTTTTTCTTTAGCCGCCCAAAGTGAAGTTTCATGTTAACACTAATGCTCTTGCTAATTACATTTGTCTAAATGGGCTTCCACTAAAAAAAGCATCCTGCAAAGGACATGGCTATTGGGTTCAGGCTGCAATCAGCGCGTGTGGTAAAACCAATCCATCGGCAAGACTTACGAAAGCTGTAAGCAATCATTGGTATAAAAATGTAAACAACTTCAGGACTGATATTATGAAGCTGGTAAGATAACAGATATGTAGCATATTTATATGACACATACATGCACTTTCTATATAAATGTACATACATCATTATCTTCAACTACATTATATAGATGACCAACCATCAAGCTACTCCTATTCCTACTGCAACTTCACCTCAACAAGGCCTTGGCACAGTAAATGGACCTGTAGATGACATAATATAGTTAATATATATATAATAGGATGAATATATTCTCCCTAATAGTGAAAACATCTCAAATGAACAACCATCTTAATGCATCACAATTGTAACCTTGACAACCAAGTCCCTAAATTCTCTATTTACATTTAGCGCAGTAAGGAGCCATTAAACAATACAGTTTATCTAACAACCCATCCATCCATCAATCCATCGATTCATCTAGGTATCCATCTATCTGTTCATCTGTCCATTAATTAATCTTACTTACAGAGTTCCAAAGTATTAGGAGGTACACAGTCTTGTATATGAGCAATTCAAGTTTTGTTTTCTATTGCTTCTATTGAGTTGATTGAAAGGGTCAGTGAGACATCAGTTACTAACATCAAGTAATGTCTACTTGTATTGACTCTATTAACACTAATGTATTGATAGATCTGTATTTATTAGCACTGCCATTTTTAAGTTTCACGTCCCTCTCTATAGGAAGTATGTACAAGTTATTCTCTTTGTCTCTGAACTGGAAGGACTCCATATTAAAACAACAGTTGGTGCTTTTCAATCATGTAACAAGGAAGGACTCCTCAGGACTCTTTGGAAAAATTACTCACATGAACCACGAGTAAGAACTCGATGACCCCTGTAATTAGTACAATAATTAAACAATTGACACTAGTTTGTTTATTTGCAAAGTTCTTTTTAGGCAATGAGACTAATATGTGAACTATGTCTACAATATGATATACATGATACTACTCTTTGGAGCAAACTCCTTGAGCAACTTATCAACATGAACATGGTATGTGAGAACTTAATCTGTAGTTGATATTCTTCACAATAGATTCCCTACTTGAGATATCTATTGAAGTCATTAGTACAGTTGCCTTTGATATGGAAGGTAAGATAAATTATTGAGACAATATTGAGTATCTCTTTGTATTTATTATAGATTCAGAATATTGTTCCTGTTTGGTATAAAACTTTGATCACTCCATTGAAAGAAGGTATTGATTTAATATTGATTTTGTTTGATCAGTTTTGTCATTTAATGATATGAATAGATGGATGGATGGATGGATGGATTGATATCCATTCATCCATCCATCCGTCCATCTATCTATCTGTCTATCCCTCCATCCATCCATTCAACTATCTATCTATCTATCTCTCCATCCATCCATCCATCCATCTATCTCCCCATCCATTCATCCATCCATCCATCCATACATCCATCCATTCATCCATCCATCCATCCAACTATCTATCTATCTATCTCTCTATCCATCCATCCATCTATCTCTCTATCCATCCATTCATCCATCCATCCATCCAACTATCTATCTATCTATCTCTCTATCCATCCATCCATCCATCCATTCAACTATCTATCTCTCTATCCATCCATTCATCCATCTATCCATCCATCCATCAATTCATTTATCTCTCCATCCATCCATCCATCCATCCATCTATCTCTCCATCCATTCATCCACCCATACATCCATCCATTCATCCATCCAACTATCTATCTATCTATCTCTCCATCCATCCATCCATCTATCTATTAATCCATCCATTCATCCATCAATCCATCCATCCATTCATCTATCTATCCATCAATCCATCCATTAATCCATCCATCCATCTATCAGTCCATGCTGCATCTATCTATTTATCCATCAATCTATCAATCCATCCATTCATCTATCTCTCCATCCATTCATCCATCCATCCATCCATCTATCCATCAATCCATCCATCCATCCATCCAACTATCTATCTATCTATCTCTCTATCCATCCATCCATCCATCCATTCATCTATCTATCTCTCTATCCATCCATTCATCCATCGATCCATCCATCCATCAATTCATTTATCTCTCCATCCATCCATCCATCTATCTCTCCATCCATTCATCCACCCATGTATCCATCCATTCATCCATCCAACTATCTATCTATCTATCTCTCCATCCATCCATTCATCCATCTATTAATCCATCCATTCATCCATCAATCCATCCATCCATCTATCCATCCATCAATCCATCCATTAATCCATCCATCCATCTATCAGTCCATGCTGCAACTATCTATCTATCCATCAATCCATCCATCCATCAATCAATCCATCCATTCATCTATCAATCTATGCATCCATCAATCAATCCATCCATCAATCCATCGATCCATCTAAGTATCTATTTATCTGTCCATTAATTAATCTTACTATTTATCTATTCAGAGTTCCAAAGTATTAGGAGGTACACAGTCTTGTATATGAGCAATTCAAGTTTTGTTTTTTATTGCTTCTATTGAGTAGATTGAAAGAGTCAGTGAGACATCAGTTACTAACATCAAGTAATGTCTACTTGTATTGACTCTATTAACACTAATGTATTGAAAGATCTGTATTTATTAGCACTGGTATTTTCAAGTTTCACATCCCTCTCTATAGGGAGTATGTACAAGTTATTCTCTTTGTCTCTGAACTGGAAGGACTCCATATTAAAACAACAGTTGGTGCTTTTCAATCATGTAACAAGGAAGGACTCCTCAGGACTCTTTGGAAAAATCACTCACATGAACCATGAGTAAGAACTTAATCTGTAGTTGGTATTCTTTTCAATAGATTCCCTACTTGTGATATCTATTGAAGTCATTAGTACAGTTGTCTTTGATATGGAAGGTAAGATAAATTATTGAGACAATATCGAGTATTTCTTTGTATTTATTGTAGATTCAGAATATTGTTCCTGTTTGGTATAAAACTTTGATCACTCCATTGAAAGGAGGTATTGATTTAATATTGATTTTGTTTGATCAGTTTTGTCATTTAATGATATTAATAAATTATTTGGTTTGATTTCTTATCAGTTTCGATACCACCTACTACTTTTTAAATCAACGAATGCTCAAAGTCATTGAAACTATTACAAATGTAAGATAGACTGATCTAGCGTCTCTTTCTCTCTCTCTCTCTCTCTCTCTCTCTCTCTCTCTCTCTCTCTCTCTCTCTCTCTCTTTAAGATCTCCTTTTATTTATGATCTAGATATAGTGGGATTAGGTAAAACATTTCACAGTATTGGTATGTCAGTCCACTCTTTAGCATGTGCTCTGCTATTACCTGAAGAACAACTACAAAATTATATCAAGGTTAAATACATGTGGCCCTAATACAATATTTGTTAGCTGAGTATAGCAGTCTGAATAAATATTATTATTAATATTTTTATTGTCTTAGGATGTAATTGGTCCTCTAAGTGAGAGTGAGATTGCTTCAATGTTAATAGAGCTACAAGGACTTACTGGTTCTGTAACATCTGTCCAATGACTACAACTGATATTGTTACGGGATGTGTAATAATGAACTCCTAATATTGTATGGTGACTATTATACTCACTATGTTAATATTGATGATGTAAAGGTTCCCCATTTTAGTCCACTCAGTTAATGTTGTAGTATCATTACTACTGAACCAGCTGCTAGAGTTATATCACCACTGCCTGAGTTTGAGTGATCCTAATTCTGTGCATCTTGAACTTGATGGATAGTTAACATATTAGATATTATTGTTATAGAAATGTCTGTTAAAACAATTAATGACAGCTCAGAAACTAATCGAGTCAGTTCACAAAATCTAATCTTGTAAGCTGGTATCAGTAACTAGTTGTTCTATGACAACTAATTCATTTGAATTTTTTATAATTAACAAGATTGACTGTTTTATAATGAATAGATTTAAAAAAAGATTTTGAATAGATTTAAAAAAGATATTTGGAATAGATTTTTTATATTTGGAATAGATTAAAAAAGAATATATTTAAATGAGTAAATTTAATATTAAGAATAAATAATAATTTTAAAAGAACGAATTTAAAAGTGGGAATTGGTAATGTTAAGAATTCGTTTTAAAAGAACGAATTAAAGAATAGATTTTAAAGATATTATTTCGTAAAGAATAGATTTTTTAAGGTATTATTTAGAATAGATTAATTTTAAAAAAAATTTAAATGAGCAAATTAAGAAAAGATTTTTGAAGAAAGAATTTAAAAGTTTTTAAAGATATTAATTTGAATAGATTACTTTTTTTTAAAAATTTAAATGAGCAAATTTAATATTAAGAAAAGATTTTAAAAGAAAGAATTTAAAAGTTTTAAGTTACAAATAAGAAACAACAAAACAAAGACAAGAAATAACAAAAACAAACAAGAAAACAAATACAAAAACAAAAAGAAATTTAACAAAAATAACAAAAGAAAAAACAAGAAAACAAAAAGTATAAACAAAAAGTTCAAAGATGAAGAGAGCTCCAATCCACTATTCAAAGATGAAGAGTCCTCCAATCCACTTGATGACAGAGCCAGTCCAGATGATAGAGAACATAGAAAAAGAGAGAGAAAAAATCTGTTAAAACTGCATCAATGAAGTAAAGAATTGGATGGATGGAGAGATAGCTCACCTTTTTCAACAGCACTGCTCCTACAGGGAAACAAAAAAGAGTAAATGAACTTGTAGTGAGAAAGAATGGATGGATGGAGAGTGAAGAGAGACAGAGGAAGTGAAAAAGGACCACCAACCTACACACACACACAGCACACACACGCGCACCCTACAGGATCAGAGCTCTCCCCCGCCACCTGGCGGCCTAGGATATTAAAAAAAAATTTTTTTTTAGGCCGCCAGGCGGCAGGGGAGAGATGATTTGTAGAGATTGTATGAGTGTGTGTATGGTGTATAGGCTAGATAGCCCAAAATAAAAATAAAAATAAAAAATAAAAGAAGAGGAAAGAAGGCTGGAAGGAAGACAGGAGAGAGTCCAATGACCAGGAGAGCAAACTCATCTTTTACATCCAGAGAACATCAAGCAGGAGCTGGAACAGTCAGAGTCATCAGGAAGGAGAACATCAAAGAACATCAGAGCTAGAACAGTCATAGAACATCACTGAGCTAGAACAGTCATAGAACATCACTGAGGTAGAACAGTCAGAGAACATCACTGAGGTAGGAAAACATCAAAGTACATCAGTTTGAAAAGTAAGACCTGTAGAAACGAAAAAAAGGAATTAGACAATCAATAAAGAAATAAATGAAGAAATTTAAAAAAGAAAAGTTACAAAAATAAAGAAAAGGATGACAAAAAAGGTGACAAAAAAGGAGTGAAATCCAACGATGAGAGACGATCCAACGACGAGAGAGACGATCCAACGACGACGACGACGACGACGATCCCACGGAGGTGCAGTGCACTGAACATGGCTGACAACCCTATCTTTTTATGGTCTACAAAGATGAACTTTAAGAGATCACACTCTCTTACAGAGTCTGATACACAAATCTGCGCGTGCTGGAATGTTAATTGATACAATAATGGCGGGAACTTATAATTGACCAATCAGAATGCACGATTCAGACTCCTCCTACCAGCACTCAGTCACTAAACGCGTGACTCATATCCATCCAGCTTTAATTACTTTTCAATTTTCAGAAATAATCGTTTGCCTTAATTACCAATTAATGGAGAGATACATAATTACCAATTAATGGAGAGATACATACCATTATGGACATCACCAACAATAAACTTTTAATTCAATTAAAAAAATTAGCAATAAAATTTGACATTAAAAACATACCACAATAACCCATTGATAATATCATGACTATGATTTTCATTACAAATTAAATAATTATACTCCAGTCTATATTCGGTTCTATATTCAGACGAATGAATGAATGAATGGATACATTGATAGATGAATGAATGGATGTATGGATGTATTGATAAATAAATGGATGGACAATTACACACATCACAAAACAAACACAATACTAAGAAATCATACAAAGAATCAGCTGTTATTTTCTCAGAGAAACATTCGCCTGGTTGTCTTTATAGGCCAGGCTAGTAAGAAAATAGAGATTATATCTTAATACTACTTATTAATTTGTATTTATGACCTTCAAAGATCTCTACTTGACAGCAACAGTGAAAACATCTCTAATGAACAACCATCTTAATAACTCACAATTGTAACCTTGACGACCAATTCCCTAAATTCTCTATTTACATTTAGCGCAGTAAGGAGCCATTAAACAATACAG